>BKCP01004927.1:51950-159576 GCA_008636005.1 Striga asiatica
CGGCACGGGGCCGAGGCTGGTCCAGCTGATCCAGCGCCCGACCGCCCGGTCCAGCCGAGCCGGCGGTCCGGCCAGTCAGTGAACCGGCCGGTTCGACCGGCGGTTCGAGTCTGTTTTGGTTCGTGACTTCCGGTCCGAGTCTATTTTCGGAATTTTAGTATTTTTCCGAGCCAGTCCAGTCCAGTTTAATCGCGTAAATAAGTCTGAGCATTTTAGCATATAATTTATTATTCTGAGCATTATACTTAGCATTATTTTGCTTAAATATTTATGTAGCCTAAGGAGAGTCGAGCCTCCGACCGCTACCCAGTATCAACACTTGCATCAGATTCCAAGTTTTCAGGTGGGGGTCATGTACTGGATTCAACATCATAGATAATATCTGTACCATGGCAGAGGTATGTTTGAGACAGTTAGTATCCATGTGGGGGCCGACCTAAGGGCTTAAATATCCCATCTGATGGACAGTTATACCCCATCGGCGTGTGCACACGAGCGGCCGACCTAAGGGCCGAGGGTCTTTTGACCACAGAAAAGAAAGAAAAGAAAAGTTTACAGTTTCAGCTCTTACATATTTTTGTTCATGACACGTTATTATAGATGATGTTTTATTCAGTACTGGTCTTTGCGGAGCATAGTGGTTTGCTCACGCCCCCATTGTGTTTTTTAAGAGACGGAGTCGAGCGTGCCGGATGAGCACAGATGTGGCGAAGCGTGGTCATGAGAGTTGGGCATATTTTACGCACATTTTTATGTCCTAGTTAATGATCATGTATTTGATTCAGTTATGTATGCATGTATTCTGTATTTCGGATGCTTCCGCTAGCAGACTAGACAATGCGATACAGTTCAGACATTGCATGTTTAATTCCATTATCCGCAGCGGATAGCTTGGTTGCATGTTTCCTTTATGTCTGTGAGCAAGTTAAGTAAAGTTTTTATCTGTGACATCCCGCAACAAGTTAGTGTTTTCGAAAATCAAGCTCGCACCACCTTTCGAAAACAAAAGCGGAAATTTTACTCTGATTTTTTTCAAAGCTAGTAAGGCGGGGTGCCACTGAAGGTGGTATCAGAGCGCAGAGTGCGTTTCTGTATACTTTTAAAGTTTAGAAAAGCATAACCACGCCACGCTCATCCGCACCGACTCCAAGGTAAGTCACCTGACTCAGTTTAAATTTGCAAGTGCTAAATTCAGTTCAAGTACGGGGCCTAGATGACTATCCTCCTATAAGACAGATAACTCTAGAGACAGAACTCTAGACAGAACTCTAGAACAGCTAAGTCCAAGGACTCTAGACTAAGTCAGAACTCCATTACGAGCCAGAACATAGAAAGTTTAAGTATACCGGAACTCTAGCCAAGCTAGGTGTTTTCGGATACTTATTATTTATTTTATTATTTCAAGTCTAGTATGGCTATTTCTTAATTGGCTATACTAATCAATTCAAGTATAATTGGATCTTCAGAATGCCGCCACATAGAGATCCCCAGGCACCAGTTGAGCAGGACCAGGCTGTTGTGGTCAGTCGATTCTGTACCTATGATCCACCCCGTTTCACTGGGGAGAGTGGCCCGTTAGCCGTGTCCGAGTGGATCCGGAAGATGGAGAGGATCTTCCGTATTATGGGGATTTCTGAGGCACACAAGATGGCATGCGCCGAACTGCAGATAGAGGGAGCCGCTGGAGACTGGTGGGAGGATTACTGACATCTACGCACTGAGGATGAGCGTGACGCTATGGGATGGGCTCAGTTTAAGACGATATTGGAGGACAAGTTCCATCCTCGCCATTTCAAGCAGAGGATGGCACGGGAGTTTGCCGCTCTGTAATGCCCCAAATCAGTAATAATATTCAGAACGGTTTCACTGCTCGACTATAAGTGAAATCCATAATTTTCAGAAATTCCCGAGTTATATTATTTATGCTAAATGCTCAAACATGATAAATTACTCTTTGAATAATTTTATCTCAAGTATAAGTTAAGATTAATCCATTAATTTGCGTTGTTAAATATAGCAAATCGATTCGAGAATTTATTTGGTTCGAACTCTAGTGTTGGTTCCGAGTTATTTCTCTAGTCATTCTCGAGCCTAGCCAAATATTGGTATTTTATACTTAGAATAATTTTCTAAGTGTGTTAGAATATCAAGAACAAATCTTGGATATTTTTATAATCGAGCCCTAGTCGAGCCCGTGCCCGAGCCTTGGACCCGCGCCATTAGCCGTGCCCATGCACCCTACCGAGCCCAAGGCTTCACCTAAGCCTAGCACATCACATCCAAAAATTTTCTAAGTATGGAGAGATTGTTTTCCAACTCTTGTACTCGGCCCAAAGGCAAGGACCCGCGCAGCACGAGCCCAACAGCTTTCCCGCGCCTAGCCCGCGTCCCCGCGCCTAGGGCCCAGCGCCCAGCCCAGCGGCAGCATGTACTAGCCCACTTCTTGAGCCCATTTCTTGTATTTTCGGCCCAAAACCTCCATGACCCACCCGACTTCTGCATCAAGGTTCCGCTCTCAAACCATCATATTCCTGAGAATATATCCCATTTGAAATAGTGCTTCCTGCCCTTGCCTAATAGCTTTTAGGATGCCCCTATCTTCCTCTGTACTAAGGTGCTATCGTATAGTTTAGAAGGTAGGAGCAAGAGTGATAAGACTTTATTTTCGACGTGGCCCACCAGTGTAGCAGGAAGAGGTTTGGAACCCAACAAACTTTTCGAAGCGAAGTGATCCGCTATTTGCATGTTTTCGGGAATCATTGGACATGTTTGCGACGTGAATCGAGGCTAGGTACCTAGGACTAATTCCACAGTAGAAAGGGCTATGCGCACCAGCCCGCCCTTAGAATCCTGATTCATGCTTCTTCCTTGTTGGTTTGCTTGACTGATTGGAACCGATGCTATGAAACCTCGGCGAGACTGCACCATCAATCCCTGTCGAAACAATGACATAAACCTCCTCACAGGAAATCCGAGAAGGGAGGACCGTACTACGTCTCTCATGAGAACCCAGGACGGTCAGAAAAAAATAGAACAGTCTCATTGGCCTTGCCTCCTCCTTCCCGCCCACACCTTCATTCGACAAAATGACCTCAGCTCCCGACCTTTTGATCAGACGTGGATTTGGGCGGTTTCGCTCCTCTATTGTGGAATCGGTGCTTGCACAGTTCGTGACCACTATCTATGCTCAATTACACCTTTCCTTCACTTCTAAAGTTCCTTTCTTCTTCCTTGTTTGCATCTCCAGAGAGGAAAGGGAAGGTAAGCCGAGGTTTCTCGCTATGTCAGATCGACAGTAAGACCTGTTCGTTCCTCTGCTGTCTTGTTCTGACCCGATTTCCGAAAGGGTGCAAAAAGAGGGAGATTTTGGCTTCGGTTTTGCCATTGGGGTCAGAAAAGGCGGGAGAAGCCTCTAGGTGTGTTGACAAAGGATGGGATTGCTAGAAGGGAAGCAGCAAGAAAACGGATGCGCGTTAGCGCAACGGCTTTCGCGCTAGTTGCTCAATCCGCTGAAAATTGATGATATTTGGTGTACAGACGCAATTTCTATGGGGAGGTGGCATTCATCTAGTTAACTGGGCGAGGCTGAGAAGGGCTCCAGATTCGCCGACCGATCCCAGTTCGGCTAACACGAGGCAATGTATATTGTTTTAAGTGGTGATCCAACTCTTAATTAAATAATGGGGACGAGTAGGACCTTCTTTCGGAATCTTCGCTATGGAACCTGACCTAGGAGTCGAAACTACCCCTGGCATCTCCAACTGAATACTACGCCTACGGTACGGGGGAATCAGTCAATCCCTGGTTCTATTTTGTTAAAGTCCCCAGGGATATCTCGTAAGGAAGGAATCGCCCATAACAGCAGGATTTTGGCAAATAGTATCAGACACCAAAGGCAAGGACTGACAAGCGGCTGTAGAATCACTAACAACTCTGAGTTAAGCAAGGGACTTTGAATGCCTTGAAAGCTCTTTCAACAGGGTGGGCAAAAGCCCAGTCTCAACTCAAGTCAAAAAAGTAAATTCAAGAGTAGTACAATAAACTTAAAGGAAGGCAATGCACCAGGCAAGAAGCCGCTTACTACCAATAAGACGATCGAGAAGGGTTCACCGAACTATTACTCGCGCTACAACCGAAACTGTCTGGGGTGGAACTATTACTCGCGCTACAACCGCTTACTACCAAGACTTCCAATTTCAGTTCTGGGGTGGAACTATCTAACCGAGCGAGAGGGCTCCTTCCCTTCTATATCTATCTTGACCGGGAAGAGAAGCAAGCCCAGCGGGCCCTGCCTTAACCTGTCCCCAGACAGCCAACCCTCACTAGGCTGCTGGCATTGCGTCATGCTCCGCCACGAAGCAAGCTCTCCCGAATACGACAGATGCGGAAAAGTGGCTAAAGAAGTCGGAGAAAGAAAGTAGTTGGGCAACTGTATGCACGAGGGTACATTAGTATTCTCGGAATTGGCAACATTGACAGAAAGGGGAAGAAAAGTAGGTAGGAAGAAAGTTTTTTAGGTGTAGTAAAGTAAGTAGTCGGCCTAACCTTCGGTTCCCGTAACCAAGTTTTTCTTTCTTACTCCTTATGTATTTTTTCTTACTTAAGTAATACTAGAAGTGTGGGGCAAAGGTTCGATGTAATTGTCTCGACCATACAAACTTTTCGAAGCGAAGTGAAGTCATAGAAAGAAAAAGCAGGATTGCTTGAATGGAAAGAACAAAACGGAAAGGACAACCAAACGAAAGCGCTAACAGCAGAGGGCTCTATCTATATATAGTATAGAGAGCTTACCGGACGAAACCAGGCCTTTAATTAAGGCTGGAGTAGAAGGGATAGTAGGCACGAGAGCTGCTAGTATTAGAGCACCAGCCCTCATCGAGACAAGAGACCATACATTAACTATGGCAAGAACATTCAATGGTCTGCGATCTCCCTTCCTCAAAGAAAGGAGAAGAAGCTATCGACCAGTGTCTTCTAGAAAGAGTATAAAAAAAATAACATCGGCCAAAAAAAAGTCAATCAACGAAGCCGGTAAGAAAGAGAATTTCAAAAATTCACCTGTGAAAAAATTTCAATCTTGTTTGTGTTCCAGGAAAAAAAAGGGTTGATGGATGAAGCGATGAAAGATAAGTGGGACTTTCAAGCAAGGCCGGCATGGGCTACGTGATCCCCTAAGACCTTCCACTATTCTTATATTGATCTTGGTTCGGCGGGTCACTGTCGTCATCGAGGAGGCCGGTCTGTTCTGGCTACCAGTCAGTAGCTAACCGAGACCCCTGTAGCTAGCTCTTTTTTCTGTTTTCACGAATCCTGTGAACGAATCCTAGTTAGTTAGCTTGGCGCTAGGAGTTGTCTAATCAAAAGACGTAAAAGCAATTGTTATAATTTCATCCGTATCTGGCTTGATGGCTGCTTTCTTTCAAGGGTGGATTGCTTTTCAATGCCGTCTTTCGGCAAAGGGAATTTTCTTCAACAAAGTCTCCCCCCCCACTAGCCGGCTCGCCAAGTCTTGCTGCTGTCAGGTCTTGAGCTCTTGTACCGAGATCCGTAAAAGAAAGGGCTTGCTTCGGGTGAGGATTCTTTCGAAAGGCATTGAACTGATTCCATGGCTAGACCGATTCGAATGCTTACGGGATGGACCAAGGAATCAGCTCTTGCCAGAGTTGCTTTCCGTGGAATAGCCTTTATCTCATCGCCAATCGCCGGGTGATTTCACTCAAAACGAATTGAATCTTTTGCCCCTCGAGAACTCAAAAGCACCACACCCTTAAGAACAAGGGCCTCTTAGTTCAGTCTTCCCGAAAGCTATTAAAGGGAGTACCTGAAGGCATCAATGAATCTAATTAATGGAGTATGCAAGAACTCTAGTTGAATTGACCGTTCACTCATAGGTGGCTGCGAACAAGGACATGGAAGCCAATGCTGTCTTAGCTGCTCTTGCTGCCAACGACTCCGATGCCGTTTAATTTCTTGGAGTAAGCGCTTTATGAAAAGGCGTAGCTGCAATTGGGCTTCGGCTTGTACTTTCATCGATCTTGCCTTGGCGTTGATCCGAAGGGGGGAGATTGCTCTTTCTCCTCCGTTAACAGACTAGGCTAAGAAAGCATAAAATACCGATCTTATCACCACTTTCTCTTTGCTTTGAAGGAAGAAGGGCTGTGTTTAAGATTTCATCAGGTGCTATGTTAATAGCCCTCTTGTTATTACCGCTGTCCTTTTTCGTGGGGGATCTAAGCCTCGATCTCTCTATCACTCCTTATCTCATTTGCTTCCTTTACCTTACATCGTGCAAAGAGTCATTCTGAGGAATGGAAGAACAGCTTCTTCTCAACCTCCCTTTGGGAAGTAAGGAAGTATGGTAAATAGCCTTTTTTTCTTTTCTTATTTCTTGCCCTGAGCTCTATCAATTCCCTTTCATCCAGTCGGGGCCCATGGCTATTGCGCCTAACCTTTTTAATTGAACTGCTCTGCACCTGAAAGTGGTTGAGTTTCAAGGGTATGATGAGTCAGGCTCGATGTAATTGACCTAAGCTGAGCTTTCTTTCATAGCTTTTGCTGGAAACAAAGACAGACTTCAAATCGTCCTATAGTCATCGGGGGAACTTCCTCTCTAAAGGATCATGTTCCCCCTTCTCTATTTCTTCTTTTGGTTCTGAGTCGGCGTAGGTGCCGATCTTCTGACCCATTCAGTCGGGACGTTCCTTCTTACATCATTCTATGTCATTTCCATTTCATGTTCACAGCACCCATCTCGGGTAGACAGTTTAGATTCTTTGAAAGCTATTATGGCAGGGGGAGATGACATGAGCTTAGAGGAATCGAATTGCCCTAGCCTATACCTCTATTCGATGCAGGGGACTTCTCTCGTCAGCCTAAAGCAGGCACAGAGTACTATACTATTAATAAATTGACTATCTAAATAAGGTTGTTTTCAAGCCAAGAAGAAGGACTTCGCCTTCGCGGATCTAACGGCAAGGGAATCAACAGAGTTAAAAGCACTTTCCCGGGATAGAACTCTCAGGATGAATGGCAGGGGCGGGGGATTGAAAATCTCGTTTGAGTAGGTGAGAAGTATCCGGCTTTCTTTCGATTTGTTGTGGATTGGATGATGGAAAAACCTGCAAGTAGGGTCTTGCCTAGGTTGAACATGCAACTAAAGGGCATAGCTATGTAAAAGCAAGGTTTGCTCCAGCCGTCAAAATGATCCCAGACCTGTCTGACCTACCGTTAGCTTTTTGCTATCGCAGTACTACAGGTAAGGACAGGTGGCATAGCGCAGTCCTCACCGATGTGAGTGACTGGACACCATATCTCGACCAGCTCGTCCCAACGGAGCAAAGGCCTCCTCAGCGGGAAATCCTAACATGAATACAAACGGTAGGTATTTAAGAGGAGCCCAAAGGCTCTCTCTATGAAATCCTATGGTCATATCTTTATTCTAAGGGTTATAGAACTCTCTTTTTGGCAAGCATTAAGCCGTCGAATTACCGACTCTATAAGCTTCTGCGTGCCTCAATTACATCGACCCTAACACATTCAACTACCAAAGGCGAGAGAAGGAAGAACTTTTTTAAGGCGTGCCCCGGATGTCCAATCACCAGAAAAGGGAAGATGGGCCGAAGACGCTACTAAAGATCTTCCTCTCTTTTTCTTCACTTCGCTTCGCTTCTAAGTTGGGTAAAAAGATGCTCAGCTACCTTTGTAGAGCTGAGCTTAAACGACCTCATTTCGGAAGGGAATGAAGATCTTGAAGAGAAGAAGAACCCATATCTCTAGTTCCCTCGTTTCTACTCACGAAGGGTTTTCAGCAATTAAGGAAGAGAACAACGGCGAATTCTAACCCCACCGCACCATTGGCTCGGGCACTGACTTGACTCGTTCCAGGCATGTAGCTCTGCTTTATCGCTAGTTACTCTAGCTCTACTCTCTCAAAGCTCCTTGGCTCTGGCTCTACTCGTTCCATGTATTACACTCGTTTGCTCTGACCTTGGGATCTCTATTCCCACTGCTCCAGCTCCTCTAACAGCCAGAAGCCATAAGGCAGGAAGAACGAAGCACTCTCACCTTCCCCTTACTCGTTACAGGAGCGAAGAGGATAGCAACTGCCCTTAGCTCGTAGCTCTTAGTAGCTCAAACAACTCGGAGCTCTTGAACTCCTATATCTGCTCTAACTGCATTAGCTCATCGGTCCTTCAACTACTTGTTCCAAGTATAACGCTCTAGTGCTCTAGCTCTCTAGTTTTCTTTTCATATAATATAACTCAGAAAGGGGATCAAAGGCTTCCTATTCAACGGATTCGGATTATTCGACTTTAGATGCTTCGGATGCTTCTTTTTCCCCTTGCGTTGAAGCAGTGCTACACCCCCGCAGGGAACATCTCCTCATTCAAGCAAGTCTTCATGCGTCTGCACGGTATTTAAGTAATTTTTTCAAGTCAAATGGATGGGACTTCGTTCCAGGAGTTCAGTTCCTAAATAGGAAGAGAAGGGATTCTTTTAAAAATGAATCTCAGATGTCGATTCAATCTGACTCTGGAAATCCCATACATGGTTGCCCATGTTTATAAAAAAGAAAAGTAAACCGTATGGTACCAGTGGCACGACACTCACTTCGCCTTTTCTCCTCAATTTCACCTTCCCTCTCCCTATGGTCGAGTCTCACAAGCCCGGAGAAGCGAGATCTACTGTGGTAGGATTTGGGGCAAGCAGCCCCTGAAAATAGGCCAGGTATGGAAGTGACAGCGGCGAACGGTGATCATTGTCTGATTCCCAACCCCTTGACCCAATGCCGTGTTTTTGACTAGAGAGGACTCGAAGTAAGGGATATATCGCTAAAAATGAAATATATAAGAAAGACATTGAGACTTCTACTGATAGCGAGCGTCAACGGCGAAGGTCGGAAATGGTACCTCGACGAAGGATGTTTTCAAGACAAGACTTGGAGTTATGGTTAACTTACTTGGAGTTCGCCTTGGGGGAAACCTCTCCGAGCGAAACGAAAGACCCTTGCGGGGAACACTCGAGAGAGGAAGCAGACATTCTTATGGAAACTGGTAGAAAAATTGGTACGATTTACATTTACGAATCACAAGGGACATTTTTATACCCGGAGGAACATTATGAAACTGCGCAAAGAGTGAAGCAAACCTTACAACGTTATAAAGAGCTTCAGGACATTATAGCTATCCTTGGGTTGGTAGCATAAAGGTCCAACCAATGAGCGGAGAAATGACAATATTTGAAAGGACTTTCCCTATCAATAAAGAATTCAATTAATCAACGGGGGCCGCTCGAGAACTCACGAACTGAAGAGCTCACGTCACAAACTAAGGATGCTTCCCTGATCGATCTCTAAAAGTGTCGTAGCAGCCCCAAAGACTGAAAGAGAGCCCTTGTTCAAGAGAAGGCGAGGACTTTCTTTTAGCTACCGCTCAAGAGCCACCTACCAGGAAGAGATAGAGAGCATATTCCTCAGCTTGGGAAGCCAAATAGAACATATCCGGACGGAAAGCTGGATCGATCGAATCCCGCCCCAACGGGAGCAGCGGGTAGGGCGCTATTCGATGAAGAAAATAAAGTTTTGGAAAGTGGTTCATGCGTGTAATCAAGACATAATGAGGATCAGTTTGAGTTAAGATGTCCCTAACAAAGGTTTAAGGAAAGTCAACTAGTGATTAACCAAAGTGCATGATGGGTCATTGATTATTTGAATGACTTGGTGTAAGAAATTGTCCCTTTAATGCTCTTGTCTTGCTCCTGCCACCAGACCACGACTCCTGCACTTAGTGCTCTGCAAAGTCCACCAAATCACCTCTAAAAATAGTGCAAGCATGCTGCCCCAAGACCCCTCCCATACGCCTAGGAAAAAGGGGATGTTCTCCACTTCCTTCTCTTGTTTTGTCCGCCCCTCAGCTTATATAAGCCCCCCAATTCAGTATGTGATGGCTCTTGCTTCCTTAATCATTTTAAGACTTAGAAGTTCCAGCAAAATAGAGAGAAAGAGAGCCTAAGGCTGAGAGCAACTCACCTTGGCACCCATGCACGCGCACCAGCCCGGGGAAGAGGAGAAGCAGCCATCTCGTGATCCAAGCCATTTCTTCCGAGGCTTATCGATTTCCAAGCTTTCCTTGGATTTTTATAAGTCTTGGGAGTTCACTTACCACAGCCATTTCCAACCGCAATTAACCCCTAAGCCTCCAAGCTGCGCCTAGCCCTAGCAAGCCCTAGCTTTCGTTTTCTTGCATTTTGGTGAAGGTCAGTCCGAGGCAACTTCTTCCCAAAATTATTTTATGATGTTTTAAGATTTTTAATGAAGAAAAACCGAACCATGCATGTGATTATATGTGAGTTCCGAATTTTTGAAGTTAATGGCCTTAAAACTGAAATTTTAGTTCCAAACATGTTAAAGTCGAGATGAGTAGCTATATGTAATGCCCCGCGCCACCTGACCCGCGCCGACCCGAGCAGCCCCACGCGCGCGCAGGCCGGACACGCACACGGAGCTGGCGGGCGCGCACACAGCATGCACACGCACGGGGCCTACTCGTGCTTTTGGATGACTTAGGATGCCCCATGCCTAAGTCTTGTACATGGAAAGAGCTAGTTTTGTCTAGGAGCTTCTAGAAGGCCCTAGAATTGTATAGACACTTGTAGTAGTGACATGAAGGACCTAGAACCTTGTAGAGGCTTATAGATAGGCAAGAAGTATGTAGAAGTTTCTAGGCCTTGTGTGTATGAAGTAGGACTTTTGTAGAAGGGACTAGAACCCTCAAGACCTTGTAGGACCTAGAAGGTTCCTTAGAGAAGGTGGTGCCTATAAATAGGAGAGGCCCCCTCATTTGCAAAGTATCTAAGCAACCATCAAACTCTCTTATACAAAACCTGTGTGAGTAATAGTACAAGTACTTTCCTTTCATTCTCCCTTGCATACATTTCCCATATTCTCTTGCCAAGCACTTGCACACACCGAGCACGTTCCAGGCACAGTGAGGCTGACTTAGCTAGCTGCGAAGGGCGCACGAGGGGCTAAGGCCGCACGCAACCAAGGTTCGAGAAACAAGGGCGTGACAAGTGGTATCAGAGCCACGTTCGATACCGTGTTAAGTATGGCCGGAGATAAGGAGCAAGACGTGTCCGGGTCGGGGTTAACCGAGGAGCAGACCCGAGGGCGGGAGCCCTCCACCTCGACCAAAGACAAGAAGCGCCGAGACCAAAGCCCAGCTCGCGCCGAGGTCTCGTCGCTAGAACAAGTCGTAGAGGAGATGGGCGAGAAGCTCGAAAGGGTCGAGTTTACCTTCAAGACGTTGGAGACACACGTCCTAGAAGAGCTTCAGTCCGTCAAAGGCACCGTCAATGATGGGCTCGATGCACAGTGCTCCATAGAGAACCGCTTGGACCGCTTAGAGGAGTTTAAGGGCCACATGGAGGACCTCGTGAAGGGCCTCCTAACCAGCATCGAGGGGATGCGTAAGGACATCGAGGAGATGCACAAGGACATCGCCGTTTGCAAGAAGGCGATTGCTAGTGGGGAAACTGGCAGCACCATGCCCGCACCAAGGGTAGAGTGCCCAAAGCCAACAAGCTATAATGGTGTAAGGGACGCCAAAGAAGTTGAGGACTTCTTGTGGAGGATGCAACAATACTTTGAGGGCATAAATCTAACCGACGAGGCAACCAAGGTAAAGACATCTTCCCTTTACCTTTCTGATACTGCTATGTTATGGTGGCGCAGGAAACATGGCGACATTGAGCGAGGCACATGCCGGATAGACACCTGGGACGACTTTGTCTAAGAACTTAAGCGACAATTCTATCCGGAGAACGTAGTATACCAGGCACGACGCAAGTTAAGGGAATTGAAGCAAAAAGGGTCCATAAGAGACTATGTCAAAGAATTCACCACCCTCTTGCTTCAGATCCCCAACATGACTGAGGATAACTCGCTCTTTTTCTTTGTGGACAGACTCCAACACTGGGCAAAACAAGAGCTACAACGCCGGGGCGTCAAGACCGTCGATGACGCAATTGCCGCCGCCGAATCCCTCATCGAGTTTCGCCCATCATCGTCATCTTCCGATGCCACCAAGAAGGATAAGAAGTACCCCACTAAAGGTGGGGGAGACAAAAGGGACAATAAGAGCCGAGACCCCCGAGACCAGCGACGAGCGCCGGCTAAGGAGTATCGAAACGCGGGACGCCGTAGCTAAGAGAAAAAGAAGCAAGCATTCGTCCCAAAAGGAGGCTGCTTCATGTGCAAAGGACCGCATGCCATGAAGGACTGCCCGAAGCTTGGCTCCCTCTCAGCCATCGTGGAGCAGCACGAGTCGGAGACCAAAGAAGAAGCACCCTCAATGATGGGATCACTACAAGTCCTCAATGCCCTCGAGGCCAAGCCCGAGTGTACCACGAATAGCAAGGGGCTCATGTACGTGGAAGCACATATTAACGGGACGCCAACTAAGCCCCTGGTGGACACAGGGGCCAGCCACAATTTTATTACCAAGGAGGAGGCTATAAGGTTGGGACTATCGTGGACCGAAGGAGCCGGATGGCTAAAGACGGTCAATGCCAATGTTCGTAGACTAGAGGGAACCGCGAGCAACGTGGGTCTACGATTAAGGACATGGCAGGGACGCGCGAATTTTTCCGTGGCACCCATGGACGACTTCAAGGTGGTACTTGGCATGGATTTCCTGCGACAGGTAACACGATCCCTATGCCTTCCCTTAGCACTGTTTGCATCTTGGAGAAGGGATCCCCTTACATGGTTCCGACTATCGAGGGGGACAACGGGAGTGCCAGCAAGCAACTCTCCGCAATGCAGCTTGCCAAGGGGGCAAGGCGGGATGAACCGACATACTTGGCAGTGCTAAAGGAGGACAAGTGCGAGGAGAATTCCCCGAAGGTACCACCCATCATTCGAGAAGTCCTTAAGGAGAATAAGGACGTCATGCCGATGGAAATTCCGAGCAAGCTACCACCCAGGCGAGGGGTAGATCACAAGATCGAGTTAGAGTCCGGCACCAAGCCGCCTGCCATGGCCCCGTACCGGATGTCTCCACCCGAACTTGAGGAATTGAGGAAGCAACTTAAGGAGCTCGTGGAGACAGGGAAAATCCGACCGAACAAGGCACTCATGGACCTAGCCAAAGAGAGGAAAACCCAACGCTTCTGGGTAGAGGACGGTCTACTCTACACAAAAGGGCGACGATTGTTCGTACCAAGGTGGGACGGTCTAAGGCGAGACCTCATGAAAGAGTGCCATGATACCAAGTGGGCGGGTCACCCAGGCCAACGGAGGACAGTAGCCTTATTGGAGTCCAATTATTTCTGGCCCCAACTTAAAGACGATGTGGAGACCTACGTGAGAACCTGTCTTGTATGCCAGCAAGACAAGGTCGAGAATAGGCACCCAGCGGGACTGTTAGAGCCTTTGCCGATACCCGCAGGTCCATGGGACTCAATCACGCAAGATTTCATAAGTTCCCTACCACAATCCGAGGGATGCGGCTCAATCATGGTCGTCGTGGACCGATTTTCAAAGTACGGGACATTCATTCCTTGCACCAAGGACTGTCCCGCCGAGGAGGCTGCCTGAGGATTTTTCAAGAACGTGGTCAAGCACTAGGGGTTGCCTAGGAGCATCATCAGCGACAGGGACCCTAGATTCACGGGGCGACTTTGGACAGAACTTTTCAAACTTCTAGGGACTGAGCTCAACTTCTCAACAAGTTTTCACCCCCAGACCGACGGGCAAACCGAGAGGGTCAATGCCCTACTAGAATGCTACTTAAGGAACTTTGTAAGTGCCAACCAAAGGGACTGGGCCAAGTTGATTGATGTGGCCCAATTTTCATATAACTTGCAGAGGAGTGAATCAAATGGGCGTAGCCCATTCGAGGTGGTCACAGGGCGACAACCCTTAACGCCGCACACGATTTCCCTACCCGCAAAGGAAGAAAAGAGCCCTGGGGAGAAAATGGCAAAGACTTGGGAGGAACAAGCCGACCTAGCGCGATCGTACTTGGAGAGGGCCCGCAGAAGAATGAAGAAGTGGGCCGACACCAAGAGGCGTCCACAAGAGTTCTCTCCAGGTGACTTAGTCCTTGTGAAGATATTGCCTCAACAATTCAAGACCTTTCGAAGCTTGCACAAGGGACTTGTGAGGAAGTACAAGGGACCGTTCCCGGTGATCAAGAAAATAGGCAATGTGGCATACCGGGTTGATCTACCTCCAGATCTCAAAATCCACCCAGTCTTTCACGTGAGCATGCTGAAGCCTTACAAAGGGGACGTGGAAGACCCAAGCCGAGGGGTATCATCCAGAGCACCGCCGATCACAACCAAGTCTTTCGACAAGGAAGTGGACGAAGTGCTCATATCCGACATAATAAGGCGACAAGGGGTACCACCAAAGAAACAGTACTTAATCAAATGGAAGAGGCTCCCCGAGTCTGAGGCATCATGGGAGTACAAGGAGGATTTATGGCACTTCAAAGATACCCTCGAGAGTTACGAGGCGACGAGGACGTCACCACAACAGGTGGGGGAGAATGTAACGCCCCGCGCCACCTGACCCGCGCCGACCCGAGCAGCCCCGCGCGCGCGCAGGCCGGACACGCACACGGAGCTGGCGGGCGTTCACACAACACGCACATGCACGGGGCCTACTCGTGCTTTTGGATGACTTAGGATGCCCCATGCCTAAGTCTTGTACATGGAAATAGCTAGTTTTGTCTAGGAGCTTCTAGAAGGCCCTAGAATTGTATAGACACTTGTAGTAGGGACATGAAGGACCTAGAACCTTGTAGAGGCTTATAGATAGGGCAAGAAGTATGTAGAAGGTTCTAGGCCTTGTGTGTATGAAGTAGGACTTTTGTAGAAGGGACTAGAACCCTCATGACCTTGTAGGACCTAGAAGGTTTCTTAGAGGAGGTGGTGCCTATAAATAGGAGAGGCTCCCTCATTTGCAAAGCATCTAAGCAACCATCAAGCTCTCTTGTACAAAACTTGTGTGAGTAATAGTACAAGTACTTTCCTTTCATTCTCCCTTGCATACCTTTCCCATATTCTCTTGCCAAGCACTTGCACACACCTAGCACGTTCCAGGCACAGTGAGGCTGACTTAGCTAGCTGCGAAGGGCGCACGAGGGGCTAAGGCCGCACGCAACCAAGGTTCGAGAAACAAGGGCGTGACATATATCACCCTTAAAAATCATGTGATTGATGATGCTAAAGTTTGAACATATTTGGAGTTCATTACCTTAGTCAAAATGCTCATGATTTTATGTGAATTTTCACTCCCGAGTTAAGCCAAGATGCATGCATGTTATGACCTAAGTATTCGCCCACATTGTCATCATTTTTGATGTAGTATATTCGGCCTTGAGTAGTTTTGTAAGTTATGTATGTTGGTCCGGACGTCAAGTGCTCGTACGGGCCGTATAAGCCCTACCGAGTGAACATGCAATTGGACCCGGGGTCCACTAGTGTTTCATGTGGTATTTGTGCTTATTTTATCATGCTAAGTTCATATGTCATGCATATCACCGGAGAAAGGCGCCGGAGGTCCGGCAAAGGCCGGCATTGGTCACTGGCCGCGCACCATGCCATGCGTGCGTGGTCCCGAGCCCAGCCGCTCGTGGCCCGCGCAGAGTCAGCCCGAGAAGCACCTAGCATGCGTGGTCACGACACCCAGCGTGCACGACCCACGCACACGGTGCCCGGCAGCGCCGTGCCAAGTCCAGTGCTGACCCGAGCCGGGTCAGCTGAGCTAGTTGGCCTCGGTGCGTGTCCAGCCGCACGCCCGAGTGCCCAGTTACCTCTGGGACACCCGGCAGCGCCCGTGTGCCCTCTGTCCGCGTCTTCCCCGTGCCAGCAGCGTCTGGCCAGTGCATGTCCGTGTGATGAAGATCGCGTGTCCCGATTGCCGATAAGCCACAAACCAGTACCTTGAATCGCCGATAGGTGTCCCGAGGTTTGCACAACCGCACCCCTTGAAATGATAAAATTGCGAAAGAAATCGAAAAGATATCTAAGGCAAAGTGTTTGAACAAAAGTTCGGTTTTTCTATTAATTTCTGAATGATATTTTCGAATGACAATGGGGCGTATTTATAGATGCCGAACTAAGTCTATTCCTAATCTAAGAAGAACTCCTAATGCTTGGAAATAAATAAAGTCCTAACGAACTAAATCACTAATTAAAGCAATAAAATATTAAAGTCCTAAACAATCTAGAAATCATAATGGAATAAGAAAACCAAATAACTAAGGAATCTTGAAAAGCCTTGACTTGCACTCCAAGCCAAACATCCCAACCGCCTACTCGCCGCCCTTGGGTCTCGCGCGCCTTGCCTTAGTCCTCGAGGATTAAGGTCGCGCCGCCCTTCCCCGCGCGTGCTTCCCCGTTGTGCGCCCCGCTCGATTCCTCGCACCCAGCGGACTCCTCGCGCCCAGCAGACTCCTCGCGCGCGTCCCTGCCACTCGAAGCCTCCTCGCGCGCGCCTCTCGCTTCGCCTGCGTCCGCGCCACTTGCCTCACCTTCCGCGGCCACATTTTGTCCGAGCGCTAGCCGCGCGCTCTTGCCTGTTAGGTTCCCCTCGTCGGCCTCGCATGCCCCGCACGCGATGGCTTGCGTCTCGCCCGCCTGCCGCGCTAACCTCTTGCGCGCATTATAGGCCCGGCTCGAGGCGTTCTTCAGCTGCCTAGCCACATCCGCATCATTCCCGTCCTCTTCAAGCGCTTCCTTGTCCTCAAGGATGAATTCAGGGAACTGTTCGCGCATTTCCTCTACATCCTCCCAAGTGGCTTCTTCCGTTGGCAGCTCCTTCCACTCGACTAACACCTCCCAACGATAAGGTCCAGCCTTTTTCACTTGGCGATACTTGATCGCACGGTATGGCCTTACGATTGCCCGTCCGTTTGTGGCTGTCGCGGGTAGTTCCTCGCACCACTTGTGCGCTTCACCCAAACTTCTCTTTAGTTGCGAGACATGTATGACTAGATGGATGTGCGAACTCTCTGGCAGCTCTAGGCGATAAGCTACTTGCCCTATGCGCTTCAAAATCTGGTAGGGCCCGTAATAGATTACCCCAAGCTTAGTCGCTGCTCTTTGTGCCGTCGTGCGTTGTCTAAAGGGCCGCAGCTTCAAATAGACATAATCGCCCGTCTCAAAACTTTCTTCTGCCTTTTGCCGTCATGAAAGGTTTTCATGCGGTTAATCGACCCCTCGAGGGTTCTCTTCAGTTCTCGTAACATTAAGTCTCTCTCCTCATGTTCTCGTCCTACTTCATCGTTGATTGCAACTCCTTCCGAATAATTTACGAGCGTAGGTGGTTTGCGCCCGTATACCAACTCGAATGGTGTAGCCTTGGTCGACTCATGGTAAGTGGTGTTGTACCAATACTCGACCCATGGTAGAAAGTTCTCCCACTTCCTCGGAAATTAGTGCACATAGCATCGCAAGTATTGCTCTAGCTTGTGGTTAGTCACCTCGGTTTGGCCATCCGTCTATGGGTGGTAGGCAGAGCTCATTGATAGCTTGGTCCCTTGGAGTTTGAAGAACTCAGACCAAAAGCTACTCATAAAAATCCGATCACGATCAGAGACAATCGAGCGTGGCACCCCATGCAACTTCATGACATACTCAATGAAGAGCTTGGCGATAGACTCTGTCGTGTAGGGGTGCGTGATTGGCATGAAGTGCGCGTACTTGGTTAGTCGATCGACCACGACCATGACCCCATTGAACCCATTAGAGATAGGCAGCGCCTCAATGAAGTCCATGGTGATGTCTTCCCAGATATTCTCGGGCACTGGCAAAGGCTGCAATAGACCACTCGGTCGTCGTGCGTCAGCCTTAGTGCGCTGGCACTCGTTACAGTGCGCGACGTACTCCCGAACCTCGCCTTGCTGCCCTAGCCAAAAGAAGGTATTGGCCATCCTCATCCAAGTACGATAGAACCCCGAATGTCCTCCAACTTTTGAGTTGTGGAAGTGCTGCAAAATTTGATCGCGGAGCTGCCCACTATCCGGCACAAATACTCGGCCTCGGTGTAGCACGAGACCATTGTGAAGCTCGTAATCGGCTACCGCTGCTTCGTCAGCCTCCATTGCCCGTAGCAATTCTTGACATTGGGTGTCATTCTCTTGAGCCCTTCTAATCTCTTCCCATATGGCCCATGCTCGGCGACATCCGTCCGCCTCGACAAGGCGTCGGCCACGGCGTTTTGTCGACCAGGTCTATATATTATCTCGAAGTCAAAGCCCATAAGCTTTGAGACAAACTTTTGTTGTTCGGACGTCACGATTCGTTGCTCGAGCAGGTGCTTGAGCGGTTGTTGGTCGGTTACGATCCGAAAGCGTCGCCCCAAGAGATAGGGCCTCCAACATCGTACCGCTTCTACAACTGCGAGCATCTCCTTCACATATACGGACAATCCTAGTCGAGTCGTGCCAAGGGCCTTGCTAAGGAAGGCCAAGGGACGTCCTTCCTGGACTAGCACCGCACCAATGCCCACATTGCTCGTGTCCGTGTGCACCTCAAACAACACATCGAACCTTGGCATGGCTAGAACAGGCGTCGAGGTCATCGCACCTTTAAGCTTCTCGAATGCAGCCTCACTAGCTTCAGTCCACTTGAATCTGCCGTTCTTGGTCATCTCGGTTAGTGGTTTGGCAATGGACCCATAGTCCTTCACGAACTTCCGGTAGTAACCTGTGAGCCCTAAGAAACCCCTTAACTGCGTCAGGCTGGTCGGTTTCGGCCACTCGACCATAGCTTCAATTTTTTTTGGGTCGACCTTCACACCATCATGTGAAATAAAGTGACCAAGGTATTCGACCATCTCTTGTCCAAACGAGCACTTGGACGGTTTGATGTAAAATGAATTGGCCTCCAAGATCTCGAGCACCGTACGTAAGTGCCCAATGTGCTCGGCCAATGTCTTCGAGTAGACCAAGATATCGTCGAAGAATACCAAGACGAATTTGCACAGATGGTCCTTGAAGATGGAATTCATAGCAAACTGGAAGGTGGATGGGGCGTTGCATAGCCCGAATGGCATTACCAAATACTCGTAGTGTCCTTGGTGCGTACGAAAGGCCGTCTTTGGAATATCAGCCTTGTGTAGCCGGATCTGATGGTACCCGGCCCTAAGGTCGAGCTTAGAGAAATAATGGGAGCCTCCTAGTTCGTCGAGCATGTCGTCGACACTTGGTATAGGAAATCGATCTTTGATAGTTGCGGCATTCAGTGCGCGGTAGTCGGTGCAAAACCTCCACGTGCCGTCTTTTTTCTTGGCTAGTAGCACCGGTGACGAGAACGGGCTTGAGCTGTGCTGAATGAGCCCGGACTCAAGCATCTCACCAACTTGCCTCTCTATTTCGGTCTTCTGAAAGTGCGCATACCGGTATGGATGGACGTGTACCGCATGCTGCTCATTGACCAAGGGTATTCGGTGGTCAAACTCCCGGTGCGGCGGCAAGCCCTTAGGCTCACCTAAGACTCGATCGAACTCCTTGAGTAATATGCGCACCTCGCCTTGATGTATGTCGGGCTCGGATGTGGGTGTGCTCGTGTCTTTGACCATGACGGCGAAGATTTGGCCACCCCCGCGCCAAACCCTCTCTATGCTCTTGAGACCAACCTCCTTGGTCCCACTAACTTCACTAGCTTTTAAGGTAACTTGCTGTTCTCCCGCTTTGAACTTCATGACCCCAGTTTTGTAGTTGGTGGTCACTTCTCCTAATCCTTCGAGCCATTGGACTCCTAACACCACATCGGGTCCAACCAGGGGTAATGCGTGGAGATCGGCCTTGATGGTGACTCCTTGGAACTTGATTGGCACCTTGCGATAGGACTCGGTGCACCATAACCGTTCACCATTGGCTACTCGGACTTCAAATGGCTCGATCGTGGTGGTGGACAAATTTAGCTTTTGGGACAGCGTGGTGCTGATGAAATTATTTGATGACCCATTGTCCACGAGTACGACCACGCGGTGGTCCTTGACCCATGCCGGTAGCCGCAACGTCCTCGGGCCTCGGGTACCAGCCATGGCGTGCATCGAGATTTCAGCTTCGTCCTCGAGCACTTCAGTTTGAACTTCGCTCTCCTCAGCCTCGAGTTCTTCCTCATCATCGGAGTCCGTGACATCGATTAAAAACGCCTGCTTGCATCGGTGGCCCGGTGTGAATTTTTCTTCGCATTTGAAGCACAGGCCTTGCTCGCGTCAGCGCCTCATCTCCTCGAGCGACAGACGCTTGACTCTCGGGATTGGTGGTCGAGCGTTACTTGGTGGTCGTATGCTGGGCGCGACATTCGTCGTGCGCCGTGGCTCGGGGAAGCGTGCGTCCGCCCGTCCCCTTCTAGTAGCGGCGAGATGATCGTCACGGCGCCGAGCAATCTCCATGGCCGCATGCATCGACTCGGGCCGCTCCAATCGAACCTCTGCGGTGAGATCATACTTAAGCCCGCCGATGAATACCCCGACCAATGCAGCCTCGGGCCAGTCCCTGACGTGACACGCCAGTTTTTTGAATTCCTTCAAATAATCGCGTAGGCTGCCGGTTTGGGGTATGCGCGAAAGGGCCTCATCATAGTTATGGTAGTTGGAAGTCCCGAAACGCGTGAGTATCTCGCGCTCAAAATCTCACCACCTGATGACTCACTGCCGTTTGCGGTATACGTTTGTGAGCCATTGCCACCAGACGTTGGCCTCGCCATCTAGGTAATAGGCCGCATATCGTACGCGGTCATTGGCCTCGGTCTCGTTGAGCTCAAAGTATTGCACGGCCCGATTGAGCCATGCCTCAGGATCGGTGCCGGTGAAGGTGGATAGCGTGAGCCGCGTTTTGTCGAGCCTCGGGCAGTCGTGCGCGTTAGACGCTTGTGACCGCTGATTGAAGTCCTCCTCATGCTCGCGCTCATCGGGCCGATGTTCGTCCTCCTCGCGTCGATCGCGCCTTGGCCGCCGTGGAGGTGACCGCGTAAAGCGTTGGAAGCCGCGCGCCATCTCCTCGAATCCCCGGTTCACGGTTTCCATAAGATCCCGAACCGAAGACTTGGTCGTGTCGAGCCCTTCGCCTAGAGTGTCGATGACTTCGCTCATACTTCGAACTTGAGCGTCAAGATTATCGATCTTGTCCTTCATCTCCTTATTAGCCATAGCTTTTTTTTCTTGCTTTCGTTCTTTACTTCGAGGACTCGTTTTGAAGATTTTTTTTTTTGATAGGGAGGACGAAAATAAAGAAGAAGACAAAGGAAAGGGAATGGGGTAGAAAAAGACACACGATCTAGATACTCTCAATGAAAGCACCAATGATGAAGATCGCGTGTCCCGATTGCCGATAAGCCACAAACCAGTGCCTTGAATCGCCGATAGGAGTCCCGAGGTTTGCAAAACCGCACCCCTTGAAATGATAAAATTGCGAAAGAAATCGAAAAGATATCTAAGGCAAAGTATTTGAACAAAAGTTCGGTTTTTTCTATTAATTTCTGAATGATATATTCGAATGACAATGGGGCATATTTATAGATGCCAAACTAAGTCTATTCCTAATCTAAGAGAACTCCTAATGCTTGGAAATAAATAAAGTCCGAAGGAATTAAATCACTAATTAAAGCAATAAAATATTAAAGTCCTAAACAATCTAGAAATCATAAGGGAATAAGGAAAACAAATAACTAAGGAATCTTGAAAAGCCTTGACTTGCACTCCAAGCCAAACATCCCAACCGCCTACTCGCCGCCCTTGGGTCTCGCGCGCCTTGCCTTAGTCCTCGAGGATTAAGGTCGCGCCGCCCTTCCCCGGGCGTGCTTCCCCGTTGCGCACCCCGCTCGATTCCTCGCACCCAGCGGACTCCTCGCGCGCGTCCCTGCCACTCAAACCCTCCTCGCGCGCGCCTCTCGCTTCGCCCGCGTCCGCGCCACTCGCCTCACCTTCTGCGGCCACATTTTGTCCGAGCGCTAGCCGCGCGCTCTTGCCCGTTAGGTTCCCCTCGTCGGCCTCGCATGCCCCGCACGCGATGGCCTGCGTCTCGCCCGCATGCCGCGCTAACCTCTTGCACGCATTATAGGCCCGGCTCGAGGCGTTCTTCAGCTGCCTAGCCACATCCGCATCACAGCCCGGCCCAGTTGAGCCGGCGGTCCGGCCAGCCAGCGAACCGGCTGGTTCGACCGGCGGTTGGAGTCAGTTTTGATTCGTGACTTCCGGTCCGAGTCTATTTTCGGAATTTCAGTATTTTTCCGATGCAGTCCACTCCAGTTTAATAGCATAGATCAGTCCGAGCATTTTAGCATATAATTAATTATTTCGAGCATTATACTTAGCATTATTTTGCTTAAAAATTTATGTAGCCTAAGGAGAGTCGAGCCTCCGACCGCTACTCCAGTTCAACACTTGCATCAGATTCCAAGTTTTCAGGTGGGGGTTATGTACTGGATGTCACATCATAGATAATATCTGTACCATGGCAGAGGTATGTTTGAGACAGTTTAGTTCCGGGTTGGGGGCCGACCTAAGGGCTTAAATATCCCACCTGATGACCGTTAGGGGGCCGAGGCCTTCATACCCCATCGGCGTGTGCACACGAGCGGCCAAGGCCGAGGGTCTTTTGACCACAGATCAGAAAAGAAAGCAAAGAACAGTTTACAGTTTCAGCTCTTATATATTTATGTTCATGACACGTTATTATAGATGATGTTTTATTCAATACTGGTCTTTACAGAGCATAGTGGTTTGCTCACGCCCCCATTGTGTTTTTCAGGAGACGGAGTTCAGCGTGCTGGATGAGCACAGATGTGGCGCAGCGTGGTCATGAGAGTCAGACATATTTTACACATATTTTTATGTCCTAGCTATGATCATGTATATTTATTCAGTTATGTATGCATGTTATGTGTTCGTATTTCGGATGCTTCCGCTAGCCAGTTTTCTAGACAGTGCGAGACAGTACAGGCTATGCATGTTTAATTTCATTATCCGCAGCGGATAGCTTGGTTGCATGTTTTATATATGTCTGTGAGCCAGTTAAGTTAAGTTTTTATCTGTGACATCCCGCAATAAGTCAATATTTTCGAAAACCAAGCTCGCACGTTCTTTCGAAAATAAAAACAAAAATTTTACTCTAATTTTTAAAGCTAGTAAGTCGGGGTGTGACATGCTCTCCAGCAAGGTGAGCATTCAGTGGACGAGTACGAACGCGAGTTTGCTCGTAAGATTGCCTTTGCTTCGCATCTTGTTGATATGGAGGAGGAGAAGGCGACATAGTTCCTCGATGGTTTGAGGAGCAACATCCGACTCTTGATCACCAGCAATGGCTTCCTTGACTACGCCGAGACTGTTGGGTGTGCTCAGCAGATTGAGGCGTGCATTCAGAGAGACGCCCGTGCCCAGCCACCAGCCAGACAGCCAGTCGCCATTCCGCCACCCCAGCCAGCTCAGCAAACGAACAAGAGAAAGTGGGAGGATCGCAAGGATAAGAGGAACCGTAGACAGAGGGGCCCAACTCAGGCGGGCCAGCCAGCCCGACAGGACCTGCCAGCATGCGCTACCTGCGGACGTCCGCACCGCGGGGAGTGTCTTGCCGGGCAGGACATATGCTACCATTGCCGCCGCCCAGGACATCGGATCAGAGACTGCCCAGACCGCCCTCAGCCACAGCAGGGCCAGAGACCGCCAGCTCAGAGACAACCAGCACAGAGACAGCCAGCACCTAGACAGCAGGGCCAGAGGCCGCCAGGACAGCAGCAGCAGCAGCGTGGAGCACCCGATCATATTTATGCACTCGACCAAGAGCAGGCCGCAGAGCATCCAGGTACCATGTCTGGCATGTTATCATTGTTCCATACTCCAGTCTTCGCTTTATTCGATATCGGAGCTACACATTCGTTCGTCTCGGCCAAGTACTTGTCTGCCTTAGGATCCCAGGGAGTGAGTATTGTTGACCCTCTTGAGATCAGTTTCGCATCAAGAAGGAAGATAGTTATGAGTTATCTGGCCAATAACCTTAGCATCGATATCGGAGGCCGAACTCTAGTTGTATACGCGTTTGTGATCGATATGAATGACTTCGACTTGATTCTCGGCATGGATTGGTTGACGAGATACCGAGCAGACATTCGTTGCCGCGACCAGGAGGTGACGCTACACTTATCTGAGGGAGACCGCATCACATTCTTCGGGACGAAGTCTCGAACTTTACCGCGCGTTATTTCCATGGAGAAAGCGACGAAGTACATGCAGTGAGAGGATTGTCAGGGATTTCTTGTCAATATCGTTGGGGAATCTTCGAAGAAGCTATCTCCCAGAGATATACCCATTGTTCGAGAGTTTGTGGATGTTTTTCCCGATCAGCTCCCGGGAGGACCACCTAACCGCCAGGTGGAGTTCACCATCGACTTGGTCCTCGGAGTAGGACCAGTGTCGAAAGCGTCGTATCGCATGGCGCCGCAAGAGCTTCAGGAGTTGAAGGCTCAGATTCAGGAGATGTTGAGTCTCGGTTTCATCCGATCGAGCATTTCACCTTGGGGAGCACCTGTCCTCTTTGTCAAGAAGAAGGATGGGTCTATGAGGATGTGCATCGACTACCGGGATTTGGAGCGGTTGACGGTGAAGAACAAGTATCCACTTCCCAGGATAGAGAATTTATTTGATCAGCTGAGGGGAGCCAGTGTATTTTTTAAGAACGATCTCCGTTGTGGTTACCATCAGTTGAAGATCAGAGAGGCCGATGTGGCTAAGACAGCGTTCAGAACTAGATACGGTCATTATGAGTTCGTTGTGATGCCGTTTGGCTTGAGCAATGCGCCAGCGGTATTCATGGACCTTATGAACCGTGTCTTCCATCCATTCCTGGATCAGTTTGTCATCGTCTTCATTGATGATATTCTGGTCTATTCCAGTAGCCCGGGGCAGCATGAGGATCATTTGCAGACCGTTTTGGAGACTCTTAGACGTGAGAAGTTGTACGCCAAGTTCTCCAAGTGCGAATTTTGGCTCGATCGAGTGGCTTTTCTAGGCCATATTGTCACTTCCAGAGGGATTGAGGTAGACCCGAGTAAGATTGAAGCCATTAAGAACTGGTCGACACCGAGAAATGCCACCGAGGTTTGGAGTTTTCTCGGTTTGGCAGGCTACTATAGAAGTTTCATTGAGGGGTTTTCGAAGATCGCACTAATTTTGTACCGCTTGACAAGAAAATCGATGAAGTTTGAGTGGGATGGTCGTTGTGAGTCGAGCTTCCAGGAGCTCAAAGCGAGGCTTACGACGGCACTCGTGTTGACCATTCCGGACCCCACACAGGGTTTCACTATCTATAGTGATGCCTCGAAGCAGGGTCTAGGCTATGTTTTGATGCAAGACGGCAGGGTTGTGGCTTATGCTTCTCGTCAGCTAAAGCCGCACGAGGTGAACTACCCAACTCACGATCTTGAGTTGGCAGCAGTGGTTCACGCCTTGAAGATTTGGACGCACTATCTGTACGGAGGCCACTGCGAGATTTATACAGACCACAAGAGCTTACAGTATATCTTCACGCAGAAGGAGCTTAACATGCGCCAAAGGCGATGGTTAGAGCTCGTGAAAGATTATGACTGTACCATTAACTATCATCCGGGCAGGCGAACGTAGTTGCCGACGCCCTCAGCCGGAAGGGAAAGGGCGAACTGACCTGTATGATCACTCAGCAGCGTCAGTTGATTCATGAGTTCGCTCGGATGCAACTAGAAGTGGTCGAATCACCTCCTAAGTTGCCAGTCGTGGGAGGTATTTGAGCGATGAGAATGTGGCCCACATTACGAGATAGGATCTAGAGGGATCAAGCCTTCGACGAGTTCATTCGCTCGATGGCAGTGAAGATTCATGTCGGAGGAGTTGAGGGTTTCTACCGAGGCACTGATGGTGCCTTGGAATACAAAGGAAGAATCATTGCGCAGAATGTCGAGGCCCTGAAGAAAGAGATCTTAACTGAGGCGCATAGTGCTCCATACTTGGTGCACCCCGGTAGCACCAAGATGTATCACGACCTGAAAAGGTCATTCTGGTGGAAGAGGATGAAGCGAGATGTCGTCGAGTTTGTTAAGAAGTGTTTGATCTGCCAGCAAGTGAAGGCTGAGCACAAGGTTCCACCGGGTCTCTTGCAGCCTTTAGAGATTCCGCAGTGGAAATGGGAGAAGCTGACCATGGATTGTGTCACGGGATTACCGATGTCGGCCAAGCGCCACGACGCGGTATGGGTAGTAGTAGATCGAGTGACGATGTCGGCCCATTTCATGCCTGTCAAGATGGACATGTCCATGGAGCAGCTAGCTGATACGTATCTCCAAGGAATCGTTCGACTCCACGGCATTCCAGCCGAGATTGTATCAGATAGAGATCCCCGATTTACTGGCCATTTCTGGAAGAGTCTGAAAGAGTCCCTGGGGACGAAGTTGAAGTTTAGCTCCGCCTATCATCCACAGACCGACGGTCAGTCGGAACGGACCATCCAGACGCTTGAGGACATGCTCCGAGCTTGTGTCCTAGAGCATGGTGGTTCGTGGGAGCAGTTATTACCCACTGTGGAGTTTGCCTACAACAACAGTTACCACTCGTCGATCAAGATGGCGCCGTTCGAATCTTTATACGGTCGCAAGTGCCGCTCAACCCTTTATTTGGATGAGGTCGGCGAGAAGCAAGTTCTCGGTCCCAAGCTGATCGAGGACACAGTGCAGAAGGTCGCCGAGATCCGAGAGAGATTGAGAGAGGCTCAGAGCCGACAGAAGGCCTACGCTAACAAGCGTAAGAAGGAGATCGAGTTTGAGCAGAGAGACAAAGTATTCCTGAAGGTCACGCCGATGAAGGGTGTGTTCCATTTCGGGAAGAGGGGGAAGTTGCAGCCCCGATTCATAGGGCCATTCGATATTCTCGAACGAGTTGGCGTAACAGCCTACAGTCTGGTGTTACCCCCAGAGCTCTCGGGTGTACACAACGTCTTCCATGTGTCGATGTTGAGAAAGTACGTGTATGACCCGAGCCACATAGTGAACTTTGACGAGCTAGAGTCCGGCAGAACCTGAGCAGCCTGTAGCAAATCTGGACCGGAAGGTCCGTCGGCTTAGGAACAGAGATATAGAGCTCGTCAAAGTTTGCTGGAGTCGCCACGACGAGTCGGAAGCCACTTGGGAGAGGCCGAGATCAGAGCTCATTATCCCGATTTCGAGTTTTGAGATTTTCAATTGTACATATATGTACTTTCTATTTTATGTTTGATGTAAATAGTTTTGTAGTAAAGGTTCTGACATAGTACCTTAGTTTTGTATTTCCGAGGACGGAAATATTTTAAGGAGGATAGGTTGTAACGCCCCAAATCAAAAATAATATTAAGAACGATTTCATTGCTCGACTATAAGTGAAATCCGTAAGTTTTAGAATTTTCGAGTTATATTATATATGCTAAATGCTCAATTAATTCCTAAGTTTGATAGATCATTTTTGGGAATATTCTATATTAAGTATAAGTCTAGATCAATCCATTAATTTGGATTGTTAAAATTGTAGAAAATCGACTCGAGAAATTATCGGCTTCGAACCCTAGTTTAGTTTCGATTATTTTTCAAGTTATTTTCCGAGCATAGCCAAGTCTTGGTATATTTTATACTTAGAATAATTTCTAAGTGTGTGGGAATACCAAAGTTCAAGCCTTGGACATTTTAAAAATCAAGCCATAGTCCATACCCGAGCCGCTCGTGCCGAGCCCCGCACCCGCGGCTCAAGCCGCGCCCAAGAACATGCCATCGAGCCCAAGGCTTGTCCTAGCCATAGCACATTAGTCCTAATATTTTTCTAAGTATGGGAGACCACCGTGGAAGTCTTAACAAGTGAGGAGCTAGGCCCAAGACTCCATTCCCGCCTGCAGCCCACCTCCCACGCCAGCCCAGCACGCCCTCGCGCCCAGGCCCAGTGCCGCGCTCCAGCAGCCAGCGCCCAGCCCAGCCGTAGCGTGCACAACCCACATTATAAGCCCAATTCCATAATTTCCGGCCCACTTTCCTCATGACCCAATTCAGACGTGTAATTAGGACTTAATGAGGGACTAATTGACTAAGCAATGTTTAAGGAAAGTCACTTAGTGCCAAGCAACATGGAGCATGTGCCTTGCATTATTTTATTCAAGTAGTTTGTCCTTGTCCCCCATTTTTTGTACCAAGGCTGACAAGACCACTTACCTAAGTTTTTGAGCTCTGAAATCTCCACACAAAATGTACATGAAGTCAGTCAAAGATGCCTCCTCATGACCCCAAACCCATGCGCATGGGGAAGACCATGTCCCCCATTCATTCACCAAGTTATTTCCGCCCCCATGCCTATTTAAGCCTTCCCAAGTCAGTTGGTATTAGCTCTTGCCTCCTTAAACATTCTAAGACTTAGTAAGTTCAGCAAAAATAGAGAGGAAAGGGAGTTAAGGCCGAGACAAGCCCTTTTGGCCATTACCGAGCGCTCGCGACCCGTGGAGGGGGAGGACCAGCCATCTCGAGTTCCATGCGAATTCTTCCAGGGCTTATCATCTTCGAAGTGTTTATTAGAATTTTATAAGTCTTGTGGAGTTCCTAAGATCGGCCAAATCACACCACAAATTGACCTAAGCCCCAAAACCCGCGCCGAGCCCATTCCAAGCCCTAGGTTTCGTTTCTTGCATTTTGGTGAAGGTTAGTCCGAGTCAACTTCTTCCTAAAATTATTTTATGATTTTTTAAGATTTTTAATGAAGAAAAACCGAGCCATGCATGAGTTTATAAGCAAGTTTCGGATTTAATGATTAAATGGCCTTAAAAATAAAAATTTAGTAGCAAGCATGCCTAAGTCGAGACTTGAGGTTAAATCACTGTTAAAAATCATGTTATTGATGATGTTAAAGTTTGAGAATGAAATGAGTTCATTAACTTAGTCAAATCATTCATGAAAATGGGGTATTTTGAGCACCCAAGGCTTACCCTTATGCATGCAAGTTATGAACCATGTTCCTAGCCGTTTTAGCCATCATTTATCATGTTAAACATTCGGCCCTAAGTGGATTTGTATGTTATGAATGTTGGTTCGGACGTCAAGTACTCGTACGTGCCATTTAGGCCCTATCGAGTGAACATGCACGTGGACCCGGGGTCCACTAGTGTTTCATAGCAAATTTGTAGCACATTCATCATATTATGTTCATATGTCATGCATGTTACCGGAGAAAGTCGCCGGAGGTCCGGCAAGGGCCGGCCTTGGTCACCGGCCGCGCACACAGCGCGGCATTACCCGGCCCCGAGCCAGTCAGTGCCCGCGCCAGCATGCGCGAGGTACCCGCAGCACCAGTGCCCGCCAGGTGTGAGATGAGCTGTGGTGGGGGTGGTCGTGAGTTCCGTACGAAAGCTGTTCCTGGGACATTTGTTATCGTTTTGAATAACTAAATAAATCCACGCACTTTTAGACTTCCGCTATGTTTGTGTTTATTTTCGAACATGCATGACGTTATTTTCAGACTTAAATAATTTTACCCGGTTCGCCAGTACGAACGGGTCCAGACTAATATGCATGATTCGTTAGAAATATGAACCTGATTTCTTTAAGTTTAAACTAGTCGTTAGACCTAAGTTAAAGAAACGGGTTTTTAAGCAGAAAAGTCCTTAGCAGCATCCCGAGATAGTTTGCAAATGATTTCGAAAAATTTATAAGTGTTTTCGAAAGAGCTAAAATTTGCGAAAATTTGGCCCTAGTTAGAGGGGTGTTGCAGTACGTGCCCGGGCACCAGCTGGCCTGGCACGGGGCCGAGGCCGGTCCAGCCGATCTAGCGCCCGACCGCCCGGTCCAGCCGAGCCGGCGGTCCGGCCAGTCAGCGAACCGGCCGGTTCGACCGGCAGTTCGAGTCCGTTTTGATTTGTGACTTCCGGTCCGAGTCTATTTTTGGAATTTTAGTATTTTTCTGAGCCAGTCCAGTCCAGTTTAATCGCGTAAATAAGTCCGAGCATTTTAGCATATAATTTATTATTCCGAGCATTATACTTAGCATTATTTTGCTTAAATATTTATGTAGCCTAAGGAGAGTCGAGCCTCCGACCGCTAGATGGGGGTCATGTACTGGATTCCACATCATAGATAATATATGTACCATGGCAGAGGTATGTTTGAGACAGTTAGTATCCAGGTGGGGGCCGACCTAAGGGCTTAAATATCCCATCTGATGACCGTTGGGGGGCCGACCTAAGGGCCTTTATACCCCATCGGCGTGTGCACACGAGCGGCCGACCTAAGGGCCGAGGGTCTTTTGACCACATAAAAGAAAGAAAAGAAAAGTTTACAGTTTCAGCTCTTATATATTTATGTTCATGACACGTTATTATAGATGATGTTTTATTCAGTACTGGTCTTTGCGGAGCATAGTGGTTTGCTCACGCCCCCATTGTGTTTTTCAGGAGACGGAGTCGAGCATGCCGAATGAGCACAGATGTGGCGAAGCGTGGTCATGAGAGTTGGGCATATTTTACGCACATTTTTATGTCCTAGTTAATGATCATGTATTTTATTCAGTTATGTATGCATGTATTCTGTATTTCGGATGCTTCCGCTTGCAGACTAGACAGTGCGAGACAGTTCAGACATTGCATGTTTAATTCCATTATCCGCAGCGGATAGCTTGGTTGCATGTTTCATTTATGTCTGAGAGCAAGTTAAGTAAAGTTTTTATCTGTGACATCCCGCAACAAGTTAGTGTTTTCGAAAACCAAGCTCGCACCACCTTTCGAAAACATAAGCGAAAAGTTTATTCTGATTTTTTAAAAAGCTAGTAAGGCGTGGTGCCACAGATTCTCAGGATATTCATCATGTCGTTCACTCCGTTGTCAGTCATTCTAAAAGAAAATCAGCTTACTGGTCCTAATTACATTGATTGGAAGAGGAACTTAGACATAGTGTTGACTGCTGAGGGTTATAAGTTTGCTATCACTGATGCTTGCCCGACGGTGCCGGCGGCTGATGCTCCTGAGCAGGAGAAAGAGGAGTATGCTCAGTGGAAGAAGGCTGATGAGATGGCGAAGTGTTACATTATGGCTTCTATGTCGAATGTTCTTCAACATCAGCATCAGTCTAAGGACACTGCAGCAGATATACTTCTCAATCTCAGGGATCTGTTCGGACATCAGTCTAGGGCTGCTAGGCAAGAGGCTTTGAGTGCTCTAATGAGTACGCGCATGGCCAAGGGCACACCGTAAGGGAGCACGCCCTCAGGGTTATGGCGCAGCTCAATGAGCTTGAGGTTATGGGAGGTTATATTGACGGGGAAATCCAGGTTGATATTATGCTCCAATCTCTGCCAAAGAGTTTTGATCAGTTCCGGTTGAACTACAACATGCACAAGATGCATATGACTCTTCCAGAACTGCTTGCAGAGCTATAGTCAGCGGAGGCCCTATTCACTCAGGCACCTCAGGTGCTAGTCGCCGAGCAGGCTGGACCTTCCAGGCCTCACAAGGGCAGGAAGAGAAAGAAGTCTGCAGGAAAGGCAAAGGCACATGATGCTCCGGTTTACCAACGACCGGCCCCTCAGGCTGTGGCAAAGAAACGGAAAGGAAGATGCTACAAGTGCAACAAGTCAGGACACTGAAAGGTCGATTGCCCTCTCCTCAAGAAAGGTAACTCTCTCGTTAATGTCGTAGGAACATGTTTAGCGGTTGTATCTACCAGAACCTGGTGTGTAGATACTGGAGCCATTGATCATGTCTGCAGTTCTTTGCAGGAGTTCCAGGAAACCAAGCGACTTAGGGAGGGAGAGATCACCGTCTACATGGGCAATGCTACGAAAGTGGCGGCTGTTGCAGTGGGAGACGTTACTTTATCGTTTGATAGAGGAGGTTTCGAGTACTATGTGTCTTTCATAGATGATTACTCGAGATTTGGGTACGTTTATTTGTTGCACCGCAAGTCTGAATGCTTTGAGAAATTCAAGCAGTATCAGGCAGTTGTGGAGAAGCTTCATGGTAAATGTATCAAGTCACTTCATTCTGATCGAGGTGGCGAGTACCTCTTTGGAGAGTCCAGCACATACTTATCGGAAGCTGGGATTGAATCCCAACTGACTGCACCCGACACGCCCAGCAGAATGGGGTTGCAGAGTGAAGAAATAAGACTCTTATGGAGATGGTTAGGTCTATGATGAGTTATTCGAGGTTACCAGATTCGTTCTGGGGTTTGGCATTGGAAACGGCATCGTATATTCTGAACATGGTTCCATCGAAGTCAGTTGACACTACCCCTTATGAGATGTGGAAAGGGCGCAAGCCCAGTTTCTCACAGTTTCGAGTTTGGGGTAGTCCTGCACACGTGTTAGTGCAGGAACCTGGCAAGTTGGAGAAACGTTCAGTAGCACGAGTTTTCGTAGGCTATCCCAAGGGAACGAAAGGTGGATTATTTTATAGTCCTGAGGATCAGAAGGTGATCGTTTCGACGAACGCTAGATTCTTAAGAAGACTATATTATGAATCATAAGCCCGCGAGTAGACTAGTCTTAGAGGAGTTAAGGGTTGAAATCGATGGTTCCCCACCGAGTGCGCAAGTAGATACATCACATAATACTGCAACATGGCACACTGAGAGTGTACAAGTGCAGACAGTGCCTCGTCGCAGTGGGAGGGTTTCTCATTTACCTGACCGATGGATAGGTCTTGGAGAGTCATCGGACTCAGTTCCAAGAGGCCTAGAATCGGACCCAAGAACTTACGATGAGGCACTCCAAGATAAAGATGCAGATTCATGGAATATTGCAATGAAAGCTGAAATGGGGTCAATGGACTCCAATCAGGTCTGGGATCTTGTAGAACCACCCGATGGGGTACGATCCATTGGATGTAAGTGGATCTATAAGAGAAAGAGAGGATCGTATGGGAAGGTACAAACCTTTAAAGCTAGGCTTGTTGCGAAAGGTTATACCCAGATCTAGGGTATTGATTATGATGAGACCTTTTCGCCAGTAGCTATGCTTAAGTCCATTCGGATTCTCTTGGCTGTAGCCACTCATATGGACTATGAGGTCTAGCAGATGGATGTCAAGACAACTTTCCTTAATGGGAACCTACAGGAAGACATCTATATGCAGCAACCAGAGGGATTCATTGCTGAAGGTCGTGAGCATCTAGTGTGTAAGCTTAATCGGTCTATTTATGGACTGAAGCAAGCTTCGAGATCTTGGAACATCCGTTTTGATGAGGTGATCTAGTCGTACGGGTTCACTTAATGTCCAGATGAGCACTATGTTTACAAGAAAATCAGTGGGAGCGTGGTGGTGTTTCTTGTGCTTTACGTAGATGACATACTGCTTATTGGAAACAGTAAGAAGGAGTTGTCAGACGTAAAGGTGTGGTTGTCTAAGCAGTTTGATATGAAGGACTTAGGTGAAGCAGGACACATTCTTGGTATTAGGCTCATTAGAGACAGTAAGAAGAGAATGTTGTGCTTATCACAGTCTTCATACATAGATACTGTCTTGGCCAGATTCAGCATGCAGGATTCTATGAAAGGTATGTTACCTTTCAGACATGGAATACCTCTATCTAAGGAGATGTCTCCTAAGACGTCTAAGGAGATAGAGGAAATGAAGACAGTTCCTTATGCTTCGGCAGTAGGAAGTCTCATGTATGCAATGCTGTGCGCTAGGCCAGATATTAGTTACGCCGTTGGCATGGTAGCTAGATATCAAAGTAATCCGGGATGGGAACATTGGTCTGCGGTGAAGCATATACTCAAGTACCTGAGAAGGACTAAGGAGTACATGTTAGTTTACTGTGCAGGCAGCTTGTTACCTCTGGGTTACAGTGATTCTGGTTTCCAGTCAGATAGGGATGAAAGTAAGTCAACCTCAGGTTATGTCTTTACCTTGGGAAGTGGAGCCATTTCATGGAGGAGTGCTAAGTAGAAATGCATGGCAGACTCCACCATGGAAGCCGAGTACATAACAGCCTCAGAGGCAGCGAAAGAGGCAGTTCGGCTCAGGAAATTCTTAGTGGACTTAGAGGTTATAACAAGTTTGCCACGTGGTATCACCGTGTACTGTGATAACAGTGGAGCAGTAGCGAACTAAAAAGAACCTCGAGCCCACAGGGCAAGCAAACACATAGAGCGCAAATACCATCTGATTCGGGATATCGTTGGTAGAGGAGACGTTGATGTTGCCAAGATTGCGTCCGAGGACAACCTAGCTGATCCTTTCACGAAGAGTTTGCCGGGGAAGGTCTTTTCAAACACGTGGAAGGAATGAGAGTTATGAGCATGGCAATAGGATCGACATAGGTCTTTTAGAATAACGGATTGATAGGACTATACTGTAAAAGCGAAAGCTTTAAGTATAAGTGGGAGATTGTTAGTGTTATATACTGAAAGGTTGGCTTTGCATGTTATTACACATTTACCCTTTATTAATGAGAATCATGTTAGATTAAACAAGTTCTACGTTCTGTTGTTCTACACTTAGATAGGTTGGGTCGTCATCGGACGAACCGAAGATCACTCTATCAGTCACTTGCGAACAAGAATAGTTGTTCACAACCTAGATGGACATGAACACCCCATCCGAACGGTTGTAGTGTCAACTCTACAGTTTGTCTTGACTGATTAGTTGCACTAGTACATTTATGTATTGAACAGGATCCCAGAGAGGAGAAGTTCATTTTATACTGATCGTCGTAAATGAACTAGGCCTCGGTTAATTACTGCGTTCTCTTAACCCGTAAGATATTAAACAGGCAGATATATATAATATATATTACTTTGATTCACATGGGTGAGGTTCAGTTCGCTGGATAAATATTCATACTGTTTTGGGTAATATTATTATATATAGGATGTGTTGTTAGGATATTTACGGTCACCATGTGCATTGGTTTGATGATGTCCCCGGAGTGAGTTCATGAAGGATTGTTATGCTAAACCCTGCAGGTGGATTAAGTTCCGGCATAATAAGAATGTGATGGACGAGCGCTAGCTTCCATGAAATAATAATAAATAATTAATTCTTGATTGTCAGTAATGAAATTAATTAATGGACATTATATCTTAAACGTGGGGAGGTAAATCGAGTAATTATTATTGGAGTCTCAAATGTAATTTGAGCTAGGAATAGGGAGTGCAATAATATAATGTTGGTGGCCCATTGATATTATTTAATTAACTAGAGGAGTGGGCTTGGCCCACAGTTAGTCTAATTAATTAAGGAGCCCTTTTTCTAATCTCCTAAGGTCCCTACTGTAGCTCCATATATACATCATTAAGCTCATGAGAAGAGAATCCCAATCTCATATTCACGAGACAAACACGCCGCCCATACTCTCTCTCTCTAGATCTCATTCGAGCTTTATCTTCTTTCTGTTTCTCCACTGGTACAAGTTGAAGAAGAGTGTATTGAGTAATACAGTAGAAGATCTGTAGGTAAACCAAGACGAAATATATTTTGACCTACAGAACTAACCGGAAGTTCGATTGAGACGTACAGCATACCCAGACGACCGCCTCAACGAGAGCTTTCCATTGCTGCCGAGATCGCAGCCGTCCGACGCCTCACGCGCCGTCACGCGCCGCCGGAAGCTCCCAGGCTGCAAAGTTTCGTTTTGATCTGTTTGCATCCGTTTGATCCGATTTTGATCTGATCTTGTTCGTGCAACCCAAGACGTGAGTTGCGGTCAACCGTTCGTGATCAACCAGATCTACATAAATCTTAAGACGTAAATTCTCTATGTCAAACCTTTAGATCCGTTGCGCATAGGTTTACGTTTGCTATTGAATTTGTGACTTGTACATAACGAGATCCTCACAGATCCCAACAACTTGAACTTAAATCAGCACTTGAAAAACTTAAAACTTGGCTTAGGTTACTTACCTCGGAGTCGGCGCAGAATGAGCGTGGTGTGGTCATTCTTTTCTAAAACTTTTTAAGGTATCCAAAACACTAGGTGCTCTGATACCAAGTTGTAACACCCCGCCTACTAGCTTTGACTTTTCAAAATCAGAGTTAATGTTTCGCTTTTATTTTTGAAATATCGTGCGAGTTTATTTTTGAAAATACTTTCTTAATTGCGTGATGCTACGAAAACTTCTTAACTTAATATCTCGGACATAAATAAAACATGCAGCCAAAGGAGCTGCTACGGTGATAATGGAATTATACATGCAGTCCGTCTGTCTCGCACTGAAACTTAGCGGAAGCGTAAAATGAATAATACATATTACACGCATACATATTACAAACAAATTCATGAATTTTAAACGCATAAGATGTGTGTAAAAATGTCCACTGCTCATGACCACGTTTGTCACGTCTGCTCACCCGGCACGCTGGACTCCGACACCTGAAATAAGGAAGACTGTGGGAGTGTGAGCACATCTGCATGCTCGTGGGAAAACTGGAACTGTAATAATCTGAACTGTAAACATAAACTTAAAAGAAACATAAAATAAAGTAAGATAGATTGTAGTACTGTAAATTTTTCTTGAACTTAAACTGTGGTCTAAAAGACCCTTATCGGCCCTTACTTCGGCCGCTCGTGTGCACACACCCGATAAAACTGAAGGCCCTTGGGTCGGCCTTTATCAGGTACCAGGTGGAATAGGAAGGCCCTTAGGTCGGCCTCTCACCTGGGAGAACTTAATTTAACCACAAACGGGATAATTCAACCGTTCGGGTAACTTACTTACTCACGTACCTTATACAGGATAACAGAAATGCGCGACGTAATGCCCTGTAAAGGCTTCCACCTGGTATACTGAAAATAGCTGGCAAGTGCTTGAACTGAAGTAGCGGTCGGAGGCTCGACTCTCCTTAGGCTACATAACATATAAAATAATGCTAAGTATTATGCTCGGAATATTTAATTATTATGCTAAGATGCTCGGTTCTAAATGCTCATTTTCCGAATGAAATAGACTGTGTTAAGTGTTCGCTTAAAAATATACTAAGTCCGAACTTATAACTGAAATACTTAAACTGACAGGTTTGGCTCGAAAACATTTCTTAATGTCCGGAATAAAACTCCGATCGAAACTCACGAACCAAAATCTAGGCTCGAACCGCCAGTTGAACCAGCCGGTTTGCTGACTGGCCAGACTGCGGGCTCGGGCTTAACCGGGCGGTCGGGCGCTGGCTCGGTCCCGCACTGGGCCTGCTGGTGCCCGGGTGCGGCGCTGGGCACGCTGGGTGTGATCGGGCGCGGCCCTAGGCGTGGGTAAGCGCGGGTTGGCACAATGATGAAGATGTGGTCATTGACCCTTACGAGCCCGAGGGCGAGAACCATGATGGCCTCGAGAGATGGCGCGAGGTTAGGCGAGAAAGGGCTCGAGGACGTGCTAGAAGGGTGAGTATGCGCACTAAGGCGCGCGCACCGACGGGACGCGGCAATCGAGCCGTGAGTCGTGCGAGTCTAGTCCGGGTGAAGAAAAGATACGCGACGGGAAGTGCGCGCGAGAACGAGCATTGGGCCGATGACGAGTGCGAGAAGATAGTGCCCGCGAAGGTGGGTGAGTGGTGCAAGGCATCCACAAGGGAACGACGCGCATGGCGCATGGAGGCTAAGGAAAACGGTGCACGAGGGGTGGATGTTGGTGGACAGTGTGCACTTGGGGTAGTTGCGATGAGGCGGACGCACGAGTGAAGTGGGGTGCTGCAATGAGTTCGATGAGCGGGTGCGAGCTGGGCGCAACGGTTGGGAACACGCACGAGGCGTTAGGCAAGCACGGGCGAAGGGCCAAACAAACGGGCGTGAGAAAGATCGAGCGTGCGCGACACCCGCGCAAGTGGCGGGGACGCGTAAGATGGGGCACGCGGTCGATCAGCTCTGGCAACCGGCGACGCGTGGAGAGGGCGCGCGTGCGTTACCACGCGCGACAAGGACTAGGCTTGCGAGGTGGCACGACGCGGGCGGTCAAGGTTTTAGGCGCGCGACGACTTGGCGAGCAAGCAAGAGATTTGGGGCGTGATTTACTTAGCATAATTAGGAGTCTTAGTATGGTTAGGAGTTTGAATAAAAGACATGTGCCTAGTAGTACTTTATTTGCATGGTAAGTCTTTATTTACAAGATATTTAGTTGCCTTAGGAATTATTTATTTACTTGTATTAAGAGATCTTCTTAGACTAGGATTAGATCTATTTGGTATCTATAAATACCCACCTATGTACCATTCGAAATTATGGTTGATGAGTGAATAGAAAATCGAACGTTTTGTTCAAAGTTCTCGTGTGTTTTCTTTCGTGAGTTTACATAGAGTTCGTGATAGAAATAGGACCAACATTCGAGTTTCATCACAGTGATAGAAATAGGACCAACATCCGAGTTTCATCACAGTGATAGAAATAGGACCAACATCCGAGTTTCGCCACACCTATCGCGAAGTACGAAGGAGTCAGTGCGCGTATTAGCAACCTATCGCGAAGGAACCAAGGCATCGACACGGGTTTCGAGAAATCGAGTTGAGCGTAACACACGATCCTTCATCACACGACCCTAACGCTGGTCGTGCCTCTCGGGTGCTGCTGGGCACGGCCGAGGCTTGCTGGGCGCGCTGGCGTATGCTAGGAACAGCCCTGGCACGACTGGACTCTGGACTGAGGCTACCAGGGCGCTGTCGTGCGTCCCTGAGGCTGCTGGCACTCGGGCGTGCTCTTGGGCACGTCCCGGGGGTTGCTGGGCCCACTGGCGTGCATTGGGCACGGCACAGGCGCGGACTGAGGCACTGGCACGCTGCCTGGGCGTGCTGGTGCGGGCTGGGGGCTTATCTAGTGACATCCAACTCACATCAACATTTTATGATATAAGAGGCATAAATGACACATAAAACACTAGAAGGACTCGGGCATGCATGGACTTTGTTCGGTGGGGCCTAGATGGCACGCACGAATTTTGGGTCACCGAATCCACTTCTTAATCTTTCTTAAATGACTAAGGCCAAGTTTTATACATCAAAAATCATGACTAAGGAGGCTTAAATGATAGCAAAAACTTGCATGTCTACTAATGTGGCTCGGAGGCGAAATTTCACATAAAATCATGAACGAGTTAACCGAACTAACTTCTCTAACTTGAAAATATGACTATGGCCGAGAGTTATACATGCAAAAACATGATTTTTAAGGCTAAGATGATAGGCTTACCTCGCATGCATAATATATTGGCTCGGGAGAGAAATATGGCATAAATTCATGGACTAATTGACCGAACAAAAAAACTCCAAATAAGCTCAAACTTATACATCATCTTTCTCATGATTTATAAGGGACATAAGGCTAAAAATCTCGACTTAAACATGCATAGAGCTAAAAATCAAATTTTTAGGCATTTAAATCTTAAAATAACTAGGGAAAGCAAAGGTCACGAGCTAACCTTCACCAAAGATAGAAGACAAGTGTTAGGGTCTTGCTAGGGCTTGCTCGCGGCCTTGGGACTTATGGCTTGACTTGAGGGTGCAAATGGCTGGAAGGATGAACCCCAATGGCTTATAAAAATCCAAGCAATACTTAGATAGTGATCAGACATATGAGAACTAGGCTGGAGGTTGTCGAAGCTCGGTTCTTCCATCACCCGAGTGGGCGCGCGCGCGAGTAGGGCGGATGGACTTAGCTCTCGGTTTTCTATCACTTCCCACAATATAAACTCGAGCAACTGAAGGTCTAAGAGCTTAAAATGACTTAAAAATGAGTCTTATATAGGGCTAGGGTGGAGGTTTACAATGGCTGGTCAAAGGGGACAAAAAAAGAGTGGGATAGTGGGAGACACAAGTGCCATTTCTCTTCTCAAGGCTCATGGGACTTTGGGGAAGCACTTAGCACGATTTGGAGGTCTTATAGATGGCTTTTGTAGAGCACAATGAGCTAGGGACATGGTTTGGTCGGCTGGTGCATGAGTGGGGGACAATGTCTAAACCCAATGCATTAAAATAATCATGCACAAGCTCTCACTTAGTGCTAGGACCATCTGACTTTGACCTTGACTTTCCTAGGGTCATCTTGACCCAAATGGACCCTTAACCTCTTGGTTTTACAAGCATGAAATGGGCCTTGGAAGAAGTCGGCCGAGGCTTTAGGTATTAGGCTCGGAAGGTGGGCTGCGCAGAATCTGAGCGCGCTAGGCGCTGGGCCTGGCCCTGGACGCGGCCCTGGGATGCTGGGCACTGGTCTGCTAGGGGTGGGGTGCTGGGCCTGCCTGGGCGCTGGGCGCTGAGCTGCTGGGCGCGCGTTTGCAATGCCCGGGCGCGTGGACTGCGGTCCTGCTCGCGTGAATTAGCTTGGGGCGCGTTTTAGCTCGTTTTTATTGATATTTTGGACTTAGAAAACTTATACTAACGTTTCCTAAGACTTAGGCTTGGTCTCGGACCTCGTCCCAGGGCCTTGGGTGCGGTCGCGGCTCGCGTGGCTCGGGTAAACTCTCGGTTTTGCGAACGAGGTCTAGGGCTTGAATCTTGTACTTCATAACACTTAGAAAATTCTAAGTATTATATTACTAACGATCGGTTAAATGCTAGGGCTCGAGAATGAGGGTCTAAGACTTGAATTTTGACACTCCAATACACTTAAAAAATATTCTAAGTATCGTGATATCTAGGCTCGGCTATGCTTGGACATGACTTGGAAAATTTATTCGGATCGAGACTAGGGTTTGAAGCCAATGAATTTCTCGAGTCGAATAGATATTTCTTATCAACTCAAATTAATAGATTGATCTTGATCTTAACTTGACATAGAGAATTCTAACGAATAGTCTAACATAATTGAGCATTTAGCATATAAATTTAAATAAATCTTGAATTTCTGAAAATTACGAATTTCACTTAAAAGTCGAGCAGTGAAAATCGTCTTAATATTATAATAATGATCGGGGCGTTACATATATTGCTTCCGCAATTGTTTGAATCTACTTTAAAGTCTGTTTAAGTTTGATTGCATGCAATTCTGAATGCTTGGGATACAAGTATCAAACTTCAAATATATTTTATTTTATGCGTGTATTCGGCTACTAATAATTTTTTTAATTGTGTTTAGATGCAATTCTTGAGGAAAGAAAATGGGTTTTCAACATACATCAAAGATAGAACGATTTTATAAAATAACAAAAAAAAAAATAGAGTTATGTGATATTGAATCTCTTTGAATGTGTGATCTAATTCGTTATGTTTGTTATCATTAATTAATCGGTCGTGAAAACAAAAATCTATATGTAAATCCTGAATAACTATATACCACGTTTAGAGTTTTTGTGATAGTCCATCTGTTCATACAATTCGAAATGTTTATCCCTGAGAAGATTTAAACGAAAATTTGATTATGAAAATTGATTATGAAGATCTTTACATAGTTATCTAATTAGGGATAAATCGGATATTATCCTATATAGTTATCTCAATATTTACCTAGTTATCTCAATCTACAGGATCTTTACATTTTTTTCATCGTGCGTCGTTATGATATCTCATGTTTCCTAAATAATTGACTTACCAAGTAATGAGACCCGTTGATGAATTCCACAAAAGTGCGTGAACTTTTTTTTCGAAAAAAGTGGAATGATTTTGCCATATTAACAAAAAAAAAAAAGCGAATGCCTGCTCACCAAATTTCAAGAATGATTTTTGCGAATGTTTTAAATGGTTTCCATAATAAGCAAGTCAATAAGGTTGACTGGGTTTTCTTAAGAAGTTTCTACAAATGATTTATTTACCATCATATTTAAAAATGTGAGTATCTAAATATTTATTTACCATCATATTTTATGAAGTTTCCACATATTTATCTAAATATGTGAGTATCTAATGTTATATGTGTTAACAATATTACAACGAAAAAACATTAAGAATACGTAGACTATTATATAATGTATGTAAAAGTATCAAAATTTTATATATTATTATTATTGAAAAGTTATAAGACCATTTACCTAGTATTATTATTATATTCGTGAATAATAAAATTAATTAAATAGTATAAAAAATTATGATGTATTGTTAAAAACCTCCTGTAGACAGAATGTTTGCCTCATACGCACACCATCTTCCCTGCAAACTCATATTTTCAAGCCATTTTGATTAGTGACACAAGAATCAGTTAAAAAACAATTAAGTGAAACTGTCTCCGCTGAAATTCGAAAGGTACTCTGAGGTATCAACACCTGATCTCCCACATTAGATCCAGTCAATACCTTACATTCAAGCATATGAGTAGAGAACTTTTTAACAATCAATCTGGTACCATTGCATAACCTTATAGAATAGTAAATGTTCTGCACCAACATGAGTAGGGTTCCTATCTTACGACTCAACTCATGGTTCAACACTCCAGAACATTTGGTAGTATTCAAAAACTCGGATGTGTGGGGATCGGATAAGAAATTATTATTGGAATTAGATTTTCACGTACAATCAGAGCTCATGTATATTTGACCATCAGCCACGTTAAACGATGTCATGTACTCATTGATAGACTCAGCGACCTCCAACGTTGGGGCTAGTATAACCCTATCCTTCAAATAACTAGTATCATTGGTTGCATCCTTAAACATTGGATATTTCAATCATCGGTTGCATCCTTAAACATGGGATCTGTAGTCACATTTTTAGGTGTGTAATTGGAGTAACACAATTCTCTCGTCGGAGAGTGTTCCATATTCTCTCGCCGGAGAGCGTGCCGCAGTTGGTCCTTTGTTTCGCTTTTTTTTTCAATCCTTCAATTCTAACATCTCTAAGCGTCTCTGCGTACATTCCCTGATTCTTGTCCAAACATTCTTGTTCGTAACCCCTATTGCTGGCTATACCCATCTAGGGTTCTCAAATGGGAACTCCCAGTTGCATCGGCCATGACGATGTACTATCCCAACGGCTCCAAGGTTTCTCCTTATCTGAAAAGGACCATTCGTTCATCGACATCAAACAGGGTGACATCAAACTCAGTGATGAAGAGTACCGACGCAGTCTATTTGGTAAAGTTGTGGGTGACAGAAAAGCTACCTGGATTGGCATCAAAAGAGCAATGAGTTACATCCGAAAATTAAAACGAACCTATGGAAGTCACAGAATTGGGCCACAACCATTTCCAATTAATCTTCCAGAGCCGTAAAGATTTGGACCTGGTAGGCAAAGGAACTAACTGGACCTTTGGAAACCAGTACTTGATCCTTGCAGAATGGCAAAAAGGACTTTCACTTAACCACGCCATATTTCAAGAGCTTAAGCTATGAGTCCAGGTTTACAACGTCCCTCTCAACTGGCTCAGTACTGAAGTAGGCATGGAAATAGGTAAAGTCTTCAAACAGGTTAAAAATGTGGTGATAGTTGGAGCAGGAAGTCACAGAGGGAGAACAATGAGACCCTTAGTCACGGTAGACTTGTCTGAAGCTTTACCCCGATGTGCTCATTTGAGATTAGATGATCAAGCCATAAGTGTTGGTTTTAAATATGAGAAACTAGTCAATCATTGTCACTACTGTGGGCTCATCGGACATCTTGATAGGGGATGCTCGAAAAGACTAGAGGATATCAGGTCTAAAATCAGTAAAGGAGGGGCAATATGGTGATTGGATGCGTGCCAACGAGAGTCAGCACTGGGCTGCAACAACTATCTCTAGCTCTCAAAGTCCACTTCGCGCCAATACACCTATTTCACCCACTCCAACAACTCCACCACATTCGTCTAATAGTCCAAGGGAGGATAGCAACAAGATTATTCCTATTCAAGGTTCCTCGTCTCATCCACACAGGCAGACCACAGAGGCATCCACATCCCTATCGGCTCACATAGTTATTTCACACCTTTCATCACAACCTCATGAGGCTATCCCCTCCCCCCTGCTGATTGAAGGACAAACTGAAGAACCTCACTCTCAAATTCAGACTAAGGATATGGAAGTGGAAACAATTGAACCCATTATGTTTCAAGATAGCACTCTTATCAAACCCAAAACTTGGAAAAGAACAGCAGCAATTATGGGCAGACTTCAGAGGCAAGAAGAAAGTCCCTACCCACAGATAGAAAGCTCTAGTGGTAGAGGCTCAGAAGCATTCCTGAATTACCAGTTGTGTTAAGTTCCCAAGAAGCTCAAAATAAGGAAGTTAGTAAGGAGCAAAAGACAGAAGATAACCAGGTGGGGGTGGCCAGCCTCGAATGGCACCCGGTGACCAATGTTAGCAGCGGTGTGGAACTGTGGAGGGCTGGGTGGGCCCTCTACAGCTTTCCAAATAAGAGAGTCATGTAAGACTCACTGCCCAACTTTTCTCTTTTTATCTTAAACCAAGAAATCTTTTGCTTTTGTCAAATCAGTAGTTAGAAAATTAGGCTTTGATAATAGATGTGCTATTGTTGATCCTCTGGGTCTAAGTGGTGGATTATTATTGTGTTGGTCATCTGAAGTACAGATTCTTCAAATGGTTTGTCATGATTTCTACATTGCAGTTGAGTATAGTTTATCCGCTGCAAACCCAATCTGGGGTGTGTTTGTATACCTCAGTACTTGTAGTACCACTAGGTACAGTCAGTGGGAGGCATTAACATTGGCTAAACTAAACTGGGGAGATCAATGGTATATTTTAGGTTACTGGAATGATATATGCTTCCCTGAGGACAAGAAAGGTGGGCTCCTCAGATCTCCCAATAGCTTGGACAGATTCAATCACTTCATAAACTCCATGGAAATGGAAGAAGTCCAGATGATAGGATACAAGTTCACCTGGTGTAATAACAGATTCTCTGAAGGGCTAGTGGAGGAAAAACTGGACAGAGGTTTTGCCTCCTCTGAATGGCTAGCACTTCACCCTCATGCCTATATTTCAAATATTGTGAAGAGTGCTTCAGATCACTCCATGCTCTTACTTCACTCAGGAGAAAGAAAGGAGAGGCAGAAAAGCAGGTTTACTTTTGACAAAAGATGGCTTAACAAACCTGGGATAACAGAAGTGGTAAAAACAGGCTTGAGCCATTTATCAAACTGGGACTCCTTTTTTCATTCTAAGAGAAGAAGTCAAACTCACTAGAACTGGTCTTTTGAAATGGAGTGCTACTTTCAAAACTCAAAACCAATCACACATTGCCAGTCTCACTAATAAACTGGAAACCCTGCAGCAGAACAGAAGTGATTACAATTGGAATGAGTGGATTCAAACTAAGAAAGAGCTAGAAGCAGCCCATAGATCAGAAGAATTATACTGGCAACAAAAGGCCAAATGTCAATGGCTGAAGGAGGGAGACTGCAACTTGAAGTTTTTTCATGCCTACACCTTACACAAAAGGAGGCAGAATGCAATCACAAGGCTGCTCACTCCTCAAAACAGACTTTGTATCACTCCTAAGTACATTCAAGACCAAATCTATGATTTCTATGCAGCCCTTTTCAGTTCAGAAGGTTCATGGGGAGGTGACTCACTCCTCCCTCTCATCCCAACATCCATTACCTCATATATGAACAAACAGTTGCTACTGCCAGTCAATGAAGAAGAGTTAAAAGCAGCACTTTTCAGTTTCCACTCTGACAAATCTCCAGGTGAAGATGGTATGACAGCTTTGTTCTATCAATCCTTTTGGGAGATAATTAAGTTGGATTTTGTGACTGCTATTTCTAGTTTTTTCAATGATCATGGCCGACTGCTCAAATATTGGAACCACACTTTAGTCACTCTAATACCTAAATGTCCAAACCCAGAATATGTCTCTTGTTGATACCAAGATAGAATATCTTGAAATTATGATTAGATTAAAGAAATCGTGAGGTCTAACCCGCAAACTGGATCTTGGACGATGTAAAGCAGAATATATGGCACCTCGGTAATCTCATCTCGGTACTTGTGGATGATACCGCAAATCTACGAAAATCGTCAACACAAGTCGTTTAAACCTTGAAAAGACCAACTCGGTTGAAGAATAATTTATCAGGAAGTCGTAGAATGCTGAACCAGGAAGTCGTAGAATGCTGAAAGTTTATCAAAATACCGACATCGCAAGACGAACCGACTTCAATCCGACAGATGTGACACTCGTCACACAGATAGAGGCGCGCCCATGCTAATCATTACCTAAAAAGCTCATCTACGTCATCGCCGCCCCTAAGATGTCAAATCTTCATTAAAACGGAAATGATTGGCCTAGGGAGGTGTGCCAAACATAACTATAAATAGCAACTTCGAAAACAATACGAGGATTCGGCAAAAGTGATAAAGACACATATATTTAACTCGGTTCTTTCCTTGTTTACCGACTTGGTGTACATCGAAAAACCGACTTCCCTACTCTGTAACCTACTTCAAAATCTTCAATAAAAATCTCATTTTTTACAATCTTTGTGTTAATTTGTACATTGATTACGTTGATTAAATCCGTTTATCAACATTTTGGCGCTAGAAGAAGGGCTCCATAAGATACTTGGAGTTAATTTTCAAAATACACACACCACATCTCAAAAAATCAAGGATGTCGCAGTCCGGACAAGATAATCCACGACCATGGGAAGCGCTGTTCGTGTTGTTGAACCGCCAACCGGTCAACATAATCCAGTACCTGTGATGCCGGACATCGCCACGCTCATGCAGAACCCAGAATTTGCTCGAGGACTCACCACTTTGTTGGCTCAAACCATGCCAGGGCCATCACAAAGAGTACCCGGACAACCTTTTGCTCCTATAACTCCGGCGAGGCAGCAAGGTCCTCCCATACGAAGGGATAACAACAATCAAGCGGCGTCACACGCCACTTCACAACCACGCAACAACAATCCGCCCCCTCCACCGGCAAATAACGTACTGCCGGCGGAAATGGACCAGCCGGAAATGAACCAGCCGGAAATGAACCAGCCTGAGATGAATCAACCAGAGATGGTTGCTGAAAGTCATCCTCGACACGTCCCCAGAATTCCCCATGCAGTTCGTTCATTGTTTCAACAAACCGAAAATCCAGTTGACCTAAGAATGCAAATTGAACGTAATCGTTGCGCTCGACGTAACGTTTCCGAGGTCGAGACGTTAAGAAGGAAGGTGGCAGAGTTGGAAGCCCGACAAACCACTCAAATCAGGCCATATCAGCATCCTCACGTGTCAGAACCGGGCCATGTCTATATGGAAGTCGGTTCTCCTCTGGCACCCGAGTTGACCAGAGGTCCGTTGCCTGGAAAGGTCAAAGTCCCTCAAATTGGCCTCTATGACGGAAACGCTGACCCTGACGCTCACCTCGGACATTATACGTCATGGATGGACTTGCATGGTGCTAACGATGCTCTACGATGTCGTATGTTTTCCTTGACCTTAGATCCTAAAGCTCAGAAGTGGTACTATTCACTACCGACCGAATCGATCAGATATTGGGGTCAACTCAGATCGGCTTTCAGGTCCCATTTCATCGGGGCCCAAATTAGCTTAATACCTAAGGAGTCAATTACGAACATAGTCCAAAAGGAAGATGAGAGTTTAAAAGACTATATTGCACGTTTTAATGAACGCGTGCAAAACATGGAACCTTGTCATCCTGAGACTCTTCTTGTCTCAGCAGTTTCAGGATTAAAACCAAGATCCATGTTTCGTTGGGCATTATGTCAGAACAAACCGAGCACCTTTCAAGAATTCCTTGTTCGCGCTCAACAGCATGTTATTGTCGAGAATCCATGTCGGTTCCTAACTTTGAGTTCTCCCCATCAAAAGGACAGAAACCGACTTTCGAGAACAAGAAAAAGAAACATCTCGGTAATATGTCAAAGAATATGTCCTTTAGAGAGCCATACAAAAGCGAACCTAACGATACCGACGTGAAGGTCGCCAGGAAACAATACAAGGAGGATTTAACCACTGGATATCGATCAGTTTATTCGGTTGGTGCCGCCACGGTTTATCAAGAAATTAAAGGAAAAGGAATTATTCCTGAAGCTCGACCAGTAAAGACTCCCGAAAGTCAGTTGGACAAATCGCGGTATTGTGATTATCATCGATCCCCAGGTCACAACACCGACGAATGTCTAAGTCCATTGTCGGCTCTCCTGAAGTTGATTGGAAATCCACAAGTGAGAAAATTTACCAAACACGAAGGTAAAGAAAGGCGGCAAATAGCTCGTATTCCTGACCGAGATGAAGAAGACGAAGAAGCAATGAACTCAAAAAGAATTCGTCTACAACAAGGGGAAAAGGAAATATTCATGTTCGAGTCAGAAGGATCCGAGTCGGCCATCGACCGACTTGGAAAGAGAAATAGAGAATTCGAGAGTCCCAATGCCGACCACATTCCTCAAATCCCAATTCGGTTAGGCTCCATTCCCCGGATTAACACTAACCGAGAAGAGTTGACATCCTCACGTCGGCAGGCCAAAGCATATGCTAGAAGGGCATACAACTCGGGGAAACAAGTAATGACTACCGACCTGAGGGAAACAATTAACTCGCGCACGTGCCCGATCACCTTCACCTTAGAAGATGCAAGCCTGTTTGATCACCCTCATTCCGATGCGTTGATCATAACCGCCCCAATTTGCGGAATTCCAGTTCATCGCATAATGGTGGATACCGGTGCATATTCAAGTATACTCATGCTTCAAGCTTTCAGGAAGCTTGGGCTTGACGCAGCCGACGTGCGCCCATGCAATGATAAGATACACAGATTCAACGGGAGTGTGTTCCTCCCGTTAGGTGAAATTACTCTTCCTATCCGGTTTGGAGGTCATGGGCAAACTTCCAAAGTTATCATGGAAAATTTAAAAATCATGGACATCAACAACGAATATAATGCCATCATTGGAAGGACAACTCTATACAAATTGCGAGCAGCAGTGTCCATTTTTCATTACGCAATCAAGTTTCCAACCGCTGATGGTGAGGGGACTCATTATGGCGATCAATTAGGAGCTCGTGAGCTAATCTTAGCAATCCCTTCTCGAGAAATTCAGAACGTGGAGATGCACGTCGAGGAAAAAGAAGAGATGATCGACTGTACCCGAATTCCGCGAAGTGTGATTCTCGAAGACGTTCGAGATGTCGATCTTAGAGTTGTCACAACTCTATCGGAAGTTCAGCCGACATCGGCAGTTCCGACTTCAGACCCTTCTGAAATTGTCACAACTCTGTCAGAAGTTCAGCTGACATCTGCAGTTCCGACTTCAGACCCTTCTGAAATTGTCACAATTCTGTCAGAAGTTCAGCCGACATCGACAATTCCGACTTCAAATCCTTCCAATTTAGACGAGTTTATTGGAGAAGATCTTACCCGAGATAGAGGGAGGAGACCCGCAAAAGAACCAGTCGTGGAAGAGGACGAACTAGATCCAAGAAGTCAATTTAAAGAGAAGAAGCAAGAAAAAAGAGCCGAACCATCTGAAGAAACGGAAGTCATTTATGTTGATGAACCCATCTGCGACAAGCAACTTCGTATTGGGGCCAACCTCCAAGAACCTATTCGAACCGAACTCATCTCGTTTCTGAAGTCCAATGCCGACGTCTTTGCGTGGAGGCACGAAGATATGAAAGGAATAGACCCGAAGGTAGCCTATCATCGACTCAACATCGATCACACTATCAAACCCGTCATCCAGAAAAGAAGAAAACTCGGTCCAGACCGACAACAGGCCTTAGAGGAAGAAGTCAACAAGCTTATTGATAACAAATTCATCAAAGAAGCCAAATACCCGACTTGGGTGTCCAATCCCGTCCTGGTGAAGAAAAGCAATGGGACATGGCGACTTTGCATTGACTTCTCCGATCTCAACATAGTTTGCCCAAAAGACAGTTATCCATTACCTCATATCGACTATATGGTGGATGCCACTTCAGGTCATGAGTTGATGAGCTTCACGGATGCCTATTCAGGATACAATCAAATTCCAATGGATCCTGAGGAAGCTGAACATACTTCTTTCTACTCAGCAAGGGGCCTATACTGCTACACCATGATGCCCTTTGGATTGAAGAATGCCGGGGCCACTTACCAAAGGTTGGTCAATAAGATGTTTTCTAGATTAATAGGACGAACCATGGAAGTTTATGTAGACGATATGCTTGTAAAGTCGGTGAATGCCGACGATCATGTAACTCATTTGAATGAAATGTTTGGGATTTTACGTGATTACTCCATGGTGTTAAATCCTAAAAAATGTACATTTGGGGTGAAGTCGGGGAAATTCCAGGGTTATGTAGTCAGTCAAAGAGGAATAGATGCAAATCCTCAAAAGATCAAGGCTATCCTGGATTTGAAGCCACCGACTTCAGTCAAAGGAGTGCAAGGACTCACAGGTCGGCTCGCTGCTTTAAATCGTTTCATATCCAAGTCTACAGATCGATGCAAACCTTTTTTTGACGCAATAAAGAAAGGGAAACAATTCGAATGGACTGATGATTGTCAAAAAGCTTTGGATAGCATCAAAACTGCCTTGTCTCAACCTCCTACCTTGCAGAAACCAAAGTTTGATGAGATGCTGTATTTGTATCTCGGGGTTAGCAGCTCGGCGATAAGCGCGGTACTCATTCGTGAAGAAGATTCTCAGCAACACCCGGTGTATTATGTCAGTAAAGCTCTTCATGATGCCGAGTTAAGATACCCACCAATGGAGAAACTAGCTTTCGCACTCGTCACAGCAGCTCGGAAATTGCGACCATATTTTCAAGAGCATTCGATTACTGTGTTAACTGCATTTCCGTTACGACAAATCCTTCACCGACCTGACACGTCAGGCCGAATGGTCAAATGGGCTGTGGAGTTGGGTCAGTTCGACATTCATTACAAGCCAAGAACTGCTGTCAAAGGACAAGTTCTGTCCGACTTCATTGCCGAGTTCACGGCAGGAATCCAAGAAGTCATTAACGATAATCCCTGGATGATGTATGTCGATGGATCGTCGAATGCAAACCGAGCAGGAGGAGGGATCGTTCTGATCGATCCTGATCAACGAGTTTTTTGTCACTCAATTCAATTCCTCTTTCCCACTACCAACAACGAAGCTGAATACGAAGCATTGTTGTAGGGGTTGAACTTGGCAGAAGCTATGAACATAACACACGTCAACATCTTTTCAGACTCGCAACTGCTAGTCAATCAAATACTTGGAATTTTTGAGGTCAAGGAACCCCGCTTAATGCCATATCTAGCTATAGCCATGAAGAAGTTATCCAAGCTTCAATTCAAGATTGAACACATTCCACGAACTTCTAATGTTCAAGCTGATGCCTTGTCACACCTCGCTTCAAGTGCGCGAATCGAAGACGTAGAGTACGTTCAAGTCGGTACTCAAGAACTTCCTTCAACCTCGGTAAAGCAAGTCGCTAACGCCGAACCAGGTTCCGTAAATCGAATTGTCACCTGGATGGATCCCATCATAGCATATCTTGAAACTGGAGCTCAACCACAGGATCCAAAAGAAGCACGAACTTTACGAATTCGGGCAGCTCGGTTCACTCTAGATAATGGTACACTTTATAAAAGAGGATACTCAGTCCCGTTGTTGAAATGTATATCCGAACAGGAATCACTCTTCGTATTGCAAGAAATCCACGACGGAGTCTATGGAAGCCATGCAGGGTCTCAAGCTTTAGCCTATAAGATTCTGAGACAAGGATACTACTGGCCAACTTTGAAAAGAGATGCTGCAGATTGGGTCAGAAGATGTGTCAAATGTCAAATATTCGCACCCAACGTCAACTTAACTCCAGAACCACTCAGGTCGGTGTTCAGTCCGTGGCCTTTTGCAAAATGGGGGATCGACCTAATTGGACCCTTACCAACTGGGAAGGGAGGAGTTAAGTATGCGGTCGTTGCAGTCGACTACTTCACTAAGTGGGCCGAAGCAGAACCGTTAGCCACGATCACAGAACAGAAAATGGTCGAATTCATATGGAAAGCGTTAATATGTCGGTTCGGTGTCCCCCATTCTATCGTTACTGATAATGGCAAACAATTTGAAGGCAAAAGGCTCGCAGAGTTTTGTGAAGAATACAAGATCAAGCACTTCTTCTCGTCTCCGTATCACCCACAGGCGAACGGTCAAGTTGAAGCTGTGAACAAGATCATAAAAAATGGTCTTAAAGTTCGATTAGACAATGCGAAAGGAGCTTGGCCAGAAGAACTCCCCAACGTTCTTTGGTCGTACCGAACTACTGCTCGATCCTCAACCGGTGAAACTCCTTTTTCATTAGCTTATGGGTCGGAAGCAATGATTCCTGTCGAGCTCGGATCCCCAACATACCGCGTGCAGAATTTTGAAGAGGAACACAATCAAGTTAACATGAGAGCCAATCTTGACTTGGTAGATGAACTACGTGCTCAGGCCGACCTCAAGAATGCTGCCTATAAACGAAGGAGCGAAAAGTACGTTAACTCCAAACTTCGCCTTCGAATATTTAAAGTCGGTGATCTCGTACTCAAACGAATTATGGGCCCCGACCCTGGACCACTAAAGCCGAAGTGGGAAGGTCCATTCCGGATAAGCGAAGTTCTAACCAATGGGGCCTACCAGATAGAGTACTTGGACGGGACACCACATCGGTACCCGTGGAATGCACAATATTTGAAAAAGTTCTACCAATAAAAAAGGCTCAAAATGCCTTAAGTCGGTTTTTCAACTGACGTTCTGTAAAAAAGGCTCAAAATGCCTTAAGTCGGCTTTTCAGTTGACGTTCTGTAAAAAAGGCTCAAAATGCCTTAAGTCGGTTTTTCAACTGACGTTCTGTAAAAAAGGCTCAAAATGCCTTAAGTCGGCTTTTCAGTTGACGTTCTTAAAAAAGACCAAGTGTCTTAAGTCGGCTTTTCAGTTGACGTTCTGTAAAAAAGACCAAGTGTCTTAAGTCGGCTTTTCAGTTGACGTTCTGTAAAAAAGACCAAATGTCTTCAGTCGGCTTTTCAGTTGACGTTCTGTAAAAAGGGTTCAAAATGCCTTAAGTCGACTTTTCAGTTGACGTTCTGTAAAAAAGACCAAGTGTCATAAGTAGGTTTCTCGATTAATGTTCTGCAAAAAGATCGAGTATTTTACGTTGGTTTTCTCAAACTTACGTTCTTTAAAGGCGATCTCAAAAACCTTAAGTATTTAAAGTCGTCTTTTGAATCGACAGCTTGCAGACATACTTTAAGTACTTAAAGTCAGTTTTTTCAAACTGACATTTAAAATAATGTACTTTAAGTCGGGAAGCGATTTAAGTAAATTCAAGGCTACTGACAAATACAACAATGCGCAAGGAAACAAACAGATCGTTGGAAGGAAAAATATTCATTTCATTTCAGGAAAAACATGCTCTTACAAGCTGAAAAGATAATGCAAAAGGATGTGCCAACATAATGGTCCACACCCGAAAGAAAAATGCAGAAAACAATAAAATTCAAAGACATTTAATCCCCAACATCACCATCTATTTCCCGACATCATCATCCTTCTTGGTCTCAACCTCGGTATCACCTGGGGCCTGCTCAACCTCGCCCGGAAGATCTCCCGCTTCTTTGCCAACGTCAACTTCTGGAACGTCCATATCCTTCGGGATCTCTTCATCATCTTCCGGAATCACAGAGCCATCTTTAACCACCTGACTTAGCCTAGAATAGATTGCAGCATCCATGGCCTGAGGATTGGGGATAATCCTAACTTTAGCAGCATTGTGGTCGCCGATCCCCTGCACCAGCTCGGTTCCCTCGAGGTTCTCTTCGGCTGCGGTAGCAATGAATTTCTCGGCATACTCCACCACTTCTTTCTTAATTTGATCTGGGGTCAGCAGTTAAAGATGCTTTTCAACAGTAAAGTCGGCAAGGGTGGAATTGAACACGTCGGCAAATTCTGCCCTCTTTTCTTTCTCTCCTTCCAAGACCATGTTGACATAGAATATCTTGAAATTATGATTAGATTAAAGAAATCGTGAGGTCTAACCCGCTAACTGGATCTTGGACGATGTAAAGCAGAATATATGGCACCTCGGTAATCTCATCTCGGTACTTGTGGATGATACCGCAAATCTACGAAAATCGTCAACACAAGTCGTTTAAACCTTGAAAAGACCAACTCGGTTGAAGAATAATTTATCAGGAAGTCGTAGAATGCTGAACCAGGAAGTCGTAGAATGCTGAAAGTTTATCAAAATACCGACATCGCAAGACGAACCGACTTCAATCCGACAGATGTGACACTCGTCACACAGATAGAGGCGCGCCCATGCTAATCATTACCTAAAAAGCTCATCTACGTCATCGCCGCCCCTAAGATATCAAATCTTCATTAAAACGGAAATGATTTGCCTAGGGAGGTGTGCCAAACATAACTATAAATAGCAACTTCGAAAACAATACGAGGATTCGGCAAAAGTGATAAAGACACATATATTTAACTCGGTTCTTTCCTTGTTTACCGACTTGGTGTACATCGAAAAACCGACTTCCCTACTCTGTAACCTACTTCAAAATCTTCAATAAAAATCTCATTTTTTACAATCTTTGTGTTAATTTGTACATTTGATTACGTTGATTAAATCCGTTTATCAACATCTCTCAATACAGACCAATCAGCCTTTGCTCAATTGTGTAAAAAAATCTGTCCAAAATTATTGCCCTTAGACTTCTATTTTGCTTGCCTGACTGTATCAGTGAATCTCAATCTGCTTTTATTAAAGGCAGGCAACTTATGGACAATGTCATCATTGGTCAAGAAGCTTTTCATTTCCTCAACAAACATAACTCTGGCAAAAACTGTTTTATGGCTCTGAAATTTGACCTTATGAAAGCCTTTGACATAGTGGAGTGGCTATGTGTTAGAAAAATCATGCTCCAAATTGAATATATATGCATAAAAAAGTAAATAAAAATAATTTCTTTATTAGCTTTTAGTAATTGCAGATTTGACCCATGTGTCAAATTGAATATACTTAAAATTGTTAAACTTGCAAATAGGTCCCTTGATATAATCAAATTCTCAAAAAAGAGGCCCAAACCCAAACTCTAATTTCAGATTTCCTATTGCTCGTATCACCCCCCTCTCACAGCTGCTATGGCGTCGTTCAAGCTCCAGGAGGTGGCGGAGCATCTGGCGATAGAGTCGTTCGGCGTTCTCCACCTAAATCTCCTCCCCCGACCGGCGGATGGAGGTTGTTGGAGATGATTAGGGGCAACGACGGAGTTCCGTGTGGATAGAAATCGAAGGTTGGCCGCCGTTAGAATGTCGCCGGAGACAAACTAAGACGGCCGGCGAAGATGGTGAAGTCGGAGGAGACTCACAGTAGGTGCGGCGGTGACTAAGGTGCGACGGCGGCGATGGCGGGGAGGAGCAGCGGAGGCAGCGATGGCAGGGCGGAGCAGCGGAGGCGGCGGTGAACATGATGGTCGACTTGGTGTGTGACCACCGGCAGCGGCGTTGTGTGTTTGCTCTCGCCGGCGATGTGTGTGTTGTGTGTGTCGCGTGGGGTGTGTGTGTTTTTTCTGTCTGTGCTGCGTGTGTAATTGTGTGTTGAATAGTCAATGTGTGTGTTAGTCTGTGAGAGATAAAAGTGTGTGAGATGTGTGATGTATTAGTGGCCACGTGGCAGTATATCATTGGATGTGTATGAGTGTTAGTTGACATAGGTGGCACATTTGATAATTAAAATGTCTATAATACCCTTAATGAATAAATAAATGATGGATTTTTGGTATCCATTAGATCGTTTAATCCGATGGTTGTGATGTATTCTTATTTCTTTCATTGAGAACAATTCTCATGTGAACCCAACCCTAATATATATATATATATATATATATGTGTGTGTGTGTGTGTGTATCATATTCACATGTCATCCTTTAGTGGTTGGTATTTTCTATAATGGGTTTGGATGGTGCATGAGCAAGAGCAGAGATCCCTTCATTTATTTTGAATCCCAATCTTTTGGCTCAATGTTTTGAACTGCCTTTTATTAAAACGAAAACTCGATGCTTCTCAATTTCTTGTCCGAGTTCGAAAGAAGCTCTGCCGTGGATTCAGTTGAGTAGAAGGAAGGCTCAAGTGCCTCTATTGCTTTCGGAATAGAGTCTTGGGAAAAATCCCACAGTCTTCTGCCGAGGTTGGTTCAACCAAAGGCATCGGGTAAATGGGAACAGGGGACAAGCTGCTTAGGGGGCGCTTGTTTATGGAATAATTTGTTCAAAATGAGTTATTTTGGTTAACCATAGTTAATTTTGAAAAAGGTTGTATGGTTAGTTGTTAGTGGAATTTTAAGAATATATTAAAATAATATTTAAAATAAAATGATTAAAATTGATTTGATGTAAAAGTAGGAAATAAATGATTGAAAATGATTGAAAATGATAGGTAGTTAAAATTATGTGAGTGGATGAATAGTGAATTAAAGTTGATGTGATGTGTAAGAATGATTTGTTTGTATAATTTAATTATATGAATAATATTAAAAATAGTGAGATTGAGTTAAAGTTGAGTTAAATTTTGAGTATGAATTGATTGAGAATGAAATAATTTGTAAACAAGCGTTCGTAAATTAGCTGTAGTTTAATTTCATTTATGATCAATTGGAACAAATACTTTAAGGACAAGTGCAACATAGAGTATAATACCTTTACAACTCTTCCTTAGTAATACACAAGATATGTCAAAACATAACACCAAGATAATGTTCCTAATAATCCAAATATGAAATGAAAGGATTAAAGGGACATATTAATGTGTTTGGTGAGAAAAGTGACAAATTAATACAGGAAAAAAGTGGCAAATTAATGTGCATAGGGAGAAAAAAAAAAGGAAATAATACATATATAGAAGTCAATAGCAAAACCATGTTTTTAACTACGCACTACAAAAAGTGATGGAATTCCAAATAGAAAATTTCAACGGAAATATATTCCAATAGAATTCCGACGGCAATTTCAATAGATATTTTAATGCTATTATTTCCGTTGGAATTTTTCAATGGATTCCAATGAAATTTCTACAAAAATATTCCGTTTGAATGAGTTTATATTGGAATTTCTGTTGGATTTTGACGATTCCAACAATATATTTTTCAACGATTGAAATATGGTTGAAAATAAAAATTCCAACGGGAATTTTATATTCCAACGGAAATTCATACAGTTTGGAATAAGAGTCGTTGAAATGATCAAATTCCATCTAAATTCCAATGGAAAACTCATTCCAAAGGAATAATTACGTTGGAATTTTCGTTGGAATTATTCCACCGGAAGCTATACCATTGCAATATCCCTTGAAATTTCTATTGAAATATATTATCGTAAGATTTTCTATTGGAATATTACATTTTTTTTTGTAGTGACATAATATTTGCAAAGTATGTGTTACGCACAATTTTCTTTTATTTATTTATTTTTTTACCTTGACAATATTTGCAAGCGCTGCCTAAATCCTATGAAAATTTAAATATCTTGGCTATAATACACACACATGCATTTCAGCTATAGAACTTGTTCACATATTAATCCATTCAAAATGTGTTTTTTTAATGATAGTTAAGTTTGAAAAAAATAGTATGTTAGTTGTTAGTGAGATTTTGAATTTTTATTAAAATAATATTTAAAATAAAATAATTTAAAGTTGATTAGATGTTAAAGTAGGAAAGAGATGATGTGGAGTGATAGTTAGTTAAAATTATGTGAGTTGATGAATAGTGAAAATTATGTGAGTGGATGAATAGTGAATTAAAGTTGATATGATGTGTAAGAATGATTGGTTTGCATTATTTAATTATATGAATGATATTAAAGATAGTTGAATTGAGTTAAACTTGAGTTAGATTTTGAATATGAATTATATTTATATTAATTATTTGGTAAGCAAGCATCCCTAAGGGGTAATTGTTTATGGATTCAACTAGTTTTTATTTAGTTCGTTTTTAATTATTGTTAATTTTGAAAAATGGTATAGTTAGTTGTTAGCGAATATATTAAAATAGTATTTAAATAAAATAATTAAAGTTGATTTGATGTAAAGCAGGAGAAAAATGATTGGAAGTGATGGTTAATTAAAAATATGTGAGTGGATGAATAATGAACTAAAGTTGATATGATGTGTAAGAATTATTGATTAATAATATTAAATTATATTGATAATATTGAGGATAGTGAAATTGAGTTAAAGTTGAGGTAAATTAGAGTTTTGATTTTTTTAGTTGATTGGTAAACAATCACCCCTAAAGTTTTCAACACGGACCAAGAAAACCCTATCTCCCCTCAAAGTATGAACACGGGACCAAGAAAAATAAAGTTTTCTAATTGTTTATTTTGCACTTTCCTAAAAGGTTGTTTAACATTTGTTGATTTAGTGTTCTCTAATGGCGTTGACATTGTGTTCCTCCATACCCCATAGCCCATAGGTGATGTTTACCATAACATACACAACCCTGTTGACAAATGAGCCTACGCTTATAAATTACACTATATCAGAACTATATTAATAATTTAATATCATCTAATTGTAAATTCATTTATTCAGAGCTAATTAAGGTGTTGATCGTTGGTAAGAATGCCATCAATAGCCACTAAAGTTTGAACCTCTTGGCAGAAAATTTTATCAAAATACCTACGTGATCCGTAATATGTAGTTTTGAGTACAATAAATCCCCTTACAAATTCACAATGCTTGCAAAAGTTCCAGCAAGAAAAATGAGGAAAATATTGAGATACAATAAAGATGTTAGGTAATAGAAAATTCTTTTCATCTGTTTCACATTTATTTACCTTTGTATAAAAAGTATTAAACCTATTGATGATGTATTGTAGCATATGGAGATTTTCCTGTAGTATTATCCAGGACAATCTCAAACAAATCACCATCAGAGTCTTGATCGTAACCCATAGCCTTAATGCTACTCACTGTGTTGTTATTCGCACTCCTTTGTAGCCATTGTGAGTCGATCCTTCCCATTGAGAAAAGTTCTCGGCTGTCTTCATATCCTAAGGAGGTCCCATTAATAAAGCATGGATTAGGGGTCCTTTGCAAATTGGCGGGAGAATATTTAAACGGGCTCTGTCCAAGATTCACCAAAATTGTTACATCAGTATTTGCGGCTAGTGTTGGGTAAAGTGGTGAACTATAATCATCCGTTTTGCAGGGGATTTCATGTACTAATTGTGCATCGACTGTAAAGAAGACCTTCTTCTGGCTAGGGTTGTATCCGCATCCAATTACTTTGTTCGGGATTCCCCATTTCTCATTTTCAGATTCGAATGCTAATTTGGCTCCTGTAGAGATATTGAATGAATTTGCAAGATTGTTNATAATTAAGGTAGGAGTGTAGTGGCATTTGTGAATAATTTTAGTTGATTGTGTTTGGAGCTACATGAAACCTACTTCCAAGGTATAGGAACAGAATAATAACATAGTCAACAGAGATCTCAATAATTTATCAGCATCTTCAAGTGCATGTTATGTTACCAAACAAGTCAGAAGTCAAAGTACCTAATCAAGTTTTCCCATAAATAAATAAATAAACAGAATAAAAAAGAGAGGGAGAGAAAATATATATATGTTTTCATTGTAGGGCCAGAGAAAATAATTCATAAGCTCAGCTGAAAAATTGCAGATCACATTTTTTAAGGGAAAATAATAGGAGTGGAAACGTGTCACAGAAGGATTGTCCCTACAGACAAAAGAGGCCAGCTGAATGTGATAATACCCTCTTAATCAGACAATAATTGTGACATGATTCAGTATAATATTTATTTTATTTGGTGTTATTTATGCTTTGACAGTTCCACACGCTCGCGAGCGAGTCACAATTGACTCTCATACGGGACAAATGAAGTCATTATATAAGATATGTACATTCTTTAAGAACAAATAAAACTATGTGATTAGAAAAAACGTATAGATACAACGATATTGCTATGGAGCCAACAGTTGGCTCCATAGCAAAATCGTAAGACACAAATAATGTTGTGTTGTGTATTAATTAAGATGTTTTCTTCCATTGGTTATATCATTTTCTCTTCCATCGTTGTTAATGTACAAGCTTTTGCTAGGCTTCTAAATATTTCAACCCAATGACCGACCAGTTGCTCTAAAAAAGGGTCTCTTTCAAGACTAACGTGTGCACAATACTTGGCTTCTGTGGCTTTAACGCCATCTACATGTTGATTTTTCAGGAGTTGCTTATTTTGGTTATTATATTTAAAAGACAACGTTCAAATGTGAAATCATTTCTCAATCAAGAACAAACGTTGGGCTTATTATTATTATTATTATTATTATTATTATTATTATTATTATTAACTGCTCATCTGCTGTAATTTTCACTTATTCAGTTTTCTTACTTGGAACTGATTGGAAACCATAGCGAAAGAAAATTATGCACAGCTTAAAGTAAGGAAATAGTTGAGTGATCTATTCTAATTAGAAGGCTAGAAACTAATAAAGACTTTAACATGGTCTGAATATAATTCTGAGTCTAAATTGAGATTTTTTATGTAAGAATTTGCAAATTTGGTGGTAAAAAGTAATTAAAAGCTGAAAATGGCAAGTTGAGATGGTCAGATGGTATAAAAGAAAAGGAATGGTGGGTTTCCCGCAAGATCCCCACTACCAACAACAGACCCCAACGCATTCATTATCAATTCATATTATCCGATTGGGTTCAATAAGTTTGAGTTTGGATTGGTTTTGGATTATGCTCAAGCTACTACACTGTGTTATCATCATATATATATACAACTTAGCATAACTACATCATTTTATGATACATTAAATAATTGGATAATATTACTAAGGGTTAGCTAGCTAAAAAAAAATTGCAGAAAGAAAAGCTATTAAGCATCATATTCTCAATTTTATAGGGAGATGATATATGGGAAATTTTAATTGTAGAGCTTGATCTTTTGGTATTGTGCCACAATAGTCTTGAATTTTTAATTTTTTAATTACGGGTTTCAAATTTAAGTTTTTCTCAAGACATTCTTTTAAGTTATTTTCAACATATATGCATAATTTCAAATTAAAATATTATACTTTAAAATCAACATAAACATAAGTGTATGATGAATTGAAACACCTAACCACAACACTAAGAATTTATGTAAGAATCTTCTTTGTTAAAAGCAATGTTTCTGAAAATTGGGCCGGTCCACTCCGGTCCGAATTGCTGAATTGAACCGGTTCACATGGTTGAAAACCGGACGGTCAGACCATTCAACTCAGCCACTGATTTTCCATTAACACCAATTTGTTGATTCTAACACATTTATAACGCTCAACATCCATTACTTTTACCGATATGGGACAAGCACAATTTCAGGTATTTTTCAATTGTTGTGCTGCGCGTGGAGGGTGTAGCTTTCTCGTTTTCTCGTTTTTCTTTTCAACATTATTCTACCCGAAAAAAAAAAAGAGAGAGGGAACACGATTTTCCTTTTTCCAAAAAGAGGAAAAAATGGTAAAATGAATGACGAAGAGGAAATAAACTGACCATCAAGGTAGAGCGAGGCAGTTGAGTTGAAACAAATAGAGCCTGGTTTCCACAACCCAAGTGGGCCCCCCAATGTCAACCCCACTGAAATCAAAACGCCGTCGTTTGTGCCCATCTTGTCGACTGTCTCCGGCCCATTAAGCAGCTTAACTTTATCCCCCTCCGATATCTTCTTCCCCTCGTCACGTTCCACTATGGTTATCTCGAAATACGCCTCCTGCGGAAAGGAAGAGTTGGGCCCGGGTAGAGGCAACCCGGCCCGGACGATGGTGGTGCGACCTTCGGGATTAATCCATCTGATTTTCTGCGTCAAATCGGCAGATCCCTCGCAGACCTCCCAACCCATCTCCAAATTCGTTTTCTCGTTTTTCCCGGCCGCGAACGCGAATCTCGGCCAGCCATTCTCGACGGCGTCGGTGGCAAGGGAAGGGTTGTCGGCCCACGTGAATTTAGAGTGCAATTGGGGACTAACCTGATGAAGCCTAGCGATGCCATGGTGAAGGGTTTGAGTGTTTTTGTGGGTTTTGGGCCGAAAACAGCGTCTGAGGATTATTACAAGAAGCAAAGCCAGAATCACCGCAATTATTATTAGAGTGGCATGTAACGCTTTCACCATATTTATCGGTCGGGTCGGATCTTCTTCTTTCTTTTTTCTGTTTTTTGAGAAATTAGGGGAGGAGAAATTCAAGAAAATGTGGCAGCAGAGACCAGATTATTATTATTTTTGAGTGAGTGATTGGGGGAATTAAGTAGAATAATAAAAGACAAAAAAGGCATATTGTTGAAGGAGATTACATTATCTAATAATGACCTTTCGTCTGTCACTCATACAATATTATAACATTTTGTCAATGGAGAGAGAAAGGGGGCAAAACTTTGGTACAAAGAATACACATTTTTTTTTTTATGTTTGCTGCTTCTGCTTGTATTACTTTGGGATGTTGTTGGGATAGCGTGATGGAGGGGACAGACATCAACTAAAGTCGGCCTCTATTTGGGACAATATTTCACAAAACATGGGAAGAAATAAAAGGCCAAATGAAGAACAGGCATCTATTGATACAAGGGAATGATAGTTTGATGTATATCTCAATTGTGAGACCGTGCTACAAACGCAACCCCGACGAAAATCCGCTCCAACGTGTGTATATCAATTATTATTGAAATTAAGATGCAAACCTTCACACGATGTGGATACGAAGACAAAAGAAAATACAATTGAAATATTTGAGATGGATATGGATATAAGGAAAATGCAATTCAAATTGAAAGGTTTTGGTGGATATGGACATAAAGCCATAAAGGAAAGTGCTATTGAAATTGAGATGAAATGAAAAACTTTCCCCGCATTGGATTGGTGGGTAATGGAATTAGAGGAATATGGTCGGACTCAAAAATTCATATCTATATTTATATCTACATTTATATAAAAATATTTGATTATTTTTTAAATAATAACTATTTCTCGCCAAAAAAAACTTTTTTCCTATTTTAGGATATGATTTATTTTAATAAATAAATACAAGCCAAATTTTTTTTTTTTGGTAATCAGGATATGCTTTAGGAAATATCATTCATATTGTCCATCTGATTTTTTGTTGACATAAATAACTTTGAGATATTGTTTAATTGATTTGTCGACATAAATAACTTTGAGGTATTCTTTAATTGTTTCGTTACAACCAAAATTTATTGTAGTTTTTTCTTTTTTAATTTTCTACAACTGCACAACATCTAAAATAATCCTTAAATTTTTTATTATAATTTTCTTTTCGCCACTTTTCAGTAACCATATCATCCATACTTGATCATTGTATGATATACGAGTTCATATTATTTAAGGAAATTGATTGATTTAAAAATAAAATCTCCCTATTCCAATCAACATTATTTATAAAGTTTATGATATTATTGTAAAATTTATGATACAGGTTGGTAACGCAAAACACTCCGACCGGCTTGAAATCGGTTTGCCTTCCTCTTCCTCGCCGGTAGAACGCCGCGCAACTGCACAGAACTTTCACACCGGAGGAGTTTTCCGGTGAAGAGCCTCCGATGCTTAAGTCAGTATGTGTTTTCTCAATTTTCCAAAGTAGAGAATGGATAAATCGTAGGCTACAAGAAAAGACCCACTCCCATATATATAGGGGTGAGATACCTGCCCTAGGAACTGCCCGGCTTTTGGTGAGCTGTCCTGCCCGTCCGTACACACATAGTGTGCGTGTATCAGAAATGTCAGGGGTGGCTTTCGCCACTATCACTCTGCACCAATATATTCTCGCCACGTGTCCCTCTGAGCTGAGGGAGATTATTCTTCCGCGCAGGCCGTTGGGATCTTCTAACGCCATCCACGCGCCTTCTCGCGTTCAAGCCACGCTCTGGACTGCTCTTCACCTGTTGAGTGTTCGATCTCCTCCCTTTCGATCGATCCTCGACCAGTTCGGCTATTCTGCTCGATCTCCTCCCTTTTGGTCGATCCTCGACCAGTTCTGCTATTCTGCTCGATCTCCTTCCGTCTGGTCGATCATCCTTCTACCAATCCAGCTTTCTCCACTTCGAGGTTGCTCGACCGATGATGCAAACCGGTCTATTCCTCAGCTATATAATATCCCATATCACAGGTGTAACTAATGGGTTGTTTTAATTTTTATTTCTTATTTTAAGAAATCTGGTCACATTATTTTTTTTAACGAAATTAAAGAATTTACATAAAATTAAAACAAATCAGCTTATATCATTTTGTAAAGAAAAGATTATCTACATCATATTAAAGATAAATATATTTTGGCTGGGACGAACTTCCATAACATATCAACTCGACGTTGAGATATCAAAATTAGCTTTTGTAGGGAAAAAAATACAACAAAAATTCATGAGATATCAAAATCAAACCCGTTTAACATATCACTTTTACAAACTACACTGTGTAACAAAAATCATTTTGGTTTCACTGATTTAAGTAGGGGTGGTATGGTTCGGTTACCGAACCGATAAGTGTATACCAATAGCGTACCGATAGTGTCGGTAACCTCGAAATGCAAAACCGATACCGAACCGATTAAAGTCGGTTACCGAAAATTCGGTAACCGAAAACTCGGTTCGGTATCGTTTTTATACCCAAGAAACCGAACCGATTTTGAGCACAAAAAAAAAAATTGCTAGTGTTTACTTTTCTCGTCATTTTTGTATTTTTTTTTTCATTTCTTACCAATTAAATACACACAAAAGACTTAGGAATCTATTGAAGGATTAAAAAGCTTAAATTTAATGTACAAAAGTTAGTTTATATATTATTAGATAATGGTTTTTGTGGTAAACGCAACTAATAAAACAATATATTGCTAACATGCAAGAAATAAAATTTGTGATACAACTTCAACTAGCTTATCTAGTAACGGTGGTACGAGAATAGACTACAGTAACGGTAGCATGCATCTTCTTTAGAAGAAGTGAGACTGGTAAACCAACAATGTTCCGATTAGAAGATGAATGAGGCGATGAGTAATGATATTTTTCTCGTCATTTTGAGATTTAGGTAGGATTGAACCCTTATTTCAATTTTTTAACACTAAACAACTAATCATTGTTTTAATATTTAAAAAAAAATCTTTATTTTAATTTTTTTTTTACCCTTATCGGTTCGGTATCGGTTTTACCGAACTCTTATGGGTTCAAACCGATACCGTACCGATAGTGATTCGGTAACCAATAGTCGGTTACTGTTACAAGCGGTTCGGTACGGTTCGATTATTTTCTCGTTGGTTCGGTTCGGTTTTCGGTTTTCGATAAAAAAATGCCAGCCCTAGAATTAAGCATTTACTAAAAAATATTAAGCATTTGCTAAGTAATAGTATTTAAAAAAACTTGATCAAAAAAGTTCTTAATAAAGAAAATTTGTTATCTTTTTTATATGGTAGGTATATATATATATATATATATATATATATATATATATACATTCTGAAATCCCCAGACCAATATATTGGTTCTTTCATTCTTTGGCGTGGTTATCAAATTTTATTTCAATTTTTTGTATGAATTACCATAGTTGAATAACCGTAATTTCGACAAAATAATATGAACGAATATTCGAATAATTGAACACAAATTTGAGGTTGAATACTTGAAAATCCTATTTCATGATAAGGACTTCCAATAGATCCTCCTGGTTATATCAAATGAGAGTCGTCAGGATATTGTGAATGCTGCATATAATTCTTCCGACATATGGGTTGACTGTATTGTGTTGAGGCTTACAAAAAATATGCGCCTTCAGAGCATTGGTGATTCGAACAACGTGAGGAGCTAACTGATTTTGCTAATTGGATAGCAAGCATCGGAGATGGAAACATTGTAGGATCCAATGATGGTGTTATAGACGTACTTGATGATATATTGTTGGAGCCCATTTATTATCTTATCGTTGTAATTTTTGAAAGCAAATATCCAATGTTTAAGGATGCAACAGATGATCGCAGTTATTTGAAGGATAGGGTTATACTAGCCCCAACGTTGGAGGTTGCTGAGTCTATCAATGAGTACATGAAATCTTTTAACGTGACTGATGGTCAAATATACATGAGCTCTGATTGTACGTGAAAATCTGATTCTAGTAATAATTTCTTATCCGATCTTCACACGTCCGAGTTTTTAAATACTACCAAATGTTCTGAAGTGTTGAACCATGAGTTGAGTCATAAGATAGGAACCCCACTCATGTTGGTGCAGAACAGTTACTATTTTATAAGGTTATGCAATGGTACCAGATTGATTGTTAAAAAGTTCTCTACTCATGTGCTTGAATGTAAGGTATTGACTGGATCTAATGTGGGAGATCAGGTGTTGATACCTCAGAGTACCTTTCGAATTTCAGCAGAGACAGTTTTCCTAATGGTTTTTTATGACATGACGATTAACAAAAGTCATGGTCAGTCTTTATCACATGTTGACATGTTCCTGAAGAAGCCGATGGTCATTCACGGCAAACTGTATGCAACTGTTTCTTGTGTCACTAATCAAAATGGCTTGAAAATATTAGTTTGCGGGGAGGATGGTATATATACGTATGAGGCAAAAAATGTCGTCTACAAGGAGGTTTTTAAAAATATATAATAATTTTTTATACTATTTATTTAATTTTATTATTCACGAATATAATAATAATACTAGGTAAATGGTCTTATAACTTTTCAATAATAATATATATAATATTTTGATACTTTTACATACGTTATATAATTGTAATGCCCCGTTTATTTATGAATTATTTGGGATTATTAATTACTATTGTTATTATTATTATCAATATTAAATATCTAATTGTCATTAAATGTCTAATGTTTATTATTATTAATTAATTAATGTGTGTGTTATATATATAAATATTATCCGAATTTTATTTTAATTGTCATGCGATCAAACCGAGCTATTTTTATTGGCTAAGTCGAGCCTGAGAGCCGAGCCGTATGTCGAGCACGTAAGCCGCGCGCCCAGCTGAACCGGACGACCCAGACCGGCCGAACCCTCGGTTCACCCACCCTCTTTTGTGCGTGTGTGTGTGTTTCTTGTGTGCCAAGATTTGTAAACCTAGCTTATATTAATCTGTTTCTTTCTCGCTCGATATATCACACGCCCGCAACTTTTATCTGTTCACCACCCTCTTCTCTCTCTCGATCAAAATTCGCCCCGCAGCCTTCACTCATCCCTCTCTCTCGCTAGTAACATCCGACGCCACCATCACCATCGTCTCACTTTCTCTCTCGCTTTTCTGATCGCCGACCCCTCCCTTTGCTGCTCATCGGCCAATGGCCATCACGACGAACTTCGTCGCTGCCTTCCCCCGCTCGCGAGACCACCGGCAGGCCCGACTTTCGACGACCAGAACCGCTGCTCTCCCCTGCGTCGCACCTGCAATTCCAGCGACCGCAGGTCTACAACTCGCGGCGTCTCCATATTCCCTGCTCGCGAGGTTCCCGTCGAGCATCATCACAGCGACGTCATCCATCGTCGTGAGCCGCCGTCCTTGAGCCGATGCTCCTCACGCGGCCCCGTCACGCCACGGCGACCCGAGCGTGAAGCCGTCGAGCCCCGTTGTGCTCCCGTCAGCCCTCTTCGACCCTTTCTTACGTATGGTTTCCCGAGAACGGTACCAAGGCTCGATCCCTCTCTCGTTTATTCATGTGTTATGTGTCATATTAATATGTTTTAATGAATATTTCATGTTAGGTTTAATATTCATGTGTTTATGTTGAGATCTTTTTTGGTTCATATGAAATCGGGAGAGATCACTTCAAATTTGCGTTAAGTGCTGTGGATATGGAACAATTGAGAGTACTTGGCCTTATGATGAAGGCTTCGGAGAAAATTAATGTGTCTTGTGCCCTTTATGAATTTTTGAAACCGGACTAGTCGTTGAATGTTGTTAAAATCATGATAAATCACCTACTTCTCTACATGACGTGAAATTTTATATGTGATGTCCTCTGGTGTTTATATGCTTCGTATAAAAATTTCAGGTTTAAACTCCCCCAGTAGCTATTTTCAATATTGACTTTGATTTTTGGGCAGAATCATACAAAATGCATATAAAATCGAGTTGTGCTCCAAAATTTCTGAAATTAGAATATGTTGTCCCTATTTCATATGTGGTTAGTGTGTAAAAGTTTTATAATTTTTGGACTTCATTTGTTAGGGTAAATAATTAATTGAAGTTTTCTACTGAACCTTGTTTGATTTCTGAAAAACCGTCCCCTTTCTGTAAATTGCTGAATTTTAGTATATAATCTCAGCTTATGATGTGTTTTGTGATGTAGAACTAACAGATTTAATTGAGTTCATTTTAGTGTGTTTATGTTGAAAATACGAATTCTACTGAATTTTGAAATAAATCCTATAAATCAGGTGTTTGAATTTTAGAGCTGAAAATTTTATATGTTGATATTCAAATGTTGTAGGTGGTTGTGTATAAATTGCAAGGCTTGAATCGTTCATTAGGTCAGGCTATGAATTCATGCTCATCTTTGCTGAAATCTTGTTTGAATTTTAAAAAACTAGGTATTTTGAGTTAAAGGCTGAAACTTGGTGGCTTTGCAATGTCCAGTGGTGTGAGTGTTGTGTTAAAATTTCAGAGGCTAACTCGTTCATTTGCTTGATCAACTAGAATAGGTGATATGTTCATAAGTTATTGTTATCTTTTAGCTTATTATGTTTAAGTCTAAACTGTTAGATAATCTTGTTTATGTGTTACTCCTTATTATTTGTCTTGGCCATCTTTTATTTGAATTTATGTGTACTTCCATGATTGTTTTGGTCGAGTTTTAGTGCTAAGTCCAAGTGTTCCAATGTCCACAGGACTCCACGAACAACTTAGTTGAATCAAGTTCGACTAAGTATGATTTGTGTTTTCCTTCCAAGGGTCAAGATAAGTGTTGATTGTAGTATCTTGACTTAATGTAGGTGTTTGAGGAGTCAAGCCTCGACCTACGTCACTTCTTATTGTGCTTTTGTCAATCCGAAATACCAGGTGAGTTCGTTATTCTAAAATGTCTATGCAATGTGTGTTTTAAATGTGCTGAAATTGGTATGATCTATGTATGCATGTGAACATGTAACCTATTGATGTGAGCAGTTACGACTGTCGGTACGATTGTCCCCGTAGATGTAATACGGTTGCCCTTTGCTAGGCAAGTCTCCTTAAGACCTAAAGAAAGGCCGTGTCCGTAGCGTGGCATGTACTCCCGCCGATAGGGTAATTGTAACGCCCCGTTTTATTTTAAAGAATTTACAGAATTTATTTAATAAAAATCAGAGTTATTTTTTTTTTTTTTAAATCCAAATTAAAACATTTATCGAGAAACGGGCGCTACTTATTAACCACAACAAATAAACACACTCAATCAAACAATCCAATGAACCTACACATGCTCGAGCTATGAAAATGACAATCTCATAAATCATAAATTTCAAAATCATTCTCGAACGACTAGCAGGAATTCCAGGTTCAAACGAAATTCAAACATAGTTCGAAGGCAAATAAATAAATAAACCAAAGTATTTGAAAGCAAATGAAATAAGTAACAAGTTCATGCATAACACATAATCAATATACAAAATCAAGCAGGGATATAAACACATATTAAAATATCCAAATCCAAGTGGGAAAGTAAATCATGTCAAGTTTCAGTTCAACAAATCATAAACAGGCGGAAGCATAATATAGCGATAACATAATTTGACCAACGATCATCCTCTCGCTCGTCTTTACGCCACCGCCACCAACTCAGCTCAACTTAAAGAAAGGAAGAGGAGACAACAACAGAAAACAATGGGGGTGAGCAACCAACAAGCTCACCATTATCGCACAGTTATCCCGTATAATTATTTTTAAAAGCAGTATCACGGTAAATAGTATAAGTATCGGTACGCACAGAATTCATAGCCTAAACCCCCTACCCAGCCTTATTGCAAACCTCCTATGTACATACAACAACCTTACGGATACAACGGCATGGCTGTAACTGGAAACATTCCCACCCCCGGGTACAACGGTTCGTAGGATCCTTTCCTGGAGACAGCAGAGATGTTTTTCCCCTTCCGGATACGACGGCATGGGGCGTCCCTCCCGGATACAACGGGCAGGCGACCTCCTACTGCTTTCGCATTCATCAAGGCACTAGCGTTCGGGACACTTAGACTATAGTTCTCATGCATACAAAAATTTCCCAAAAGAAACATTACACGAAATAATAAGTGCGATAATTATGGAATACATCATAAATGTACCCACCTGGTTGCAGGGACAGATCTCAAACACGAATCTCACAAGCAGGGCGAGGTCAACACCTCTAGATACCTACATTAAGTCCAGATACTAAAGTCAACGCTTTATCTAGACCTAAGTAGAAATCACAAATTTGACCTAGTCGAACTTGATTCGACTAAGTGGTTCGTGAAGTTCTGTGGATATGGGAACACTAGGACTTCGACTCGATCAAACCACATATTCGATTCCACGCAATATCAAATAAAAGAATATCAAACGAGCCACAAGCAAACACATAACAAATTCGGTCAACAACACTTAACCAAATTTTAACATAGAAATCAATTTCCAAAATTGACACTTGAAATAGAAGGTATATCAAACCTACGAGTTAGGCTCTGAAAATTTGACATAAAATTCACCTCCCAGAATTTAGTAAAAACACCCAGTTTCAGCCTCAAACCCATTAAACCCAATTTTATAAAATTCACACAAGTTTTTCAACAAAAGTGAGTTTAAATTAAAAACACATGATAATGAACGATTCAGGCCATGAAATTTTTATATAAAATATTTCAGCATATTAACAGCAACACGTAAAAATATCAGCCCTTAACACTCAGTATATGGATTTATAAAATTAAAACAACATTCAGCCAATTATCAAATTTCCATTAGAACTAAACTCAAACGAACTCCAAAAATTCCAATATTTTTACAGCATGCAACACATCACACAATGAGCATCTCAACCAAAAATCAGAATGTTTCTGCTTCTGACCAATTTATCACAATTAAAATAAATTCTGGCAGAAAAACAAAATAAATTATTTACCCTATCAAACCTACTCCAAAAATTCTAAAAATTTTACACAACACATAAACATGCTAGAAACACAACATACTCGAATATCAGCCAAATTAAAGCAGTAAAAAATTAATTATGAATTTAACAAGAATCTCGACAGAAAATAATTTATTTTTTAAAAATAGCTACAGGTTTTAAAAAATCACGAAAATTTTATACAAGCTACACATTAATCAAAAACAGCGGCACCTAAAATTTTAAAATAATCCGACCAGTATTCAATTTATAATGAATTTTACACTCAAACCAGCAAATATGAACTTCGAAAATTCATAACTTCCAATTTACAAGTCGAAACTACACAAGGTCAACGACATTGTGTTCGTAACAATCCTAGGTCCCTAAGTCCACAGCAACTTAACACTTTTAACGAGTTCTCGTTCAATTCACACGAATCGACGAAATTCACATATCAACACGACAATAATATTATATAACATCAATCAATACATACATCTATATCACATGTCACTTGAATAACATATAACGAATCACATAACACGATCAATGCATATCAACGAAAAGATGTAGGGTTTAAGCTGTCGTTACCGTTCTCCGGAAAGACGCTAAAAAACGGACAAAAGAGGGGCTAACGGGGTTAGAGAGTCGCGCACGTCGGGCTCGACGGGTCACGTGCGGCTCACCAGTGAAGCAGCGACTCAAGCGGCGGCTCGAGAAGGAGCAGCGGCGCACGGGTTCGCCGGAAAGGGCTGCTGTGGTTCACGGTAATTGGCTGACGGAACTCGACTTGACGGTGGCTGGGCTCGGCGGATTCTCGCGTCTCGCCGGGAAAAAGGGAGGGTGCTGCAGCGGTTGCAAGAGGGTGCAGCAGGGTCACCGGAATCACAGGTTCGCGGCGAGGGGAGCGAGCGACGGGCTGTTGTTGGCTCATGGCGAGTTGCGGCTGAGGAGCTTCTCACAGCGAGGAGGAGTTGCTGAGGTTGCTGCGCGTGAACAGGGAGTCGCCGGAGGATCTTGCTGGTCACGGTGGGAGGCCTGCGCACGGAGGAGGAGCGACGGTGGTCACTCACCGGAGTTGCTGGCTCGGAGAGGAGAGGTCATCGGGCCTTCTCACGGACAGCAACGGCGTCTCTATTTCTGCGGTGGAGGAGAGGAACTCGCCCGAGGAGATCGCGAGGGCCTGACAGCGGAAACTGCTCCTTGCTGGGTTGAGCAGCGGCGGCCGAAGAGAAGGAGGTGGGCGGCGATCGGAAACACGACGGAGGAAGATGGTGGCGCGAAGGAAAAATCGCAGAGAACAGGTGATGGCACGATCAGATTCTGAGCGAGAGGGAGAGAGATCAGCGGCGAGTTTCTTGCGAGAGAGAGATTGAGAGCGAGAGGGGCGCGATTTCAAGAGAGAAAAGGAAGCTGCGGGTTGTTTGTTCAGAGAAGGGGATAGATATAGCATTTATATATATATACACAATTATGTTTGACTTTCTTGTTACCCAAGAATAATACACACACGGATCCAAAAGGGAGAAAACCGGTTTTGGCTATTGGGCCGGTTTGATTTCGCGCTTGTGACACCAAATTGGCTCACGGGCTCAATTTCGGTTCAAACGGACATTCTCGGGCCCAATTTCAGTTCCAACAAAAATTTTCGGGCTCGATTACGATTCACGCGAACATTCTCGGGCTCGATAAAATCGCACGTTAATATATTCGGCTCTCGGGCCCGATTCAATCAGACGAAAATAAATCCAGCTCTCAGGCTCGGGTTCTCCGATTACTAATTTCGACAGTTCCAATCGATCGCATGATAAATAAACAAAACTCTAGACAATATAAATTAAATACGTACATTGATTTTAAAATACTAATATTATTAATCAAAATATACAATTGGCAATTAGACATATAATATTTAGACATTCAAAATGGCAAGCAATAATTAATATAACACAATAATAATAATAATAATAATAATAATAATAATAATAATAATAATAATAATAATAATAATAATAATAATTCAAATAAACCACAAATAAATGGGGCATTACAGTCTACCCTCCTTAAACGATTTCCGTCCCCGGAAATCCAAGAAAAATCATCCCAACAAGACAACTGACACACGAGAGAAGCTCAAACCACTCAACTCGGATACTCCGTCCGAACCTTCCCACTCTACCAAGTCACACCGCACTAGCCATGGTTACCCTACCGGACTTTGACAAGTACCTCTTCCGGACTCTCCCTGCTGGATTCGTCAATCCAGTAGGTCACCGGTACCTCATCAAAGGTAAGGTTCTGCCCACATGCAGCTCGTCAAAGATCGCCTCGTGCCTAGAGTCACGCACATGTCCCCTCTCCACGAGGCACTGAATAGGTCGTGCACTCTTGCAAGCTCCGGTGATGGGGTCAACCGTCAGGCTAAGACGCCGACTCGGTCGAGAATCACGAAAGGACCAACAAATGTGGCTGATACTTCCTCTCTTCCCAGAACTCGAGGCATACAACGCCTCTTTCCGTACTCAGAACCTCGTCCGGTACCATCGAGATTGTCACTCAAAGCCATTGCTATAAGCGAACTTTCTTATGGTAAGAAATTCCACACGTCACACCCATCGAGTACACCAGACTCCAACCGGTCTTTCAGGGTCTCGACAGCATGTCCTAAACGCATAACTATCTGGATCTCTACGCGGTGCCAAGTTCAGTCTCGTGCCCGGGTCACGTTGACGACTTGCCCACGATTTCAATGCGAATCCGTGCGTCCGTATCAGGCGGCCCGCCGCGGAATCGCATACAAATGGCTAACCAACATCAAAAACACCATCCTCAAAACTGATACCTTCAGAACACACGGTTCTGCTCGATATCGTTGACAAAGCCTCATTCCTTGCCGACACGAGTAACAGCTCGTATGCGGATTAGGAAGTATCGACTAGACATTCGAAAACAAACTCTATCGCAGAAACTGACTCTCAAATAGGGATGCTCGATGATCCCATTATAACGATCTAAAAAGACATGGCTAGTTCGGGGTTTAATGCACTGTCACCCGAGAGATGTCATACACACTGGCGCTGCATAAGCGGGGCGCTGGGACGTGTGCCTACATCTGTTCGGAGAACAGCTGCAAGGTCAAGGTTTCAGCCACACACTGGCTTGGGGAGCTCCTGCGTTCGGTGATGGTGGCTGTAGCTCTCGTGCGAGTCAACGATCGGCCCTGCAGTGCCTCACGTCTCTCAGCACGGGCTCGCGTGCTCGACCACCACTTCGCGTGACTACACCCAGTCTGTGTCGGCGTCTGGTTCGAGGTACAGAAAAGAATTATACTAATTCAAGGTTCGCACTAACTGAGGTAACCCGAAAGGAAAAAGGTTTTCACAAAACCAAGAAACTTTAGGGTTCAACAAAGACATTATCCCCCAGCATTTAGGTATTTACAAACTCGAAAGGTTCAGAGTTTTCAAAACATCACATCTAAAGAAAGCGAATATCGGCATCCTCAGCTAGGAATCATCCTCAACTCAGTGGTCATTATCGAACAATGAAAATGATCAGCTCGCATGGCTCTTCCAACTAACAATGTCGGCCGTCACGTCAGCTTTCTCGCCAGTAGCTAAACGTGCCGGCAGTCCTAAACGAGCTTAATTTCTACGCTGCTAAGATTTTCACGTTTCTGGTTCTCATCACGAAGCCTCCTTGGTTGATCCTTCTCAATCGCGTCTCGAACATAGATCGTCAACAATAAAAGCCATAACAAACCGATCCGGGTATGAACGAAGTGCCCAGATCGAATAGCATCCCCAAAAATCGAAGGAACGATTTAAGACAAGCGGAAAAAGAAAGTGCCCGTCTTAATCAATATATCAGGTTGCAAATCTTGAAATGAAACTCCAAACAACAAAAACAAGAGTTTTCAGAGGATTGCCAAAGAGTCAAATAAAATACAAATGTTCACTCTCGAAACTCCGAAGGGAAAAAGAACGAGAGTTTTCAAAGATTAACTATGAACGCAATTTGAAAACGAAGATGGCTCTGCACTGCACGATGTGCTTACATCTGGCTCGACTACCCTCCTTAAAAGATTCTCCTATAATAAAATATCCCTAGAAAGGTGTCGAGGCTCCTCCCGATCAGGTATGCGGCGATTCTCACGTACGCCACTTCGGTTCAAAGTTAAAATAGATCTCAAAAGAAAAATTGGTCGCCGTCTATCTCGAAGCTAAGGTATTCTCAAGTTGACCTTTGCATCGATTTAGCGACGTTACTGCACACGGTTCTATATTAGATAAGAATCAATAGAAACTGAAATTCGATGCTTAACTCCATCCCAAAATTCTACGCAAGGAAAAGAAAATCAACGAATTTGTCACGGAACGAAAATCAAATAATAAGAATGGGTCACGAAATACAATTCAAACTTGACTACTAAGCGAAAGGTAGTAATCAAGGACAAAGGAATGGCACTCCGGTAGCAAAGGCGTGAACAGTAGGTTAAAGGGTTGAAAACGGATCAAACTCGCACGTTAATATTTGCTGCAAATTTCCAGAAATCTGATTGCACGAAGTTCGTATCTTGAACGCATCCCCTGAATGAATCTTGCACCGTTTGAATCGTAAGAGACAAAACTACAATTCATATAAAGACATCGAGGTTCCCAGATTACCAGAAGTATGCCAAAAATAGCGAAAATAAAAGACTCCAACTGTTGCGGTTTACACGAAAAACTGACTATGCAACGATCGGGTTTCCGGCGCAAATCTCGATAAAAATAAAATGATAAACACGCGATTCCTGTTCCTCATGAAAGGCAACAGGCTGATCTATAATTTACAAGAAGGTTACAACAAGAGACGACGGGATTTCAGGGCTCAAAAACAACAATGAAAATAGATCACAAATAAGATCGAAAAACCAGAAAAACTGGACGCGCACTCGCAAAACTTTCGCCACATCTTCCAGCACACAATTGATAATGACTTGGTTCTTGCTCAAAATTAAACATAAGAGAACTCATCAGAAGAGTTCAAAGCCTATCGACCGAGTTTAAGGGGGTCAAATCAGCGACCAAAAGTCATCAATGAAAGGTTTTCAAAAAGAGGTTTTCCAAACCCAACTCTTAAAAAGTACGACAATCACGGAATGAAGGTTCGGATGACAAGTCAAGGCTCGAATTTATTCGATAATAACTCAGCCATAAATAACAAAAGAAGCGGGTATCAATAACTCAACAACATAGTTCTAATACCCACGAAGAATTTCGCGAGACAAACTAACGAGAAATACACAGATAATAACGAACAAATTATAACAAGGGGAAAATCAGCCATTAACCCGATTCCCACGAATCTACACGCACAAGTGGTCGGATCATCGACATGAAACCGACACTTAGACTCCACTCCCGGTTCCTATTGACCGGGTTCTACACGCGTCTAATAGTTCTAGCCACAATAGTCACAGACTTCCGAATAATCCACACATCTGGGACTTCTTCGTTTGTCTGTTCCCATTACTTAAGCCTTCTCTTTCGAGATAGCTTACAAATGATTCTCACTCGATGGTACTAAACAGAAACTCATAACGAGTGCGCTGCTATAGACCAAACTTAACTCGATAACACCAACCCAAAAACTCACAAAAAACATTTCTAAAGTCGGCACTTAACTCTACACCACTAGAGTTCAAGTCCGAATAAACGGAGGGTAATTTCCTAAGCCCCAACAAAAGAACAAGCCATAATCACGATATCGATAATAATAAAAACAATAAAACTCATACCTTGAGCTGGCGCGGCATGACGAAGCGAGTGGTCGAGTGGTCATTAAACACTTAATCATGTATGAACCAGTCTACAGAAAAGCAAGACTGGCTCTGATACCAAACTGTAACGCCCCGTTTTATTTTAAAGAATTTACCGAATTTATTTAATAAAATCAGAGTTATTATTTTTTTTTTTAAAAATCCAAATTAAAACATTTATCGAGAAACGAGCGCTACTTACTAACTACAACAAATAAACACACTCAATCAAACAATCCAATGAACCTACACATGCTCGAGCTATGAAAATGACAATCTCATAAATCATAAATTTCAAAATCATTCCCGAACGACTATGTTGTAAATATTTTTCCGGAGTAGAATCTAAAGATTCGAACACCGGGTCGTGTCCCACGAGGAAGGTTAGCCGGAATATTTTATACGTTTATTCAAACAAAAAGGGAAACAAAATTCCTAAACATTCTAATTCAGATGGTTTGATTTGGATTTAATTATCAACTACTGCGAAAATTTAAATTAAGCAATAAAGAAAGCAAGTAACGAAGAACAATTAGGATTTGAGAAGCTAGGGAGTCGGGGAGATCCGTTTTGGTTTGAATTGCAATTAATGGGCAGGTGATTATTCAGCTAAGTGATTTGAATAATCGACACGTTCGAGTACTCATTCTCAATAACTTTTCGTAACAAGAGAACAAACTAGAACGACAAATTAACAATTCATTTAACTCCTAGGCAATACAGTTACTAACAAGCCTAGTTCATACGAGCCTATTTCGACCGACTCCTCCCCATTCAGTTCTGAGAGTCGATTAAAGTAGACTAGAGGGTGATTAACCGACTAATCAATTAGATTCCCAATTTCAAGCACGAATAAATCAAATTCAATTGAAACAATTGTAAGTTGAAGTGTCACCCTTCAACAATTATCAATACTCAAGCCTGATAATTGAAGAACCATAATAAAAGATTAACTCGCATGGAAAGAACAATCAACGAATGCCCACAATCACAAACGATTTCAAAACATCAATCCCCTATCCCTAGCATATGAATTTAGCCACTCATCATCAATTCAACATCAACATCAATATCAATCAAAGCCATCATCATCACAGATAAAATGAAATAGAAAGCTTACAATTAAATATGAATCCAATGTCGAAAGAACAACGAACAATCCAAATCCACGAGTCAAATCTTGGTGTTTTCACAATCCAAGATCAATTCCAAGTGAAAGATAAGAGAAAACTGAGTTCTGGGGTGAAAAAGTACGAGAGCCAACTCAAAACCTAAGTGGAACGTCCCCCAAAACTGATCAAAATCGCGAAATAAAAATCCTGCTGTCGCGACCTCCGCGGCCGCGACTTCCTCCTCCGCGGCCGCGGGATTTTCATTGCTGAAATTTGGGACCTGGCAGCTTTTCTTCGCCGCGGCCGCGGCGAAGAAAGGGTCGCGGCCGCGGAGACCAAAATCTGCACTGCACCATCTTACGATTTTTGCTCGTTCGGGTCCGTTTTAACTCAGAATTGAGTTCCGTTTTTTTCCTACGTGTTGCTAACGAACCCCTCTATCTAATGGTGTCAGCTTCCCCACAAGATTCTCGAAAACCTGTTCTCCCGAGGTCTTCAAAATACACACCAAAAACAAAAAGAGAACAGAAAAAGACCGGAAAACAAACGGAAAACATCGCAACACTCAAATGAACGCAAAACACATAATAAATGACAAAATGATCCTAAAACCATCTAAATGACTCAAAATGGGGAAAAAGAAAGAGAAAATGGACACGAATAACGTAACAAAAATGGGACAAACAACTCCCCCACACTTAAACCTTTGTTCGTCCCGAACAAAAAGACACGAAAATAAAAGAAAACACGCAAACGAGCATGGATAACAGTTTCAAATAAGACAAGCTTCAAATTAATCAACTCAGCCGAGGAGACTTCCAATGACTAATATAGCACACCTCCATTACAACTCGAATGCAACGCCTTGAAAAGACAAACTCTCAAGTACGGAAGTATAATACATATATGCCTCACTCAGTTTCTTGCATGAATATGAAAAGGGTTCGCTCAAATTGGTCGATCATCATGGTTCAACATAAGCTTGCTCATTGTCTATTCATACTCTAAAGACAATCAAAAATCATGAAGTGCAAATCAAGAGGATTTCTGGGGTTGCAATAAAGGAAGTTTGCACAAGGGGAAGACCAAAATAAAGATAAAGCGGCTCAAATAAACAATCAAATTCTCGAGCATATAAACTACTCGACTGCTCCACCACCTATCCCAACATCAACATGAAACCAATCAATCCCATCAAAACTCCATGCAACACTCATGCACGCTCAAGATGAAATGCAAATTAAGTACTCGATTGTCTCTTTTTTTTCTTTCTTCTTTTTTTTATTATTTTTATTTTTGAAGAGTAACTTTTTCCGAACAACAACGAATCGAAAGGACAACAGTCCGTAGTGTTAATGTTATATACTGAAAGCTTGGCTTTGCATGTTATTACACATTTACACTTTATGAATGAGAATCATGTTAGATTAAACAAGTTCTACGTTCTGTTGTTCTGCACTTAGATAGGGTGGGTCGTCATCGGGTGAACCGAAGATCACTCTATCAGTCACTTGCGAACAAGAATAGTTGTTCACAACCTAGATGGACATGAACACCCCATCCGAACGGTTGTAGTGTCAACTGTACAGTTTGTCTTGACTGATTAGTTGCACTAGTACATTTATGTATTGAACAGGATCCCAGAGAGGAGAAGTTCATTTTATACTGATCGTCGTAAATGAACTAGGCCTCGGTTAATTACTGCGTTCTCTTAACCCGTAAGATATTAAACAGGCAGATATATATAATATATATTACTTTGATTCACATGGGTGAGGTTCAGTTCGCTGGATTAATATTCCTACTGTTTTGGGTAATATTATTATATATAGGATGTGCTGTTAGGATATTTACGGTCACCATGTGCGTTAGTTTGATGATGTCCCCGGAGTGAGTTCATGAAGGATTGTTATGCTAAACCCTGCAGGTGGATTAAATTCCGGCATAATAAGAATGTGATGAACGAGCGCTAGCTTCGGTGAAATAATAATAAATTAATTAATTCTTGATTGTCAGTAATCGAATTAATTAATGGACATTATATCTTAAACGTGGGGAGGTAAATCGAGTAATTATTATTGGAGTCTCAAATGTAATTTGGGCTAGGGAAAGGGAGTGCAATAATATAATGTTGGTGGCCCATTAATATTATTTAATTAATTAGAGGAGTGGGTTTGGCCCACAGTTAGTCTAATTAATTAAGGAGCCCTTTTCCTAATCTCCTTAGGGTCCCTACTGTAGCTCTATATATACATCATTAAGCTCATGAGAAGAGAATAGAATTCATTCTCACGTGAAACACGCCTCTCTCTCTAGATCTCATTCGAGCTTTATCTTCTTCTTGTTGCTCCACTGGTACAAGTTGAAGAAGGGTGTATTGAGTAATACAGTAGAAGATCTGTAGGTAAACCGAGACGAAATTGATTTTGACCTACAGAACTAACCGGAAGTCCGATTGAGACGTACAGTATACCCAGACGACCGTCTCGACGAGAGCTTTCCATCGCCGCCGACGTCGCCGGAATCCGACGCCGCACGCGCCCTCACGCGCCGCCGGAAGGTGTCTGGCAGCAAAATTTCGTTTTGATCTGTTTGCATCCGTTTGATCCAGTTTTGATCTGATCTTGTTCGTGCAACCCAAGACGCGTGTTGCGGTCAATCAATTGCGGTCAACCGTTCGTGGTCAACCAGATCTACATAAATTTTAAGCCGTAAGTTCTCTACGTCAAACCTTTAGATCCGCTGCGCATAGGTTTACGTTTGCTATTGAATTCGTGATTTGTACATAACGAGATCCTCACAGATCCCAACAAGTGGTATCAGAGCACTTGGTTAATTCGTTTTGTACAAAGTTCGAATTTTTACGGCTTTATTTGACAAGATGTGTTCAAACGCAGCCATATATTGGATTATATTTGCATAACTCGGTTTTGCAGGAAAATAGTTAATCCACTATTATGGCCGATTATGTGTTTGATGAATGTTGTTGAATGTGATGTATGGTTTTAAATTTGTTTTTAAAGCCTCGGGCATGTCGAGGAATTTATGGATGAATGTTTGTAATAATTATTCGCCCGGGGGTTGACCGGATAGATTTAATTATTTGTTTAGAAAACATGTACATCCATTCGTTGGATCTAGGATCGAATTATGTAATTTTGTAAATTATATTTTTCGTGTTGTGATCGTGTGTTGATAACCGGGAGATCACAAGAGATCAACGAGCCTCGAAGAATTAAAAAAAAAATAAAAATAAAAATAAAAATAAAAAAAAAAGGAAAACGGCGCGTTTTTCCGACCACTGGCGGCGGCGGCCGGCGGCCGGGCGGCAGCCAGGCGGCAGTCGGCGGTTGGCTGCAGGAGGTGGAGAGGTTTTGCCTTCTTGTCCAAGCAGTACAAGATCAACCAGGATTCTACTGCTTAAAGGAGTTCCAGTTGAACAGGGAAAAGAACTGTCACAGTTTCCTTGTTTAAGGAGACTCAATATTTAATGGCCATAATAGTGGATTTATTTATTTATTTAATTAAATTTATTATGCCATTAAATTATTATTTATGCATGTTAATTAATTATGTTCTTGCATGGGATTAATTTAGTATTGCTAGATTAATTATGCATGTTAATTAATTATGTAATGCATAGAATTAATTTAGAATTGTGTCAATAAATTATGCATGTAATTAATTATTGCACTGGCATGGATTAATTTAGAATTGCATAAATTATTGAACATGTTAATTAATTATTGCATTGACATAGATTAATTTAGAATTGCATGAATTAATATGCATGTTAATTAATTATTGCATTAACATAGATTAATTTGGAATTGTATAAATAGTTAAAAATCCTCATTAAATTATACTAAGTTTGAGAAGGGATTTTAAATTAAAGTTAATTGTAAAATTCCTAAGGCCTCCATTTCTAATTTGTCGGTAAATCAATTAATTGCGGTTATGGGCTCCCCCTCGGGTGACATTGCTAAAATTAATTGTAGGAAATTACCAGGACAAATTTCTAAAAGTAGACGGTTAGAGGAAATCTTATGAGAGCGTACGGGCTTCCCCTCGGATGACGTATAATCAAATTTGACGACCTTAGGACCGAGAAATGGGATTCACTTAGAATGCGATTAAATTTATTAACCCCCCTCGGGGTCCCTGAATTCTATTGCATGGCCAAATGGAGACCGACTATTAATTTCGTTCGTCATGAATTTGGTTTTGACTTATGGAAATTAATGGGCCTTAGAAAAGCCCTTCTCTTACAAAATGCGAGTTTGTAGGGCGACCCTCGTAGCATGCATTCTCACAAGGTGTAATAGATGTCGGTGGATTTAAGTTAATGTTGTTTTGAGGATATCAATATTAATAGTTAAATTCAAAAGTGTTTAATCTGTAAAATTTATTTGCATGATTCTCAGGATATTCATCATGTCGTTCAATCCGTTGTCTGTCATTCTAAAAGAAAATCAACTTACTGGTCCTAATTACATTGATTGGAAGAGGAAATTAGACATAGTGTTGACTGCTGATGGTTATAAGTTTGCTATCGCTGATGCTTGTCCGGCGGTGCCGGCGGCTGATGCTCCTGAGCAGGAGAAAGAGGAGTATGCTCGGTGGAAGAAGGCTGATGAGATGGCGAAGTGTTACATTCTGGCTTCTATGTCAAATGTTCTTCAACATCAGCATCAGTCTAAGGACACTGCAGCAGATATACTTCTCAATCTCAGGGATCTGTTCGGACATCAGTCTAGGGCTGCTAGGCGAGAGGCTTTGAGTGCTCTGATGAGTACGCGCATGGCCGAGGGCACACCCGTAAGGGAGCACACCCTCAGGGTTATGGCGCAGCTCAATGAGCTTGAGGTTATGGGAGGTTATATTGACGGGGAAACCCAGGTTGATATTATGCTTCAATCTCTGCTGAAGAGCTTTGATCAGTTCCGGTTGAACTACAACATGCACAAGATGCGTATGGCTCTTCCAGAACTTCTCTTAGAGCTTCAGTCAGCGGAGGCCTTATTCACTCAAGCACCTCAGGTGCTAGTCGCCGAGCAGGCTGGACCTTCTAGGCCTCACAAGGGCAGGAAGAGAAAGAAGTCTGCAGGAAAGGCGAAGGCACAGGATGCTCCGGTTTACCCATGACCGACCCCTCAGGCTGTGGCAAAGAAACCGAAAGGAAGATGCCACAAGTGCAATAAGTCAGGACACTGGAAGGTCGATTACCCTCTCCTCAAGAAAGGTAACTCTCTCGTTAATGTCGTAGAAACATGTTTAGCGGTTGTATCTACCAGAACCTGGTGTGTAGATACTGGAGCCACTGATCATGTCTGCAATTCTTTGTAGGGGTTCCAGGAAACCAAGCGACTTAGGGAGGGAGAGATCACCGTCTACATGGGCAATGCTACGAAAGTGGCGGCGTTGCAGTTGGAGACGTTACTTTATCGTTCGATAGTAGTAGTTTGGTTTTGAGAAATTGCCTTTATGTTCCTAGTTTTAGAAAGAACCTTGTTTCAGTTTCTAAACTCGTTATGGATGGTTTTTCAGTTTCGTTTGATGACATGGTTATTATTCGTTTTGAAAATCGTTTCATATGTTGTGGTTCATTAGTTGGCAATTTATATGTTCTCAAACCGAACTCTCCCACAGTGCAACATAATGAATTGAATAATGTCATAACTACATCTAATAAGAGGAAGGAGTCTTCGCAGATGAATCAAGCATATCTGTCGCACCTTAGACTTGGACACATCAACCTTAGGAGGATTCAAAAGTTAGTGGCCAGTGGACATCTCGGTCCATTGGAAGAGCACTATCCAACTTGCGAATCATGCCTGGAAGGTAAGATGGCCAAGAGGCCGTTTACGGCAAAGGCGTATAGGAGCCAAGAAGTGCTAGGATTGATTCATTCTGATTTTTGTGGTCCTATGTCGATCCAGGCTAGAGGAGGTTTCGAGTACTATGTGCCTTTCATAGATGATTACTCGAGATTTGGGTACGTTTATCTGTTGCACCGCAAGTCCGAATGCTTTGAGAAATTCAAGGAGTATCGGGCAGTTGTGGAGAAGCTTCATGGTAAATGTATCAAGTCACTTCGTTCTGATCGAGGTGGCGAATACCTTTTTGGAGAGTTCAGGACATACTTATCGGAAGCTGGGATTGAATCCCAACTGACTGCACCCGGCACGCCCCAGCAGAATGGGGTTGCAGAGCGAAGAAATAGGACTCTTATGGAGATGGTTAGGTCTATGATGAGTTATTCGAGGTTACCAGATTCGTTCTGGGGTTTGGCATTGGAAACGGCATCGTATATTCTGAACATGGTTCCGTCGAAGTCAGTTGACACTACCCCTTATGAGATGTGGAAAGGGCGCAAGCCCAGTTTCTCACAGTTTCGAGTTTGGGGTAGTCCTGCACACGTGTTAGTGCAGGAACCTGGCAAGTTGGAGAAACGTTCGGAAGCACGAGTTTTCGTAGGCTATCCCAAGGGAACGAAAGGTGGATTATTTTATAGTCCCGAGGATCAGAAGGTGATCGTTTCGACGAACGCTAGATTCTTGGAAGAAGACTATATTATGAATCATAAGCCCGCGAGTAGACTAGTCTTAGAGGAGTTAAGGGGTGAAATCGATGGTTCCCCACCGAGTGCGCAAGTAGATACATCACATAATACTGCAACACGACACACTGAGAGTGTACCAGTGCAGACAGTGCCTCGTCGCAGTGGGAGGGTTTCTCATTTACCCGACCGATGGATAGGTCTTGGAGAGTCGTCAGACTCAGTTCCAGGAGGCCTAGAATCGGACCCAAGAACTTACGATGAGGCACTCCAAGATAAAGATGCAGATTCATGGAATGTTGCAATGAAAGCTGAAATGGGGTCAATGGACTCCAATCAGGTCTGGGATCTTGTAGAACTACCCGATGGGGTACGACCCATTGGATGTAAGTGGATCTATAAGAGAAAGAGAGGATTGGATGGGAAGGTGCAAACCTTTAAAGCTAGGCTTGTTGCGAAAGGTTATACCCAGATCGAGGGTATTGATTATGATGAGACCTTTTCGCCAGTAGCTATGCTTAAGTCCATTCAGATTCTCTTGGCTGTAGCCGCTCATATGGACTATGAGGTCTGGCAGATGGATGTCAAGACAGCTTTCCTTAATGGGAACCTGCAGGAAGACATCTATATGCAGCAACCAGAGGGATTCATTGCTGAAGGTCGTGAACATCTAGTGTGTAAGCTTAATCGGTCTATTTATGGGCTGAAGCAAGCTTCGAGATCTTGGAACATCCGTTTTGATGAGGTGATCCAGTCATACGGGTTCACTCAATGTCCGGATGAGCACTGTGTTTACAAGAAAACCAGTGGGAGCGTGGTGGTGTTTCTTGTGCTTTACGTAGATGACATACTGCTTATTGAAAACAATAAGAAGGAGTTATCAGACGTAAAGGTGTGGTTGTCTAAGCAGTTTGATATGAAGGACTTAGGTGAAGCAGGACACATTCTTTGTATTAGGCTCATTAGAGATCGTAAGAAGAGAATGTTGTGCTTATCCCAGTCTTCATACATAGATACTGTCTTGGCCAGATTCAGCATGCAGGATTCCAAGAAAGGTATGTTACCTTTCAGACATGGAATACCTCTATCTAAAGAGATGTCTCCTAAGACGTCTAAGGAGATAGAGGAGATGAAGACAGTTCCTTATGCTTCGGCAGTAGGAAGTCTCATGTATGCTATGCTATGCACTAGGCCAGATATTAGCTACGCCGTTGGCATGGTAGCTAGATATCAAAGTAATCTAGGATGGGAACATTGGTCTGCGGTGAAGCATATACTCAAGTACCTGAGAAGGACTAAGGAGTACATGTTAGTTTACCGTGCAGACAGCTTGTTACCTCTGGGTTACAGTGATTCCGATTTTCAGTCAGATAAGGATGAAAGTAAGTCAACCTCAGGTTATGTGTTTACCTTGGGAAGTGGAGCCATTTCATGGAGGAGTGCTAAGCAGAAATGCGTGGCAGACTCCACCATGGAAGCCGAGTACATAGCAGCCTCATAGGCAGCGAAAGAGGCAGTATGGCTCAGGAACTTCTTAGTGGACTTAAAGGTTATACCGAGTTTGCCACGTGGTATCACCGTGTACTGTGATAACAGTGGAGCAGTAGCAAACTCAAAAGAATCTCGAGCCCACAGGGCAAGCAAACACATATAGCGCAAATACCATCTGATTCGGGATATCGTTGGTAGAGGAGACGTTGATGTTGCCAAGATTGCGTCAGAGGACAACCTAGCTGATCCTTTCACGAAGAGTTTGCCGGGGGAAGGTCTTCGTCAAATACGTGGAAGGAATGGAAGTCATGAGCATGGCAATAGGATCGACATAGGTCTTTTAGAATAACGGATTGATAGGACTATACTGTAAAAGCGAAAGCTTTAAGTATAAGTCGGAGATTGTTAGTGTTTAATACTGAAAGCTTGGCTTTGCATGTTATTACACATTTACCCTTTATGAATGAGAATCATGTTAGATTAAACAAGTTCTACGTTCTGTTGTTCTGCACTTAGATAGGGTGGGTCGTCATCGGGCGAACCGAAGATCACTCTATCAGTCACTTGCGAACAAGAATAGTTGTTCACAACCTAGATGGACATGAACACCCCATCCGAACGGTTGTAGTGTCAACTGTACAGTTTGTCTTGACTGATTAGTTGCACTAGTACATTTATGTATTGAACAGGATCCCAGAGAGGAGAAGTTCATTTTATACTGATCGTCGTAAATGAACTAGGCCTCGATTAATTACTGCGTTCTCTTAACCCGTAAGATATTAAACAGGCAGATATATATAATATATATTACTTTGATTCACATGGGTGAGGTTCAGTTCGCTGGATTAATATTCCTACTGTTTTGGTAATATTATTATATATAGGATGTGCTGTTAGGATATTTACGGTCACCATGTGCGTTAGTTTGATGATGTCCCCGGAGTGAGTTCATGAAGGATTGTTATGCTAAACCCTGCAGGTGGATTAAATTCCAACATAATAAGAATGTGATGAACGAGCGCTAGCTTCGGTGAAATAATAATAAATTAATTAATTCTTGATTGTCAGTAATCAAATTAATTAATGGACATTATATCTTAAACGTGGGGAGATAAATCGAGTAATTATTATTGGAGTCTCAAATGTAATTTGGGCTAGGGAAAGAGAGTGCAATAATATAATGTTGGTGGCCCATTAATATTATTTAATTAATTAGAGGAGTGGGTTTGGCCCACAGTTAGTCTAATTAATTAAGGAGCCCTTTTCCTAATCTCCTTAGGGTCCCTACTGTAGCTCTATATATACATCATTAAGCTCATGAGAAGAGAACATAAGTCTCATTCTCACGTGAAACACGCCTCTCTCTCTAGATCTCATTCGAGCTTTATCTTCTTCTTGTTGCTCCACTGGTACAAGTTGAAGAAGGGTGTATTGAGTAATACAGTAGAAGATCTGTAGGTAAACCGAGACGAAATAGATTTTAACCTACAGAACTAACCGGAAGTCCGATTGAGACGTACAGTATATCCAGACGACCGTCTCGACGAGAACTTTCCATCGCCGCCGACGTCGCTGGAATCCAACTCCGCACGCGCCCTCACGCGCCGCCGGAAGGTGTCTGGCAGCAAAATTTCGTTTTGATCTGTTTGCATCCGTTTGATCCAGTTTTGATCTGATCTTGTTCGTGCAACCCAAGACGTGTGTTTCGGTCAATCAATTGCGGTCAACCGTTCGTGGTCAACCAGATCTACATAAATTTTAAGCCGTAAGTTCTCTACGTCAAACCTTTAGATCCGCCGCGCATAGGTTTACGTTTGCTATTGAATTCGTGATTTGTACATAACGAGATCCTCACAGATCCCAACACGTAGGTTCAAACATTGGAGATCTTCCAAGTGTCCTACAGTAGTTTTTCAATGCTCATTACTATCAACGTGAATTGACTAGTAAGATGAGCAGAATCCATTCGAATCGCCTTGTGAGCTCTCTTTTTTTTTTTTTCTTTGTAGTACTAAAAAATGCAACTCAACAAATTCTCAACCTTCTCCAAACATATATTAGAAAGCTCCGTCATCATATCAAGTACACTGTCAAATCTCAAATAATTTAATCGAATCGGTTGACAAGAAATAAGGTTTCAGGCTCAACGGGCTACTAATGACAATGAAAAGGGCTAAAACGAGCTATGCCAAAGAAATGCCTCAATCATTTTCACAAATCACAACTTCAATCACTTCATTTCAAAATAACCTCAAAGCAAGTTCTGATCAACACAAATTTCGACCAATGACTCTCAAGAAACAACATAAGGCTCAAACCTCGCAAAGGGTAAATAAATGTCCAACAAAATGACACATTGAGTTCATCAAGTCATACTAGTCATGGTCATCATCACATCCCCTCAACATCGTCAACAAACATCAACAAATCTTAAAATTCACCATAATCCATACTCGCAAAACAAACAAACTGACTCAAGATAAGACACTAGAATAAAAACAGAAAATGAAAATAACCTAAAAGACTTAGACCTGGTCAACCACATAAGGCACATAATCATGCAAAAACTCCCCCACACTTAAAACCGAACAATGTCCCCATTGTTGATCATCAGTGCTACGAAAGTTTGCCCACATAATCAACCAACACAAAAGACAGAGAAACCAAACAAACGAAAATTAAGAGAAAGGAAAAGATACAAGCGTACATGGTACAGTGACTAGACTAGTCACTGTGAATCCGGTGGTGCAGGTGGAGGGTGGAGGTAGTCAGGCCCCGAACAGCGGTGGGCCTCCATCAGCTCAAATCTCTCGCCCCATTGGGATCGGGGCAACTCTCTGGAACTCAGTTGGGGTGGTGGTGTGTGGCAGTCGGTACGGTGTCCTTCATCAGCACAGGCTCGGCCTTGCAATGACCTCTTAGCGTGCTCTTGCATGCACGCTCTCTCAGTGAGCTGCTCAATCGCCCGGAGGTATGCACACTCTTCCACCAATTTCGCCTGCGGCTCAGGCTGGGTCTCTCTCACAGAAACGGCAATGGACTCACCCAATACTGTCATGCTCGCCGTCCCCTTCCTCACATCGATGACCGTGCTAGTGGTCGCCATGAAGGGTCGTCCGAGGAGGATGGCGTGCTCCTTGCTAGTTTCTTGAACACTTCCCATATCTAGCACAAAGAAGTCCACGGGGACTATTAACTTCCCCACTCGGACAAGCACGTCCTCCACGATTCTTACGGGATGACGGAATGAACGGTCTGCAAGCTGTAAGCGCATCTTGGTGGGCTTCAACTCCCCGATCCCAAGCCTTTGATAGACTGCTAATGGCATGAGATTTATGCTCGCTCCTAGGTCAAGCAATCCCGATGTCTCTTCCCCATTCCCAAAGGCCATAGAAATCATGAAGCCTCCGGGGTCCTTCTCTTTCTTTGGCAAGTTCTGTTGGAAGACACTTGCAGCTTCACACACGAGCACTTCTTCCCCGTTTTCGAGTTTCTGCTTATTTGCTGCCACTTCCTTGAAAAATCTTGCGTAAGCCGGTATCTTCTTCATCACTTCGGGAGGAGATAACTCGACATTGGCCTTAGCCAACATCGCATGAAGGTCCCGGATCATCGTTCGGTCCTTCTCCTCCAAGAGTCTGCTCGGGAAGGGAATCTTCGGTCTGTAGGGGTTCGGAGATCTGTGTAAAGTAGGCTCTGGTGGTGATGTCATTGGGGTTTCCTCCATTTGAGTGAGCTTTTTTGGACCAACTTTTTCCTCTGGTACTCTCTCAGGTATAATTACGGTCACCGCATTTGCATGCTCTGGCTGGCTCGGCAATCTGTCTTTCTTCAGCTCCACCTCTATGTTCCCCACTCGGGTGGCTAACTGACCCACTTGCGTCTCGAGACGCTTAATAGATGAGTCCTGGTTGGTGATAAACTGAAGGATTTTATCCAGTTTTTTGTCTGAACCCGGCGGGCTCGTTCCGGCTTCTGGTGCTGGTAACCTTAACATTTGTCCCCTGTGTCGCTGCTGAGGGGAGACAAAGTTAGGTTGGGACGGCTGCTGGGAGTTGTTGTTAGACCAGGAGAAACTTGGGTGATTTCTCCACCCGGGGTTGTATGTGTTAGAGTACGGGTCGTTTCCGGACCGGTTCTGGTATCCTTGCACTGCATTGACCTCAGCTCCTTGCCCTCCATAATTCGACTCGAGAGCCATAGGGCACACCTCATAACTGTGTCCCTGAAATCCACATGCTCCACAAGCATTTATTGCCATTGTCTGAATTGGTGAGGAACTTCGAGCATTAAGTAGCCGCATCTGCTCTGTGAGCTCGGCTAACTGCTGGGCCATAGCATTATTACTCGAGCCAACCTCATTCACTGTGGACCGCTTCCCTCTGATACTCTTCTGAGAGGAGTTGGCACTCATCGTCTCGTAAATTGCAATCATTTCTTCAGCTGTTTTGCCCCCAATATCCCCTTTAGCTGCGTTGTCCACCATATACTGCAAGTTCTGGTGGAGGGAGTCGTAGAAGCAATTCGCTAATAGTCCTGGAGCGAGGTTGTGGTGGGGGCACTGCCTCTGTAAGTCCTTGAAACGTTCCCGAGCCTCGTGAAGAGGCTCGTTTGGCAGCTGAGCGAAAGAGACTATCTGAGACCGAATGTCTTGGGTCTTCTGATGGGAATAGTACTTCCCAATGAATTTAGAGTAAACTTCGGCCCAAGTTGTTAGAGAATCCGGAGCGAGGGTCATGAACCAAGCCTTGGCCCGGTCCTTCAGAGTTTCTTGAAAACACCACATTTTGAGCTGGTCTTCGGTTAGCCCGTGTAGGGGGAACGTTTGGAGGACGTTGTAGAACTCCCGAAGAAAGTGAAGCGGGTCTTCGTTGGGGAGCCCGTGGAATGATGGGAGCTGATTGTAATGGACCATCTTCAGCTCATAATTTCGGGCGTCTTGCTCCAACCGGATACATGAAGTGATTGGCCCGATCATGGGTTGGGCCAGGTCACGAAGGATATTGCGAGGTGGTTGTTGATCAGCCATGTCAGAATTACTTCCCTCGGATGATTCTGGTCGGTGCTCGCCTTCTTCGTTTGATTCGAGAGTAAGCTCGTCTAGCAGTTCTCTCAGGCTCTCGTTAAAGGGTTTGTTGATTGGAGAGAGTTTACGTCCACTCCTGGTACGCATACACTCAAAGAAACAACGGGTTACGAGCACCAATGGTAAGAAAAGAAAATAAAATAAGAAAAGAAACACAGAAAACAAGAAAAACACAAAACCAAAAAGAAACACGAAAAATAAGACGAATAAGCGCACAAAATATGTCCTAAACCTTCCCCGGCAACGGCGCCAATTTGTTGTAAATATTTTTCCGGAGTAGAATCTAAAGATTCGAACACCGAGTCGTGTCTCACGAGGAAGGTTAGCCGGAATATTCTATACGTTTATTCAAACAAAAAGGGAAACAAAATTCCTAAACATTCTAATTCAGATGGTTTGATTTGGATTTAATTATCAACTACTGCGAAAATTTAAATTAAGCAATAAAGAAAGCAAGTAAGGAAGAACAATTAGGATTTGAGAAGCTAGGGAGTCGGGGAGATCCGTTTTGGTTCGAATTGCAATTAATGGGCAAGTGATTGTTCAGCTAAGTGATTTGAATAATCAACACATTCGAGTACTCATTCTCAATAACTTTTCGTAACAAGAGAACAAACTAGAACGGCAAATTAACAATTCATTTAACTCCTAGGCAATACAGTTACGAACAAGCCTCGTTCATACGAGCCTATTTCGACCGACTCCTCCCCTTTCAGTTCTGAGAGTCGATTAAAGTAGACTAGAGGGTGATTAACCGACTAATCAATTAGATTCCCAATTTCAAGCACGAATAAATCAAATTCAATTGAAACAATTGTAAGTTGAAGTGTCACCCTTCAACAATTATCAATACTCAAGCCTGATAATTGAAGAACCATAATAAAAGATTAACTCGCATGGAAAGAACAATCAACGAATGCCCACAATCACAAACGATTTCAAAACATCAATCCCCTATCCCTAGCATATGAATTTAGCCACTCATCATCAATTCAACATCAACATCAATATCAATCAAAGCCATCATCATCACAGATAAAATGAAATAGAAAGCTTACAATTAAATATGAATCCAATGTCGAAAGAACAACGAACAATCCAAATCCACGAGTCAAATCTTGGTGTTTTCACAATCCAAGATCAATTCCAAGTGAAAGATAAGAGAAAACTGAGTTCTGGGGTGAAAAAGTACGAGAGCCAACTCAAAACCTAAGTGGAACGTCCCCCAAAACTGATCAAAATCGCGAAATAAAAATCCTGCTGTCGCGACCTCCGCGGCCGCGACTTCCTTATCCGCGGCCGCGGGATTTTCATTGCTGAAATTTGGGACCTGGCAGCTTTTCTTCGCCGCGGCCGCGGCGAAGAAAGGGTCGCGGCCGCGGAGACCAAAATCTGCACTGCACCATCTTACGATTTTTGCTCGTTCGGGTTCGTTTTAACTCAGAATTGAGTTCCGTTTTTTTCCTACGTGTCGCTAACGAACCCCTCTATCTAATGGTGTCAGCTTCCCCACAAGATTCTCGAAAACCTGTTCTCCCGAGGTCTTCAAACTACACACCAAAAACGAAAAGAGAACAGAAAAAGACCGGAAAACAAACGGAAAACATCGCAACACTCAAATGAACGCAGAACACATAATAAATGACAAAATGATCCTAAAACCATGTAAATGACTCATAATGGGAAAAAAGTAAGAGAAAATAGACACGAATAACGTAACAAAAATGGGACAAACAGACTAGCAGGAATTCCAGGTTCAAACGAAATTCAAACATAGTTCGAAGGCAAATAAATAAATAAACCAAAGTATTTGAAAGCAAATGAAATAAGTAACAAGTTCATGCATAACACATAATCAATATACAAAATCAAGCAGGGATATAAACACATATTAAAATATCCAAATCCAAGCGGGAAAGTAAATCATGTCAAGTTTCAGTTCAACAAATCATAAACAGGCAGAAGCATAATATAGCGATAACATAATTTGACCAACGACCATCCTCTCACTCGTCTTTACGCCACCGCCACCAACTCAGCTCAATCTAAAGAAAGGAAGAGGAGACAACAACAGAAAACAATGGGGGTGAGCAACCAACAAGCTCACCATTATCGCACAGTTATCCCGTATTATTATTTTTAAAAGCAGTATCACGGTAAATAGTATAAGTATCGGTATCCACAGAATTCATAGCCTAAACCCCCTACCCAGCCCTATCGCAAACCTCCTATGTACATACAACAACCTTCCGGATACAACGGCATGGCTGTAACTGGAAACATTCCCACCCCCGGGTACAACGGTTCGTAGGATCCTTTCCAGGAGACAGCAGAGATGTTTTTCCCCTTCCGGATACGAGGGCATGGGGCGTCCCTCCCGGATACAACGGGCAGGCGACCTCCTACTGCTTTTGCATTCATCAAGGCACTAGCGTTCGGGACACTTAGACTATAGTTCTCATGCATACAAAAATTTCCAAAAGAAACATTACACGAAATAATAAGTGCGATAATTATGGAATACATCATAAATGTACCCACCTGGTTGCAGCGACAGATCTCAAACACGAATCTCACAAGCAGGGCGAGGTCAACACCTCTAGATACCTACATTAAGTCCAGATACTAAAGTCAACGCTTTATCTAGACCTAAGTAGAAATCACAAATTTGACCTAGTCGAACTTGATTCGACTAAGTGGTTCGTGAAGTTCTGTGGATATGGGAACACTAGGACTTCGACTCGATCAAACCACATATTCGATTCCACGCAATATCAAATAAAAGAATATCAAACGAGTCACAAGCAAACACATAACAACTTCGGTCTAACAACACTTAACCAAATTTTAACATAGAAATCAATTTTCAAAATTGACCCTTGAAATAGAAGGTATATCAAACCTACGAGTTAGGCTCTGAAAATTTTACATAAAATTCACCTCCTAGAATTTAGTAAAAACATTAAGTTTCAGCCTCAAACTCATTAAACCCAATTTTATAAAATTCACACAAGTTTTTCAACAAAAGTGAGTTTAAATTAAAAATACATGATAATGAACGATTCAGGCCATGAAATTTTTATATAAAATATTTCAGCATATTAACAGCAACACGTAAAAATATCAGCCCTTAACACTCAGTATATGGATTTATAAAATTAAAACAACATTCAGCCAATTATCAAATTTCCATTAGAACTGAACTCAAACGAACTCCAAAAATTCCAATATTTTTACAGCATGCAATACATCACACAATGAGCATCTCAACCAAAAATCAGAATGTTTCGGCTTCTGACCAATTTATCACAATTAAAATAAATTCTGGCAGAAAAACAAAATAAATTATTTACCCTATCAGATTCTGAGCGAGAGGGAGAGAGATCAGCGGCGAGTTCCTTGCGAGAGAGAGATTGAGAGCGAGAGGGGCGCGATTTCAAGAGAGAAAAGGAAGCTGCGGGTTGTTTGTTCAGAGAAGGGGATAGATATAGCATTTATATATATATATATACACAATTATGTTTGACTTTCTTGTTACCCAAGAATAATACACACACGGATCCAAAAGGGAGAAAACCAGTTTTGGCTATTGGGCCGGTTTGATTTCGCGCTTGTGACACCAAATTGGCTCACGAGCTCAATTTCGGTTCAAACGGACATTCTCGGGCCCAATTTCGGTTCCAACAAAAATTTTCGGGCTCGATTACGATTCACGCGAACATTCTCGGGCTCGATAAAATCGCACGTTAATATATTCGGCTCTCAGGCCCAATTCAATTACACGAAAATAAATCCAGCTCTCGGGCTCGGGTTCTCCGATTACTAATTTCGACAGTTCCAATCGATCGCACGATAAATAAAAAAAACTATAGACAATATAAATTAAATACGTACATTGATTTTAAAATACTAATATTATTAATCAAAATATACAATTGGCAATTAGACATATAATATTTAGACATTCAAAATGGCAAGCAATAATTAATATAACACAATAATAATAATAATAATAATAATAATAATAATAATAATAATAATAATAATAATAATAATAATAATAATTCAAATAAACCACAAATAAATGGGGCATTACAGTAATGAATCCCCTTTCCGCGGCTAATGAAAGATGTGTACACAGGAGTAATATATTGATGTGATATTGTGTAGGAGATGAGACATGTTGTTATTGTTTATGTTCATGTTGTGACCATACCTTCTTAACATATTCATATGCATAGTGGTGAGCATTACGTTTTCTTTTTATGCTCACTCCCACCTGTTCTTCACGGATGCAAGTTAATCAGTTGGCGGATGACGAGATAAGGCGAGTGGGTGGTCATTAGTTATCTATTTCTGCTTTCGCAACTTTTTTATGAACTTACGAATTTTAAAACATGATGACTTGTTTTTCATTACATATTTTTGGGATTCTTGATTTTGGATATTCATGGCACGTGGTTTATTAAAAAACTTGTTTTGATTATTCATGTTGAATATCTTGTTAGATGTTGTGAAATGGGTTAATGAAAACCTTATGAAAACCGGATTTATGAATCCCCGTGGGTCTAGATAAGACTTGGACTTTGTATATATTGTGAAAAATGCCCATGATTTCGAAAAATGTTTTATTGATTTTGGAAAGTCGGAATTTCTTTAAATTCAAAGTGGGGTCTTACAGTTTGGTATCAGAGCCAGTCTGTGTTTCTGGAGACTGGTTTATATGTGAATAACTTGCTTAAGTGATTATGTGATTTATACCTTGTGTATTGACCACTCGTCTTCGTCATGCCGCACTGCTTAAATGTATGTTTTATATAAGTATCAATGAAAATACTTATAATGTGAATTTTGTATTTTTACATAAGTAAGCAATGAAACTACTTGTGATATAACTTGTTGATATGTTGGGGCTTAGGATCTATCCACCTTGGTTTAAACTGAACTCTAGTGTTTCATGGCGAACTCTAGACTTCCCTTATTATTATTGTGCTAAATTTTTCGGCCTATTCAATGTAGAACTATGGCTGATCACAACACTCGCAACCGCAACAACCGGCAGCCATCCGTGTCTCCATCCCTGCCTCCATCCCACCTCACCAACAGACCCTTCCAAACATGGACTTTACGAGGCTCTTAGTCCAATTCCAGGGAATGCATGCACCCATCTTTTCGAGGTCCGAGAACCCCACCGTGGTGCTTGAATGAATGAAGGAGCTAGACAAGATCTTCGCGGTGCTCGCTCTCTAGGATAGACAGCGCGTATCTCTCGCTGCTTTCTAGATGAAGGCCGATGCATCCGACTGGTGGATTGACCACTGGGCTCGGAGGCTAGAGGTTGAGCTTAACGCTCTCACCTGGGGTCAAATGAAGGAGATCGTCCGAGGCAAGTTCTGCTAGAACACGCCGACGAGGCGGTCCTTCCCACGGATCGATATCGGATACCAAACATGTACATACATAATTTCGAATAACCCTAGGCATGCTCCTAAAGGACGAACAGAGAATTAAATTTCTTCGAGGTTTTGATTCGATCTAAGCGATCTTCTAGTCTGTGTTCCGACCATGTTTGGACGCCGGATGGACGACGATTTACCAAAGGTTGAAAGGAGCGGATTGCGTCTCGTCTTCTGAACCCTTCACGTCACTTTCTCCACAATGGTGGCTGAAGGTGTCATGTTCTGTGATGATGCGTAGGGTTAAAGACGTGCAATCCCTCCTTTATAGAGGTCCTTGGGCCAGACTAGGGATCTCTTAGAAGGTATAGGGTTTGGGCTTCCTATGGGCCCAAATTCTTATGTTCAGCCCAAAACACAATTTGTCCCGTAAATATTAATTCATTCCACTAGAGAATTAATATTGCACTCCCGTCCTATCCCGAAATGAATCAGGGCTTCTATTAGACTCAATATAATTCTCCATGTTTAAGATATCGCACGTCCATTAATTATTAAAGCTTCTGACTACTTTAATTAATTAATATCTTTTATTCCTTAAGTAGTACCACTCAACCTTATTATCGTACGGATTAAATCCACCTGCAGGGTTTGATACGATAATCCTTATGAGTTCCTTAAGGGTACGTCATCAACCTGGATGTCCAGGACACGGTTCCCTAATGCCAATAAATAAAAATCATGCAGACAATGTTGTTACCAAAGATACGGAGCATATTGAACCAATACTTGGATCTCATTCATGGTAAATCAAAGTAACAAACAAATATCCCACATATCTAAGTATCACAATTAGAGTTAAGAATTAGTAGAGTCACCGAGACCTTGGCTCTTCATGACAGTCAGAACAGAAGAACACGTCTCAACTGTGATCCTTTCAATGCGACGCAGCACACTACTATAAACCTATAGCCAAGATAAGCTATATCCAGTTTTTACTACAACTTAAACCGATAGTCATGTCCATAACTATCTCAGTTGTGAATACCATTTATATATCATAAGGGACCGACAATGTAATCTTCTGTGTGACTACTAACACACCACATTGTCTACAATATAGAATAATTGGACATTTAGCATACAAGCAATCATAAAGAAAGCAACCATGTGAAAATATTTATTTCAGTCAAATGAGAAATCAAATAAATACAATCCAAAAGCTCACATAAAATTTTGCTTTACAATATACTCCAACAATCTCCCACTTATACTAAAGCTAAACTTTTAGTATACAACGCATGTCAAAACAATTCTCCCACTTATACTCAATGTCTAGCTGCAACACATCGTAAACCAAGACCCTCTACGTGTTTCTCGAAGACATTGACAGTTAGAGTCTGCGAGAAGGGATCAACTAGGTTATCCAAAGATGCTATCTTCGTCACAACCACATCTCCTCATTTTATGATCTCTCGCATAAGGTGGTACTTTCTCTCTATGTGTTTACTGGCCTTATGTGCTTGGGGTTCTTTCGAGTTTGCGACTGTACCAGCGTTGTCACAATAAATTGTGATACACTTAGGCACACTCGGAGACACCGCTAAGTCCAGTAAGAAGCTCCTGAGCCAAACAACCTCCTTTATTGCTTCTGATGCAACAACGTATTCGGCCTCCATGGTGGAATCTGCGATGTATTTCTGCTTCACACTCGTCCATGAGATCGCTCCGCCTCTCATCATAAACACATAACCCGACGTCGACTTTCTCTTATCTCGATCAGCTTGGAAATCAGAATCTGTGTAACCTAAAGGAGTTAGACTATTTGACTGGTAAATAAGCATATAATCCTGGGTTCTTTTTAGATACTTGAGAATATGCTTTACCGCAGTCCAGTGTCCTTGACCAGGGTTATACTGATATCTCGCCACCATGCCAACCACATAGCAAATATCAGGCTTCGTGCACAACATGGCATACATAAGGCTTCCTACAGCCGAAGCATAAAGAACCTTAGCCATTTCCTCTATCTACTTTTGTTTCTTCGGACATATCCTTAGATAGAGGAACTCCATGCCGAAAAGGTAGCAACCCTTTCTTGGAGTTCTGCATGCTGAAATGAGCAATCACAGTACCAATGTAAGCCGCTTGGGATAAACACAACATTCTCTTCTTCCTGTCACGAATGGCCTTGATTCCAAGAATGTACGATGCCTCACCCAAGTCATTCATTTGAAACTATTCTGAAAGCCATACCTTTACGTCTGACAATACCTTTACATCGTTGCTGATAAGAAGAATATAATCTACGTACTGTACTACGAATACCACTACGTTTCCGTTGCTCTTTTTGTATACACAACTTTCGTCTTGACATTGATCAAATCCATAGGACTTGATCACCTCGTCAAAACGAATATTCCAAGACCTAGAAGCTTGTTTTAGTCCATATATAGACTTCTTTAGCTTCCATACTCGATGCTCTTAGCCTTTCTTCACATAACCCTCGGGTTGCTGCATATAGATGTCTTCATTCAAGTTTTCGTAAGGAAAGCTGTCTTGACATCCATTTGCCAAACCTCATAGTCCATGTGAGATGCTATGGATAAGAGAATCCGGATCGACTTAAGTATAGCTACTGGTGAGAAGGTCTCATCATAATCGATTCCCTCTTTCTGAGTGAAACCCTTCGCAACCAATCGTGCCTTGAAGGTAACAATTTGCGCATCAGATCCTCTCTTACGCCTGTAGACCCATTTGCAACCAATGGCTTTCTTTCCCTCAAGAAGGTCCCTAAGGTGGTATACCTCCATAGAATCTATAGATTCAATCTCAGAATCCATAGATTTCTGCCAAAAATCTGCATCTACGTCTTGGATTGCCTCATCGTAGGTCCAGGGATCATTATCATGCTCTTCACATGGGATCAAGTCCGAAGACTCTCCCACAAACATCGGGCTGACGTACAACCCTCCCACTACGACGAGGCAGTTCATGTGTAAATACATCAGAGTCAACACGTTGTGCAATCTCTTGTGGTATATTCTCTTGCACACTCGGTATGCCATTGTCTTCCCTCAACTCTTTGAGAATAATCTCACTCTTAGACTTATGCTCAGTCATATAGTCTTCCTCCAAAAACCAGGCATTGGCGCTTACCACCACCCTTTGGTCTTTAGGATTATAAGAGTAACCACCTCTCGTTCCCTTTGGGTAACCTACAAACAACCGTACTTCTGTTCTAGGTGCCAACTTAACAGCTTCCTTATCCAACACATGTGCTGGGCAGCCCCAAATCCGAATATGGTTTAAACTGGGCTTGCGCCCAGACCACAATTCTATTGGAGTTTTGGAACCGATTTAGAAGGTACGAAGTTAAGAAGGTACGCCGCCGTTTCCAAGGCGTATCCCCAAAACGAGATAGGTAATGAAGCGTAGCTCATCATCAATCTCACACATTTTCAACAGAGTCCTGTTGCTTCTCTCTGCTACGCCGTTCTGTTGGGGAGTATCAGGCACAGTCAGCTGGGATGTAATCCCATTCTCCAATAAGTATTGCCTAAATTCATTGCTAAGGTATTCGCCACCACGATCAGATGGTAGTGACTTGATACTTTTCCCTTGACGGTTCTCTGCTTCTGTCTTGAATTCTCTGAACTTGTCAAAGCATTCAGACTTGCGGCGCATCAAGTAAATGTACCCATATCTCGAGTAACTGTCAATAAAAGTAACGAAATACTCAAAACCACCTCTATCTTGAATAATCAAAGGCCCACATCATTGGACCTATTTCCCTTAGCCTTAAAAGGCCTAGAAGTCATCTTGCCTTCCAAACAGGATTCGCAGACTGGAAATGGTTCAACTTGGAAAGAATCCAAGAAGCCATAACCTACCAGCCTTTGGATCCTCCTTAGATTGACATGACCCAACCTTAGGTGCCAAAGATATGTTTGATTCGACTGAGAAGGTTCCTTTCTCTTGTTTAGTGATGAAGATGCATGAGCCACAGTCACAGTATGATATGCACAAGTAATAGTATAAAGATTGTTAACCAACATGCCAGAACAGATAAAAGAATTATTTCTCATAATAACAACATTGTCATTAAAAATAACTGAATATCCATCCAAAAACAACTTCGGAACTGAAATTAAATTCTTCCGAAAACTCGGCACGTATAAAACGTTCTTTAATACTAAAACAGAATAAGAAAATAATAAGTTCACATCTCCCACTGCAGCCACCGCCACTCGTGCAGCGTTGCCCAAACTGATGGTAATCTCGCCCTCACTGAGCTGCCTTCTTTGCAGAAACCCCTGCAAAGTATAACAAACATGATCAGTGGCTCTTGTATCTACTACCCAAGAACTGGTAGAACAAGCCGCAAAACATGTTTCGAAAACTAAACCAAGAGACATACCAGGAACGTCTTTGAAGGGACAATCTGACTTTCAATGTCCTGTCTTGTTGCACTTGAAGCACTTGCCTTTCGGCTTCTGTACGCCACCAGAAGGCGCTACAGCTTTGCTCCCATTATTCCCACTGCTCCCACTGATTCCACCACTCTTTTTCTGCACTTGCTTTTTCTTCTTCCCGCCTTTTGACGAAGAAGGTCCAGCTTGTACAGAAACATGAGCCTGTGGTCCCCTTCCCATAAGACCCTCCGCTGCAACCAAGTCCACAAGAAGCTCGGCTAGAGTATAGCCCTTCTTATTCATGATTGCATTCAGGCGGAAGTTCTCATAGGACTTCGGGAGTGAGTGTAAGATTATATCGATCTTGGCATCGCCATCGATATTTCCTCCGAGCACATTTATCTCATTCAGATATTCCATCATCTTAAGAACATGCTCTCGCACAGAAGCTCCATCTGGCATGACAAAAGACATAATCTTCCGCATAGCCTCAAATTGAGCAGCCCTATCTTTCTCACCACATAGTTCCTTGAGGCTCAACATTATGTCAGCAGCAGTAGGCATGGTGTGATGCTGCTGTTGCAAAACATTTGACATAGATGCCAAGATTTAACAACGAGCTATCTCATTAGCCTTATGCCACTTTTGATGAGCCTCCATTTCCTCTTCGGTAGGAGCAGCGCCCAAAGGGGCAAGAGCAGGCGTGGTGAGCACAAACTTGTACTTATCAGCAACAAGGAGAATATCCAGAATCCAGATTCCTCTTCCAGTCCAAATAATTTGGACAAGTAAGCTTGTTTTGATTGAGAATGGTCATAAGAGGATTGAATGACATGATGAATAACTGAAATAATTAATTACAAACACATAAGCAATAATTCACATATATTTGAATCATAAAATATGGAAACCTTCAAAACCATTATTTAACGCATCCTCCGACAACTTAAACAAACGCGCATACAAGCCACGTTAGGGTGGACGTTTACACATATGTCCATTAAGCAGACACCCAATCATTAATCTCAATTGCACGCCAACCTGTCCTTATGGCGAATGAAATTAGTAGTCGAAATTTTAACACTGGCCATGTGAATTAAAACAGGGACTCCGTTGGGGAGTTATATTAATATTCACATCTAAGTGATGACCACAATTTAACCCCAAGAACAATCATTCACAGTTGATGACCTTACCGATGGGGAAGACACATCGCTTGTAAATAATTTTCTACGGTTATCTCGAAATAATGTTTACCTGTAAACTCATGAATGACACTATCCGTTAGGGAGGAGACCCCATGGGTCACACGTATGGCACTCACTTCACCTAAAGATCAAGTCGTTTGAATAGAAGTCTTATCTAGTAAGCTCGTGAATGTCGCATCCGTTAGGGGGAGACTCCCAAGGTCCCGCGAGCGACAAACACCTTACTTAAAGACCAATTGTGGAGGTCAAATGAATTAATTAAAATTTATATTAAACTCACTTAGTCATTTTTACTTGAAGGTTTTATCAGCATGCAACAAGAAATAATAAAATTCCTAGCATGCTTCTAACACGCAAACCACATAAACCTTAACATGCTCCTACAATTCAAATAAAAGCAATAACAACTTTCTAAGAATTAAAAGCACCTATTTACATGATTTCTAGCATGCCAGAAAAGCGATTTAAACAAGTTAGACACACAATCAAATAAACATGCTCTAGCAAAATTAAATCGGCATCCACAAAGCGATAAAATGCGAAAATTTAAAACACATATATCACAGCCCCTCAAAAACCAACCGCTAACAGCCTATCAAAGCTATTACATGATTCAACAAGGTCGTGGATGAACACTCGAATCGGCCTCTCGCGTAAATCTGGCCATTCATGCGATATCGGCAACCCCTGACGGAAAAAAGACCGAAAACTTCATCTAGGCGATAGAATTTGACCCCGCCACAAGCTATTACGGAGTAGCTGTAACATGTGTAATCGTTCTCTCGTTTCCAAAATGGTATTATGGGCTGAAATAAGACACCTGTAGCAAAAGTTATGGCCAAAACAGTTTTTTGCCGACGAAAATGCCCCTGCTGAATGCTGAAACCCTAGCCGCCGCCTACAGGTTGATCATCTTCATCACGTTCGACTTTGAACACAAAATTACAGCAAAAATCGAACAAGAAAATCCCTACTAACGTCTATAAAATTGCCTACACTACCCACACTTATTATCTGGTGGGAAAAACGATTACAACAAAATAACAAGGGTTGCGATAGACACCATCCAGAAGCATGAACGAGATAACAATCATCCATGCAATAAACATGACTGAAAATGAATAAACGAAATCAACTACATGTTCCAGGCAGAGCCGATAATCCACGAAAATCGTGGCTCTGATACTAATTGCTGGAACACGCCGACGAGGCGGTCCTTCCCACGGATCGATATCGGATACCAAACATGTACATACATGATGTCGAATAACCCTAGGCATGCTATTAAAGGACGAGCAGAGAATTACCTTTCTTTGAGGTTTTGATTCGATCTGAGCGATCTTCTAGTCTGTATCCCGAATACATTTGGACGTCAGATAGACGACGATTTACCAAAAGGTTGAAAGGAGCGGATTGTGTCTCGTCTTCTCTGAACCCTTCACGTCACTTTCTCCACAATGGTGGCTGAAGGTGTCACGTTATATGATGATGCGTAGGGTTAAAGACATGCAATCCCTCTTAAAGAGGTCCTTGGGCCAGACTAGGGATCTCTTAGAAGGTATAGGGTTTGGGCTTCCTACGGGCCCAAATTCTTATGTTCAGCTCAGAACACAATTTGTCCAGTAAATATTAATTCATTCTACTATAAGGAAATTTCTAAAAGGACTGAACCAGAGGATCCGTGAGCTGGTTGGGAGTCACGGTTTGATGTCCTTTACTGATACTGTGCATCGGGCACAGGAAGTGGAGAGCTGTCTCATTCCGATAGTTCCAGTTTCCTCTTACTACCATGCTGCTCAGCCTATCCAGGCTGTACCCCTAGTCATTCTTCTTGTATCCTATCAGCCGCAGATCATTCCTCAGACGACTTATCAGTACCATGTCCCTTATGCTTCAGTTCCCCTATCCTCTAGCTCTAGCAAGAGTAAGAGTGACCACCAGAACAAGAAGAAAGGAAAGAAGAGGAACTTTGGGAGGCGTGATGACCGACCCAATTAGGGTCAACTTCCGAGATGTCCTAAATGCGGCAAGTTGCATACCGGTGAGTGCTTAGCCGATCAGCAAGTTTGTTTCAACTACTATTGCCCCGACCATTTCGCCAGTGTCTTCCCCGAGCCTAAGAGGCAGCCGCAGCAGATCTTCCCCCAGCATCATCAGCAGCAACTTCCCCCGCCGCCATCTCATCATCATTAGCAGCAGCAGCCCAGACAACCCCCACCTTACCAGTAGAGGATGGGAAGCCAGTCCCGCGTCTACACCATCACCCACGACGAGGCGGCCAACAACGCAGGTACCATGTCTGGAATGCTTTAGATATTCAATGTGCCTGTTTTTGCATTATGTGACACTGGAGCAACCCATTCGTTTATCTCTTCTCGATGCCTTGAGGCTTTATCTGATAGCAATGTGTGTAAAGTCGATCCTCTCGAGGTTAGCCTAGCCTCGGGAAAAATATTATCTCTGATTCTTTGGTCCGTGATCTTCATGTTAATATCGGTGGACGAGTTCTGGTTGCCGACACTTATGTCATCGAAATGCGAGATTTCGACGTGATCTTGGGCATGGACTGGCTCACTCGTTATCTAGCCGACATCCAGTGCCAGAAGCATGAGGTCACTCTTTTCCCTGATCCTAATCAACCCGTTGTGTTCTTTGGGGTGAAGTTGAGGACTGTGCCTCGAGTCATCTCATCTATTCAAGCTAGGAAGAGCCTTTCTAAGGGTAGCTGTCAAGGCTATCTTGTAACCCTGTCCATTGTTTGCGAATACCTCGACGTTTTTCCCGATGAACTGCCCGAAGGACCGCCCGATCGTCAAGTCGAGTTCACCATTGACTTATTACCAGGAGCTGGTCTCGTTTCTAAAGCCCCATACCGTATGGCGCCGAAGAAGCTCCAAGAGCTCAAGGCCCAAATCCAGGAATTGCTCAAACTCAGTTTCACTCGGCCGAGTGTTTCTCCTTGGGGTACGCCCGTTCTATTCGTGAAGAAGAAGGACGGAACCATGCACTTGTGTAATGCCCCAAATCAGAAATAATATTAAGAACGGTTTCACTGCTCGACTATAAGTGAAATCCGTAATTTTCAGAATTATCCGAGTTATATTTTATATGCTAAATGCTCAAATATAATAGATTATTCCTTGGAATATTTCTATATCAAGTTTAAGTTAAGATTAATCCATTAATTTGGGTTATTAAATAATAGCAAGTCAATTCGAGAAATTACCGGACACAAACCCTAGTTGTCATTCCGAGTATATTTTCTGAATCATAATTGAGAGTTGATATTTTAATACTTAGAATATTTTTTCTAAGTGAATTAAAATATCAAAGGCAAGTTTCGATTATTTTTAATCGAGCCGCAGTCGAGCCTCGTGTCCGAGCCCCGAGCTCGCGCCTTAGCCGCGCCTGAGCATCCAACCGAGCCCTAAGGCATTGCCTAAAGCCTTAGTAGCATTTTGGGAAATAATTCTAAGTGTTGGGATGCCAAGAGAAGGCCTTAGTTGCAGTCCAAGGGCCATCACACTCAGCCAAGGCCAAATTCCCCGCGCAGCCCAACTCCCCGCGCAGCCCAGCCACGCCCTCGTGCCCAGCTCGCACCGCTCGCGCCCAGTAGGCCCAGCGGCAGCACTGCCAACCCAACATTTTCAGCCCAAAAACCTTATATACGGCCCAAATCCTCCATGACCCAATGCATGCGTTTAATTAGGACCTAATGAGGGTCTAATTAAGCTTAAGTTTCCCTAACAAAAGATTAGCCAAAGACATCTAGCATGGACAATATTTTATTAGTAGTGCATGAAGAATCTTTCATTTTTTTAATCACTTGTGCAACCCTTGTCCCCCCACCCTCGTGCCAGACTTGACCTGACCTCTCCACCATGATTTTTATACTCTAAAATAAGCTCAAAGACCGTGCAAAGTCAGGCCTTAAGCATGCCCAAGGTCTTGGACCTAAATTCTATGCCATGAGATGGAATTCCCACTTCATTTGTCCCCCACCAAGTCACCTAGCTATCTCCGCCCAAACCAGTACTTAAGGACCCTTCCTCAGTACCTTTTAAGACCTTTGATCATTTGAAGCCCGAGCATATAGTGAGGAGTAGAGAGAAAAACCGAATCTAAGGCAACCAGCCCCTTTGCTCGCGCCCAGCACCCCGGGGAAGAGGAGGAGCGAGGTCCAGCCCCCTACAGCCATAATCTCTCAAGGCTTAGTACTATATAAGTGTACCTTATATTTTTCTAAGTCTTTTAGAAGAGATAGGCTCGAACAAATCACACTCCAAGTTGGCCTAAGCCCCAAAAGCCGAGCTTAAGCCTAGTTTGAGCCCTAACTCGAGTTCTTCATTTCCAGCCAAGGTTAGCTCGTGACTTATGAGTCCATAAATTATTTTATGATATTTTAAGATTTTTCATGAGTTAAACCCGAGCCATACATGCATTTTTATGTAAGTTCTAAATTTTTTAAGTTAATGGCCTTAAAAATGAAATTTTAGTTCCAAACATATTAAAGTCAAAAATGTGGGTTAAATCACCCTTAAATATTGTACCATTGATGCTGTAAAAATTTGAGAATTTAATGAGTTCATTGCCTTAGTCAAATCATGCTTGAATTTATGCTAAAATGAGCCACCAAGGTCAATCGTCATGCATGCAAGACATGATATGAGTTCTAGCCCCTATAGCAATGATTTAACATGTTAAACATTCGGCCCTGAGTAGTTTTTTAATTTATAAATGTTGGTTCGGGAGTTAACCTACTCGGTCATGCCATTTAAGCCTTACCGGGTAGCATGCATGTGGACCCGGGGTCCACTAGTGATTTATGTGTTAATTGTACTTATTTTATCATATTATGTTGTATGGTCATGCATGTTGCCAGAAAAAGTCGCCGGAGGTCCGGCAAGGGCCGACCTTGGTCACTGGCCGCGCACATAGCGCGTGATGCGGATGTGGGTCTCGAGGCCCGAGCACGCCGAGGACCAAGGGCCGAGATGACCCGAGAAGGCTGAGGAAAGGGCCAAAACCATGCATGCTTGGCCTAAGAGACGGGTACGAGCCCGTATGCGAGGCACACAAGCACGAGAGGAGCGACATGAGCCGTGGACACGTGCGGAAAAAGGAGTCGATAACGAGCACACAACGTCGAGCTCAAGAGAGTCGACCGCCACGCGAAGGTCGATCAAAGCAAAAGAGACGGGGACGCGCGCTCGAGACCAAGATTGTCAAGGGTGGACACAGCATGGACGTGTGGGCCTGGGCTTAGCGAAAGTAATCCGGTCGAGCCCGAGAGTTGTCAGTGAAGGAAGCGCATGGAGGTGCGCGAGGGCACGTGAGAAGGTGGCCCATAGGCGGGCGTCATTTAGGTGCAAGAAAGGGCACGAACACACGCGACGGCCTAGACGTGCATGGACGAGACCACGCCTCAAACGAATGCGCCATCAGAGGTTTCGGGATGCACATCGAAGGAGTGAAACCTGGTGGGGATGGCCAAAGCATCAAGTGGCTCGAAGGAATGGAAGGCACGCTAGTTGGGTGCACAACACGCGCAGCACGCGTGCATGGACGCGCAGACAGCGCGCAGGAGTTGTGCGCGGGGCCACGCGCAGACG
>BKCP01004927.1:162864-288588 GCA_008636005.1 Striga asiatica
CAGCCCCTGGCCGTGCCCACCAGCGCCAGTCCGCGCCTAGCCAAGTCCAGCGGCACCAGGGACCGAGCCCGGTCGCACCAGCCGTGCCCAGCGCCGTGCCCGGGCACCAGCTGGCCCGGCACGGGACCGAGCCCGGTCTAGCCGAACCCAGCCCGACTGCCCGGCCCAGTTAAGCCGGCGGTCTGGCCAGCCAGCGAACCGACCGGTTCGACCGTTGGTTCGAGTCAGTTTTGACTCGTGATTTCTGATCCAAGTCCAGTTTCGGAAATTTCAGTATTTTTCCGAGCCAGTCCAGTCCAGTTTAGTCGCATAGATAAGTCCGAGCATTTTAGCGTATAATTAAATATTCTGAGCATTATACTTAGCATTATTTTGCATAAATATTTATGTAGCCTAAGGAGAGTCGAGCCTCCGACCGCTACTCCAGCATCCGCACTTGCATATCAGATTTCCAAGTTTTCAGGTGGGGGTCATGTACTGGATGTCACATCATAGATAATATCTGTACCATGGCAGAGGTATGTTTGAGACAGTTTAGTTCCGGGTTGGGTGGCCGAGGCCTTTATACCCACCTGATGACCGTTGGGAGGGGCGAGGCCCTTTATACCCCATCGGCGTGTGCACACGAGCGGCCAAGGCTGAGGGTCTTTTGACCACAGATCAGAACAGACATCAGAGATCAGTTTACAGTTTCAGCTCTTATATATTTATGTTTCATGATACGTTATTATAGATAATGTTTTATTCAGTACTGGTCTTTGCGGAGCATAGTGGTTTGCTCACGCCCCCATTGTGTTTTTCAGGAGACGGAGTCGAGCGTGTCGGATGAGCACAGATGTGGCGCAGCGTGGTCATGAGAGTCGGACATATTTTACCAGCATTTTTATGTCCTAGATTTATGATCATGTGTATTTTATTCAGCTTATGTACGCATGTTATGTATTCGTATTTCGGATGCTTCCGCCAGCGAGTTTTCTAGACAGTGCGAGACAGTACAGACTACGCATGTATAATTCCATAATCCGCGAGCGGATAGTTTGGTTGCATGTTTTTATTATGTCTGTGGGCAAGCCCAAGTTCAGTTTAAGTTTTTATCTGCCACATCCCGCAATAAGTCAGTATTTTCAAAAACCCAGCTCGCAAGTTCTTTCGAAAAAAAAAACAAAAATTTTGCTCTGATTTTTCAAAGCTAGTAGTAAGGCGGGGTGTGACAACTTGTGTATTGACTACCGTGAGCTTAGTCACCTTACGGTTAAGAATAAGTACCTTTTTCCTTGCATCGAGGATCTCTTCGACCAGCTGAGGAGAGCCAGTGTCGTTTCGAAGATCGATTTGAGATCTGGCTATCATCAGTTGAAGATCCAGGAGTCGGATATTTCTAAGACCGCGTTTCGTACCAGATATGGCCACTATGAGTTGGTGGTGATGCCGTTCGGACTTAGTAATGCCCCGAAGGTGTTCATGGACCTTATAAATAGGGTCTTCCATCCTTATCTGGACCATTTTGTTATCGTGTTCATCGACGACATCCAAGTTTACTCACTGGACATCGACCAGCACAAGGAGCATCTGACGATTGTGCTGGAGACTCTTCGCCGCGAGAAGCTTTACGCTAAGTTCTTGAAGTGCGAGTTCTGGCTGGATCGTGTGGCATTCCTTGGCCACGTTGTGACGGCTCGAAGCATTGAGGTGGATCCCAGAAAGATCGAGGCGGTGAGCAAGTGGGATACACCAAGAAGTGCCAGTGATGTTCGTAGTTTCCTGGGGTTAGCAGGATACTACCAGAGGTTTATCGAGGGCTTCTCGAAGATAGCCCAGCCACTAATCAACCTTACGAAGAAGGCCGTGAGGTTCTAATGGAGTCAGGAGTGCGAGAATAGTTTCCAGGAGATGAGAGGAAAACTTACTACCGCACCCGTCTTGTCGATACCCGACCTTACTTTGGAGTTCACAATCTATAGTGATGCTTCGAAGATAGGCTTGGGATGTGTCCTTATGCAGCAAGAGAAATTTGTAGCCTATGCTTTGAGGCAGTTGAAGCCTCACGATCAGAACTACCCCACTCATGATCTCGAGTTAGCTACATTTGTCCACGCCTTGAAGATTTGGCGGCACTACCTCTATGGAGGCAAGTGTGAGGTTTTCACCGATCATAAGAGCTTAAAGTACATCTTTACTAAGAAGGAGCTCAATATGTGCCAAAGGAGATGACTTGAGTTGGTCAAAGACTTTGATTGCACTATTAGCAACCATCCTGGAAAAGCTAATGTAGTTGCCGACGCTTTGAGTCGGAAGAGTCATGGCCAGCTGTCTTGCTTATTCACTGGGCAAGATGTCTTAGTTCGGGAGTTCGAGTGGCTACAGCTAGAAGCAGTAGAGTCGACCTCGACGGACCGCTTTGGTTGTGGGACCGACTCTTCGTGAGAGGATAGTCACCAAGCAGCCGAACGACCGTTTTCTGTGCCAGATGAAGGAGTTGATGGAAGCCGGTAGAGTTGGAGGATTCGCAGTCGCATCTGATGGAGCATTGGTCTTCGAGAGTAGACTATGTGTTCCGAAGGTGTAAGAACTGCGAAAGGAGAATCTTAGAGAATTCATAGTGCCCCGTATACCATCCATCCTGGTAGCTCGAAGATGTACCAAGACCTTAGGAAGTCGTTTTGGTGGCGAGGTATGAAGAGGCAGGTAGCCCGATTCGTGAACGGATGCTTGGTGTGTCAGCAAGTGAAGGATGAGCACCAGAAACTGAGAGGGCTGTTGAAACCACTTGTGATTCCCATGTGGAAATAAGAGCGACTCACCATGGACTTCTTGGTGGGATTGCCGAGATCGAGGTCCGGTCATGACTCTATTTGGGTGATTGTGGATCGACTCACGAAGTCCGCCCACTTTTTGCCCGTTCGGACGACTATAAAGGCTTGTACTTATGCCGAGTTGTTCGTTGACAAGATTGTTCGACTTCATGGGGTGCCCGTGGAGATTGTGTCTAATCGAGACTCGAAATTCACGAGTCAGTTCTGGAAGACTCTGCACCAGCCATGGGGACGAGGTTGGAGTTCAGCACTGCATTTCACCCCGAGACAGATGGTCAGTCGGAGCGGACGATCCCGTACTTGGAGGATATTTTGAGGGTTGTGGTCTTGGACCGGAGCCTAACTTGGGAGAGTGCCATTTCGTTGGTCGAGTTGACTTACAACAATAGCTTTTCTAAAGAATATTATTATGCCATAACTGAGAGAGCGGAAGAAGGTATCCTCCTTACCCTGCGGCGGATGTCAGCGGTTCGAGTCCGCTTATCTCCAACTGATGGACTTAGCCGATACAAAGCTATATGATAGCACCCAATTTTTTCGATTCGGCGGTTCGACTAAGAATCTCGCATTTTAGGGCCTGACGCATCTTTGAGCTTCTACTTCGGAATGCCATTGAGCTATATGATAGAAAGGTAGGCGGCTGTGCACCTCAGAATGTCATTGAGGGAGGAGAATTTCAGAAGCAGAAATTTCTTTTTTTGGTTTGGGAAGGGATCTATCCTTTCTTTCGTTCATTTCTTAACTCCAATTCCTCACCCCGACTCAAGCCAGAGGTGACGAAGAGGAAAGCCCGCATCTAAAGCCGCTTGTATCCCAAAGAAGACAGCATATAATTCTGCAAAGTTGTTGGACTTTGATCCAAGATGAAGGCTGAAGCCCATTTCAAACTGTCACGAATGCGATCTGAAAATGCCTCCAGCTGCAGCTGAGCCTGAAGAGGCAGCGCCATCAGAGTAGAATTTGACCCATGGAGACATTGGACTGCACCAAGATAGCTCAGCAATCTGAGGAGCCAAATCTTGACTGAACTGCGCTTTGCTTCTAAAGTTGGGTCGATGTAATTGAGCTGTAGAAATAACCATCTCCAAAAACCTATCACAAACAAGCAGTCGAAACAGGATATGATAGGTTTCTTCCTCGGAGGAATAGAATAGCAGAAGGGGCATACAGATGCCAGCGAGATACCAAGACTTTTGGCCCAAAGATCAGTCGGTCTTTTACGCTGAAAAAGTCTCCAAGAAAAACTCCTCGATCAAGATGGCCCCGTATGAGGCTTTGTACGGACGAAAGGTTCGGACACCCTTGTATTGGGATGAGGTCGGGGAGAGAAAGATCATGGGTCCGGAGTTCATTCGTAGGACTTTAGAAGTAGTTGAGGAGATCCGGAAGAATATCTTATCAACCCAGGATAGGCAGAAGATCTATGCCGATTGGAAGAGGCAGGTGAACGAGTATGTTGTTGGTGACCCTGTATTTCTGAGAGTCTCGCCCATGAAGGGTGTGATTCGCTTCGAAAAGAAAGGGAAGCTTCGACCTTGCTATATCAGACGCTTTGAGATCCTTGCACGAGTCGGGGACTTGGCGTATCGGCTGGCTTTACCACCAGATTTGTCGGGAGTGCATGATGTGTTTCATGTCTCGATGTTGCGTAGATATGTGCATGATCCTGACCACGTGGTGGACTTCGGCGAGCTGCAGGTCGAGCGAGACCTTACCTACGAAGAGGTACCGAGAGCCATTTTGGACCAGAAGGTCCATCAGCTGAGGAACCGGGCGGTGAGTCTTGTGAAAGTGCAATGGAACAGACATGACGAGTCTGAGGCGACTTGAGAGAAGGAGGTTGAGATTAGGAGGAGATATGCGAACTTCTCGTTTTGAGTCCCTTGTATTTCTTTTTAGTTGCTAGTTTTCTTTTGCTTTCGAATTTCGGAGTCGGAATTCTTTGTAAGGTAGGTAGACTGTAATGCCCCGTTTATTTATGAATTATTTGGGATTATTTATTACTATTGTTATTATTATTATTATTAATATTAAATGTCTAATAATCATTAAATGTCTAAATGTTTATTATTATTAATTAATTAATGTGTGTGTTATATATATAAATATTATCCGAATTTTATTTTAATTTTCGTGCGATCAAACTGAGCTATTTTTATTGGCTAAGTCGAGCCCGAGAGCCGAGCCGTATGTCAAGCCTGTAAGCCGCGCGCCCAGCTGAACCGGACGACCCGGACTGGCTGAACCCTCGGTTCACCCACCCTCTTTTGTGCGTGTGTGTGTGTGTTTTTTGTGTGCCAAGATTTGTAAACCTAACTTATATTAATCTGTTTCCCTCTGGCTCGATATATCACACGCCCGTAGCTTTTATCTGTTCACCACCCTCTTCTCTCTCTCTCGATCAAAATTCGCCCCGCAGACTTCACTCATCCCTTTCTCTCGCTAATAAAATTCGACGTCACCATCACAATCGTCTCACTTTCTCTCTCGCTTTTTCGATCGCCGACCCCTCCCTTTGTCGCTCATCGACCATTGGCCATCGCGACGACCTTTGTCACTGCCTTTCCCCGCTCGCGAGACCACCGGGAGGCCCGACTTCCGACGACCAGAACAGCTACTCTCCCCCACGTCGCACCTGCAACTCCGGCGACCCCAGGTCTACAACTCGCGGCGTCTCCATATTCTCGGCGAGTCCCGTCTTCCCTGCTCGCGAGGTCCCCATCGAGCATCATCACAGCGACGTCATCCATCGCCGTGAGCCGCCATCCTCGAGCCGCTGCTCCTCATGCGACCCCGACATGCCACCTCGAGCCGAGCGTGAAGCCGTCGAGCCCTATTGTGCGCCCATTAGCCCTCGTTCGACCCTTTCTTACGTATCGTTTCCTAAGAACGGTACCAAGGCTCGATCCCTCTCTCGTTTATTCATGTGTTATGTGTCCTATTAATATGTTTTAATGAATATTTCATGTTAGGTTTCATATTCATGTGTTTATGTTGAGATCTTTTTCGGTTCATATGAATCGGGAGAGATCACTTCAAATTCGTGTTAAGTGCTATGGATATGGAACAATTGAGAGTCCTTGGCCTTATGGTGAAGGCTTCGGACAAAATTAATGTGTCTTGTGCCGTTTATGAACTTTCGAAACTGGATTAGTCGCTGAATGTTGTTAAAACCATGATAAATCACCTGCTGCTCCAAATGACGTGAAATTTTATATGTGATGTCCTCTGGTGTTTATATGCTTCGTGTAAAAATTTCAGGTCTAAACTCCCTTTGTAGCTATTTTAAATATTTACTTTCATTTCTGGGCAGAATCATAGAAAATGCATATAAAATGGAGTTGTGCTCCAAAATTGCTGAAATTGGATTATGTTGTCCCTCTGTCATATGTGGTCAGTGTGTAAAAATTTCATAATTTTTGGACTTCATTTGCTAGGTTAAATAATTTATTGAATTTTTATGCTGAACCTTGTTTGATTTATGAAAAATCGATCTCATGCTGTAAATTGCTGAATTTTGGTATATAAGCTCATTTTATGATTTTTTTTCATGATATAAAAAGTTCAGATTTAATTGAGTTCATTTTGATATGTTTATGTTGAAAATACGAATTATGCTGAATCTTGCAATAAATCCTATAAATCGGGTGTTTGATGTTTAGAGGCGAAAATTTTATATGTTGATATTCACATGTTGTAGGTAGTTGTGTATTAATTTCAAGGCTTGAATCGTTCATTCGGTCAGGCTATGAATTCATGCCGTTTTTGTTGAAATCTTGTATGAAGTTTACAAAATTGGGTATTTTGAGTTAAAGGCTGGAACTTGGTGGTTTTGCAATGTCCAGTGGTGTAAATTTTGTGTTAAAATTTCAGAGGCTAACTCGTTCATTTGCTTGATCAACTAGAATAGGTGATATGTTCATAAGTTAATGTTATCTTTTAGCTTATTATGTTTAAGTCTAAACTTTTAGATAATCATAGTTATGTGTTACTCCCTATTATTTGTCTTGGCCATATTTTATTTGAATTTATGTGTACTTCCATGATTGGTTTGGTCGAGTCTTAGTGCTAAGTCCAAGTGTTCCAATGTCCACAGGACTCCACGAACAACTTAGTTGAATCAAGTTCGACTAAGTATGATTTGTGTTTTCCTTCCAAGGGTCAAGATAAGTGTTGATTGTAGTATCTTGACTTAATGTAGGTGTTTGAGGAGTCAAGCCTCAACCTATGTCACTTCTTATTGTGCTTTTGTCAATCCGAAATACCAGGTGGATTCATTATTCTAAAATGTTTATGCAATGTGTGTTTTAAATGTGTTGAAATTGGTATGATTTATGTATGCATGTGAACATGTAACCTATCGATGTGAGCTGTTACAGCCGTCGGTACGGTTGTCCCCATCGATGTAATACGGTTGCCCGTTGTGAGGCAAGTCTCTTTAAGACATAATGAAAGGCTGTGTCCGTAGCGTGGCATGTACTCCCGCCGATATGGTAATGAATCCCCTTTCCGCGGCTAATGAAAGATGTGTATACAGGAGTAATATATTGATATGATATTGTGTAGAAGATGAGACATGTTGTTATTGTTTATTTTCATGCTGCGACCATACCTTCTTAACATATTCATATGCATAGTGGTGAGCATTACGTTTTCCTTTTATGCTCACTCCCACTTGGTCTTCACGGATGCAGGTTAAGCAGTTGGCGGATGACGAGACAACGCGAGTGGGTGGTCATTAGTTATCTATTTCTGCTTCAACAACTTTTTTATGAACTTATGAATTATGAAACATGATGACTTGTTTTTCATTACATGTTTTTGGGATTGTTGATTTTCGATATTCATGGCACGTGGTTTATTGAAAAACTTGTTTTGATTATTTATGTTGAATATCTTGTGAGATGTTGTGAAATGGGTTAATGAAAACCGGGTTTATGAATCTCCGTTGGTCCAGATAAGACTTGGGCTTTGTAAATATTGTGAAAAATGCCCATGATTTCAAAAAATGTTTTATTAATTTTTGAGAAGTCCAGAATTTCTTAATAATCAAAGTGGGGTGTTACAATAATAGGTTACGTATTCTTAATGTTTATTCGTTGTAATATTGTTAACACATATAATATTAGATACTTACATATTTAGATAAATATGTGGAAACTTCATAAAATATGATGGTAAATAAATATTTAGATACTCACATATTTAAATATGATGGTAAATAAATCATTTGTGGAAACTTCATAAGAAAACCTAGTCAACCTAATTGACTGTCTTATTATAGAAACCATTTAAAACATTCGCAAAAATCATTCTTGAAATTTGGTGAGCAGGGATTCGCTTTTTTTTTTTTTTTTCTAATATGGCAAAATCATTCCATTTTTTCCGAAAAAAAAAGTTCACTCGCTTTTGTGGAATTCGTCAACCGGATCTCATTACTTGGTAAACCAATTATTTAGGAAACATGAGATATCACAACGGCGCACATTACTTGGTAAACCAATTATTTAGGAAACATGAGATATCACAATGGCGCACGATGAAAAAAAATGTAAAGATCTTTGTAGATCCTGTAGATTGAGATAACTAGGTAAAGATTGAGATAACTATATAGAATAGTATTCCATTTATCCATAATTTAGATAACTATGTAAAGATCTCATAATCAATTTCCATAATCAAATTTTTGTTTAAATCTTCTTGGGGATAAACATTTCAAATTGTATGAACAGATGGAGTATCACAAAAACTCTAAACGTGGTATATAGTTATTCAGGATTTACATATAGATTTTTATTTTCACGACTGATTAATTAATGATAACAGACATAACTAATTAGATCACACATTCAAATCTGAAAGAGATTTAATATCACATAACTCTATTTATCCGATTTGTTTTTGTTATTTTATAAAATCGTTCTATCTTTGATGTATGTTGCAAACCCGTTTTCTTTTCCTCAAAAACTGAATCTACACACATTAAAAAAAAATATTAGCAGCCGAATACATGCATAAAATAAAATATATCACATACAAAAAGTTTCAAATTCACCTGCCAAATAACTAGATTAAAAAATTATAACCCAAACTCAACTGATTTGAGGCAAATTACTTTTAACACATGCCAAATTATGTCACGTAATCTAAAGTGACTTTGCAAAATTTAAATATAATATTTTTATGTAAGATATGTAAATTTTGAATATATTTTTATATATAATAGTCTATTTACTTTTAAACATGTTGTTTGGGCAAATTTTTTACACATTCTTTAAGCAATATATATATATATATATATATATATATATATATAGGGTCACGCTCCGGTGAGAATGGTGCTTACCGAGAGAAATAAGAATAAATCTTGACCACAAGATTCACTTAATCTCGCGGACAGCAACAGCTCACCTTCACGTAACTAGAACGGGGAATTAGTAATTACGTTATACAAGCTCCAAGCCATTCTCCCAGCTCGACATTAAATTCAACATCAAACGCGACTGTGAAAAATCCCAAACATCAAACACCGTTCTCCCAGCTCGATTTTAAATCCCAAACCTCCAAGCTCGACGTCGAAATCCCAAAGCTCGAAATCAAAATCTATGAAAAATCCCAAATCTCCAAGCTAGAAAGGCTCTCAGATTGAATTTCATCGAATCTGGATTCTGCATCCGCGGTTAGGGCAAAAATCAAAATCAGATATGTACGTTATTGGAATTTAGGGCTTTAATTCAACATATACAATCGATCCAGGACCTTCTTTTTTTTTTTTTTTTTTTTNCATTCTCTGTCTCTTTTTTATTTTTTTTCAATTGTAAATTTCAGGCATCTTAGACCACTTTCATACAGTTGCACCGCACAAGATGATGGAATCGAACGTTGCTCCGACAGGTAGGACCAATGTTTCGTCTTTTACGATGCAAATACATTCAATGAGTCCTAGTACGTGTAATGTGCACATATATTCAATGATTCCTGCAAGTTTCTGAACAGCGTTGTACAACTAGTACAATAGTGTGTTTGACCTCTATATGTGTTCATGTGATTGAGATATATCTTGTGTTTGACAGGTAGAGACCGATGTTTCGTGTTTTTGTTTTTGTTTTTTTTTTTTATATTGGCTCTATAATGTTCGTGCGTTAAGCCGTTTACGTGCAATACTTTGTATACAATTGTGCAATTTTATGAACTTATTGCATGCATCCATAGGGACACCATCATCATATACGGGTCGTCAGCAAATGGCAATCACTCCTGGTGGCACTAGGTATTGGATACCACAGTGTGATGATCCCCTTAAACCTTGTACGGGGCAAAAATTCCAAACACTGGATGATGCAATAACCTTCTACAAGACATATGCGTATGCTGTTGGTTTTGATGTACGACAGAGCACGTTGATCAAGGCACGTGATAATAAGACCATACTTTGGAAGTATCTGGTATGCTCGCGAGAGGGTTATAAAAACAATACACACGCTGCCCCGACCGATGTGCACATAAAAAGGCGACGAGTATCCAACCGTGTGGGTTATGTTGCGAGGATAGTGTTGCGTGTGGACGGGCTCAATGGGTATATTGTCAGCTCTTTCGAGGATAGACATAACCACTCGATGACTTCTGAAGAATGCAGGCACCATCTCAAAATCAACAGAACCATGAATGCGGGACATCAAAGTTTTTCTTTGAATTGTATAAAGGCAAATATTGGGCCTGTCAAATCATACAAGCTGTACAAATAAATTGTGGGAGGATATTCTGGTATTGGTGCCACCAACGTCGATTTTAAGAACTTCAAACGGGAACTCCTTGCTTACATTTCAGGAGCAGATGCGCAATTGGTTATCGACAAGTTCTATAAGAGACAAGAGCATAGCACTGCATTCTACTTTCATTACGAAGTAGACGATAATGACTGCTTGCAACGACTTTTCTGGGCAGATCCAATTTCGAGACAGAATTATGGATCATTTGGAGATGTCGTGACATTTGATGCAACATATTGCACCAACAGGTAACTTACAACTTGTATTTTACATGATTGCATTGTATTACAGAATTACTGAATGCATAAAACATCATTAATGATTGCACATTACATTGTTACAGGATGCATAAAAAATCATACAGTGATGAACATTATACTATACCTCAATGCACAAAACATCATTATTGATTGCACATTACATTGTTATAGGATGCACAAAATAACATACAGTGATGAACATTATACTATGCCTCGAACCGTATGTTAACACTCAATGGTTATCTTTACAGATACAATATGGTGTTTGCTCCCTTCACGGGGATCGATAACCACAACAAATGTGTTACTTTTGCGGCAGCCTTGATATCAAAGGAGGACGTAGGTTCTTATGTTTGGGTGTTTGAAAATTTCAAGGCCGCCATGATTCGAGAGCCAGAATACATTGTCACGGACCAAGATCCCTCAATTGGAATCGCCTTTTCTCAGGTATTTAATACGTCAAGGCATCGTTTTTGCGTGTGGCACATAATGACAAAATTATGAGATAAGGTAGGACATTGTTTGCATAATGATGTTGCTTTCAAATCCAGACTTAATGAGCTTGTTTGGGATCGAACACTAGAACCACCGGATTTTGAGACGAAGTGGACTGAACTCATGCGTGAATATGATCTGGAAACTCACAGCTGGTTTGTTGATTTGTATGCAAAACGGGAACATTGGATTCCAGTATTCTTTAGAAGTGTTAAAATGAGCGGGCTAATGAGAACTACGTCTAGGTCAGAGAATGAGAACAATTGGTTCAGCTATTTCATGAACAGTCATGCTAGTCTAGTCGAATTCTTGCTACACTTTGATAGTGCAATGGATGCGCAGTGAAACATATCAATGAAATTGCAAGCGGACACCGAAACACACTTGGCTAACTTGAAAACTCCATTGGCTATTGAAAAGCATGCTCTTAATGTGTATACCACTGTCATGTTCTATCTTGTTCAAAAAGAAATATGTGTAGCATGATTTCATTGTCGTCTTATGAAATTCTCAGATGACGATGGGCATACAAAATTCGAAGTCCAGGATATTAATGGCAAGACGTTCACGGTACTATACAATGTGAGTTTGAAAACATCCACATGCTCTTGTAAGCATTTTGAACTGTATGGGTGGCTGTGCAGGCACATTTTCGTTGTGTTGAGGGATGTGAACATTGAGGTTATACCGACTGCATATATTCTATCGAGATGGACAAAACTGGCAATTCTTAACCCAATGTTCTGCGTTGTTGATGGTATAACCGAACAGTGTGCTCAAATTGATTATACAAAATTCATGGTGAATAAATTGTGGTCTGACATACATCTATGCATGGGATTGGTCGAGTCATCCATGGACTGCCTTGTCGAGTTTCAAGACTTATCAGAAACCACAAGCACAAGTTGATGACTGAACAGGGACCTGTTCCAACCGGGACGAAAGAGCATCGATTTGAAACGTTTGTCGGCATGTCTGCCCCTCAGGAGTTGAACATACACCCGCCGGCTAAATCAAATAACAAGGGCAATGGGAAAAGGATGAAAAGCGGGAAGGAGCAAGCAATTGAAAAATCCATAAAAAAGAGACGTATATGCAAGACGTGCAGTGAGAGGGCAGGTCACAACACCCGGACATGTCCCAAGAAACAGTCGTGGTATGATTTGTAATACATTTTCCGTACTACAAAAAAAAAACAAAAAATCTCTGTTCATGCATCGTTGTGTTAAATTTTTGTTACATTGGATTACACTATCGAGGTACGAGCATGCCTACGTATTTCACTAATCGGCGTATCTAATTACATGCAGACAATGAGAGTCAATGAGAGTGGATGAAGATGCTGGAAGCTTCGATGTTGCACTTAACCCATTTTTTTTTCTTTTGTGGTTTTTTTTGTTTTTTTTGATATTACCGTGTTGCTACAAATGATGTTAATTGTCTATCCAACTCTATATTGGTTTTATTTTTATTATTATTATTATTATTATTATTATTATTATTATTATTATTATGTTGTTTTGTATGTCCAATGCATAAATATACATAGCTTGAAGCAACTGCACGTTATTGAATGCGACATAGCACATTAATTTAGACGATGATGCACATTAAGAATCACTGATATTATATGACTGCCAACAAGTATATATGATTACATAAAGGTTGCACATTATAATAAATAAATATTCATAGCTTAAAATGAATGCACATTATTGAATGTAATGTTGCACATTAATTCGAACAATGTTGCACATTAAGGAACAATATCAATATACGACTGCCTATCGCATGTATATTTGACTACACAAATGTTGCACATTATTATGCGTATTACAGCACAATATCTATGGATAGCCTGCACATTATAATACCAGCCAGCATAATATATATTTACGACCGCAAGTTCATGTCACAAAAACCCGTCATCATTCAGAAATATGTCTAAAACCCAAAACGCAACATATGAAAACACCACATACGACATCCTAAAAAAAAAAAAAAAAAAAGCACGACATACTTAGTCATAAACAATAATAACGCCAACAAGTCTCATACACACCCACACACTCAACAAGGAGCAATACCACGCTCCTGTTTCTTCTTCAAGTACAAAGGGTGAAATCTATTGGCTGCATCTAAGTTGTTATCCTTCAGCTTGTTGTTCGGAGCGCATGCTACGACATAGCAATAACACTTCCTCATCAGCTTCATCTGCACTTTGTCCGCCTTCTTTTTTTGAGGAGTGTAGCTTTTCGTAGCAGTCCCTTTGAACGTCTCCATGTGACGCATGGTGACCACCCCACTATCTACTGTATCGACCCCAACCGTCCACGTCGGATTGACGATTTCTGGTATCGCCATACCAACTACCTTGGAGAACCTCCCCATTTTCCTCTCGCTTAGGTACTTTGAGAACGATTGTTTCTGAACATGAACATCACAAATATAGGTGTCAACATACATTCATACCATAACACAACAACACAAAACATATGATTATACTTACAAGAAACTCAACGTGTGTCGTAACCTTTCTCTTAACCGCAGCTTCTTTACAGAACCCAGCACTGTCCAGAACTACAACTTTGTACTTCTGTGCACCCGGTGCAATGCATAACACACCAGAAAATGCACTCGAGTGTACAGGGAATAAAAACTCAAATGAACAATAAAGGTACGATTATCATACGCGTCATTTCAACCTTATAAAGGAAAGTAGTTCGAGGTCGAATAGTATAAAATCAATTGACAAACTCACCAGTGACATTTGGTCCAACTGATACCGCGACATCCGCGCAACCTCAGCATCAATACATCCTGCAAACTTTTTGTAAGTAAAGTCCTTCTTCCGCTTGCCCTCTACAAACAACTGTGAACGCAACATCACACATTACAAACAGTATTTTATAATATCGGCAACTTTTAAACACAATTTGACACGATTTGTTGCATGAAGACGTCGATGCATAAAAACACGTCGCTGAACCACGACTCTTTAATCTCTCATTGTGATTAAGAAAAAAATCCAACAAGTCTATCATCGCCTCAGTAATATGTTCATTCAGAATCAAACATGCCACAACCGGCCTCGGGACAGAATATGGGACAGTTTCAAACGACTGGAAAATTATTATGTCATTTTGCCTAAATAGCAACATTCATAAAACATAATCATTCATTCAGAACAATACATACTACTCACAATACATTAAAATTCGAAATAATATGATAATTAATGTTCAAGAAATTACAAAACATAATTATCAAAGTGAGATAGCTTACTCGCAAGCCAAGTGATTCTTCATAACCCAGTTAACTACCATCTTCTCTTTTGCATCTAGTTTCGAGTTCACATCAACCAACCTCTCCTTAAACGGTGACTTGATTGCACTAGTCGCATTGGTTTGCCGCTTAGGCCTTGTATTGACAGCCAGTCCATCGTCGGATGCGACTCCTGCACCTACACACAAATCAAGATGCACAGACAAAAATACTAAAAAAAAAATAATATCATAAATTGGAAACCGACTAATTTCATTAAATGAACTAGTCACATATACCTTGTGTTACACCTATATTATTCGCATTTCCACCAGTCCCACAACCATCAACTTGCTATGAGACAGCAACCTCATCTACAATGACGACGATAAACTCAACTATATAATAAAAGTATATATGTCATACGACACAATTACATGAAAAACGAAATATAGTACACATTAATATATATATATATATATATATATATATTAATATATATATATATATATATATACCTTGTACACCACCAACACCCGCAACATCAACACCAATGTTCGTATCAACAACAATGTCACCTATGACATAATATTGATCATCAAAGCAGTCAACAAAAACCCATATACGTAAACATTAATCACAAAGAAAATATCAATTGTAATGTAGTTGAACATTACCTGTGGGTATATCTACCCCTACCCCTGAAGATCTTTCGACAGCTACTTCGTCCATTTGATGAGCATTAACGCCACTACCCCCTTCACCCTCACCCGATCGATGGCAGCGAACAACGTACTAATCCTCGTCTGATGATAACCCCAAGCTAAAGCTCGGACTCTCTAATAGCATCTGTCTGAAATAGTTCCGACGTGCAACACCATCCAATATATCATCTAACGCCGCTATCATTACGGGATCATTCCAAAATGCATCATCTGCGACCTGAGACGCACTCCCCTTCGTGAAATCCTTATTCGCATTTTCCTTTTGCGTAGGTTCTTCCTGGTTCGGATGGTTTGGATCCATATCAGTTGAGCCTCGCTGCATCTTCTTGTGCTGGCTATAATTAATTTTGACTTCAAGTTCGAGTCATCACTTGAAACGCCGAGAAATTTTTGTGCGGCAGATTGCATCTTCACGAAGGTTTCATCATCAAATAGAACCTGTGGAGCCTTCTCGACAAGCCGTAATATTTCAACTCCAGTATTTGCAAGAATCCGGGTTTTAGATGCGAATTCTTGAACAAATGCCTGCCAATAAGAATAACCAAATATTATATTATATTGTGTTATAGTATATTGTAAACAGATAAGCAAGATAAACACAAACAATGCAAAAACTAGTCTACGGCTCATTGAACATGTATACATCATCAAATGGACATTATATGTCATGAACATGTGTACGTCATAAAATGAACATTATATGTCATGTCAGACAAAAATTATTAACACACATGTTGACATCCGAGTTCGCCCCAAAGAGGAGCCGGACAATAGGTATCTCCCAGAAGCCGAACCGACTCCCTGAGCCGAACTGAAGACCCGGTCGAGCGCAAGCGCCGAGCTGAATTCTGAATTTAAGTAGTCCAGACATCCCCGCGGACCCGTCCACGAGACTGGCATTTGTCCTGTTCGGATACCAGTGCCGACCTGAGGCAGGTGACGGGCTGAAGTAAGGTCCCGGAGGGCCAGGAGGCCGAAACGGGATTGGGTGCTGACCTGAGTTTCCGGGGTGGTTGTCCCAAAGAAAGACGCCGATCCCGATAATAATGTAATAATGCCACTTGGAGAGCAATCATTGGTGATTAGATGGGGCGCCGTAGCCTGCAGGTCTATATCCACTAGCCAAGACATAAAGCCTGCCAGCATTAAATGCCCCCATGTGTGCATTAAATGGCTGCCAGGCAATGATGAGGAAAACCTCAAATCGCATTTAATTCTGTCAGGGAGGCGCCGAACTGCTCTGCAAGAACACTGTGCGATAAGACCCATGAACAGTGTTCAAACAGTGCCACATTTAAGGGCACTATAAATAGCAGCCCACTTCATTTATTTCTGGGTTGTTGAATCTCCAACTGTCTTCATTCTCCACATTTTCTCTCTCTAAACTTGTGAAAAACCTCTGTAAGGATTTGTAAGGATATCGCAAGTGCCGACCTCGTACCAGAAGCCGACCTCGTACGAGAGGCCGACCTCGTGATCAGTTAATAAAATCATAATTGAATCGTATTTCTTTATCTTTTCCTCATTACCTTTTCATTATTTATCTTTTTAACCGTTGACCGGAAACGCCCGTCAACAGTTTGGCGCTAGAAGAGGGGCACCATAAATTATTTGGTGTCAATTTTTCGATCTTATGAGACTCCACGTCACGCTCGTCTTTTTCCTACTTTTCATTTCCGAAAACTACTCAAAATGCCTTCATCCGGCCACAATGAGTCAACCCAGCAGTCCAGCGCCCAGTCTCACCGGCGTAACGGCGGAGAGACTTGATGCGGATGTGGTCATTGACCCCGGCGAACCCGAGGACGAGAACCACGATGGCCTCGAGAGATGGCGAGAGGTTAGGCGAGAAAGGGCTCGGGCACGGGCTAGGATGGTGTGCGCACGCACTAAGGCGCGTATACCGGCGGGACGCGGCAACCGAGCCGTGAGGCGTGCGAGTCTAGGCCGGGTGAAGAAGAGGTGTGTAACGAGTAGTGCGCGTGAACACGAGGCTTGGGCCGACGACGAGAGTGAGGCGATCGTGCCCGGGAAGGTGGGTGATTGGTGCAAGGCGTGCGCAAGAGAGCGACGCGCACGGCGAATGCGAGCGAAGGCCAATGGTGCACGAGGGGTGGATGTAGGGCGGACAGCGTGCATGGGGCGTGGCTGCGATGGAGCGGACACGCAAGTGGATTGGGTCGAGTCGATGGGCCCGATAGGCGGGTGCGAATGGGGCACGAGGACGGAAGCCACGCGCGAGGCGTTGGTCGAGTGGGTCGACAAGGGCGATGAAGTGGTCGTGCGCGACACACGCGCACGTGGCTGGGACGCGACCAACGCGATGGACGAGCGAGGAGGTGAGGCCGTGCGAGCGGGAGTGCGAAGCACTCGCGCGGTTGGTGACATTGCGCGAACAGGGGCACGCGGTCGAGCAGCGCTGGCAAGGGGCGACGCGTGGGGATAGCGCGCACGCATTACCGCGCGCGACAAGGACTAGGAATGGCGAGGCGGCGCGCGACGCGTAGCGCGGCTAGGGTTTGGTGCTTGCGCGACTTGGGGAGCAAGCATAGGATATGGACGAGATTTTCATAGCTTAGTTAGGAGTCTTAGTTTGGTTAGGAATCCCAATAAAAGGCATGTGCCTATTAGTTTCCTATTTGTCTTTTAATTGTTTGGTAAGTCCATATACCCTAGATGTTTAGTTGCATTAGGATTTATTTACTTGCATAGATTAGGAGTTCTATTTAGACTAGGATTAGATCTATTTGGTATCTATAAATACCCACCTATGTACCATTCGAAATTATGACGGTTGAGTGAATAGAAAAGAGTCGAACATTGTGTTCAAAGTGTTCGTGTGTTTTCTCCTGAGAGTTTACATAGTGTTCGTGAATAGAATAGGACCAACATCCGAGTTTCTTCACAGTGATAGAAATAGGACCAACATCCGAGTTTCGTCACACCTATCGTGAAGTAAGAAGGCGTCGGCGCACGTATTAGCAACCTATTGCAAAGGGACCAAGGCATCGGCACGGGTTTCGAGCAAGTCGAGCTAGACGTAACACACGATCCTTCATCATTGGTGCTTTCATTGAGAGTGATTGATCGTGTGTTGGGTTGAACTTTTTCTTCCCCATTCTATTTTCTTTTGTTTCGAATTTTTTCGAGAGTAACAAAAAAAAGAAAAAAAAAGAGAGAGTCGAGATGATGACACACAAGGAGAGGATCGAAGCCTTGGAGGAGAGTGTGAAGTCCATCGGCAATGGCCAACACCTTATCAATGAGAATTTCGCTAAACTCGAGCTCATGGTGCATGATCTAGCCGGGCAACTCACGCGCATGACACGCCGACCGCGAAGGAGCCACACCTCGCGATCGACCGCGACATCGAGTAGCCCCGGGATAGACCACGACGACGATGACGGACGATCACGGAGGACCCGCGCATCACGCGCGATGCACCACCACGACGACCGAGCTATGCACGATCAAAGCTCACGATGCCTACGTTTACGGGGACCGACCCGGACGCTTGGTTGAATCGAGCCATGCCATTTTTCGAGATCAACGAGGTGCACAAGTCTGAGAGAGTCAAAATCGCCGCTTATCATCTCGATGGTGAAGCGAACACATGGTGGCAATGGATGTCACATGTGTACAAGACCAAGGGCGAGGAAGTTCGGTGAAGAGACTTCGAGAAAGAGTTGGTCACGCGATTTGGCACGAGTGACTACTACGACTATGATGAGGCACTCTCCTGAATTCGTCAAAACGGTAGCTTCCGGGACTACCAGAAGGAATTCGAACGCATTGCAAGTCGGGTGCGAGATTGGCCCGAAAGCGCACTGGTAGGCGCATTCATTGGCGGACTTAAGGCCGAGCTAGCGGCTGAGGTGCGATTGGATAGGCCGCGAACAACACGGGCGACAATAGAGTCGGCACGGCTACGCGACGACCATTTGGTCGCGATGCGCAAGGCCAGCAAGGGTGAGGGACGCATGGAACCGCGACGCACAAGTACCGCGACCGATGAGACATCCACACGGGTCGAGTCCAAACCAACCAAAGATGGCACGCAAACCACGAGTCACATGCGACGGCTTACGACCGAGGAAATTCAACGAAGACGCGAGAGAGGCTTATGCTTCACTTGCAATGAGAAGTTCACACCGGGCCATAGATGTGCTGGAAAGCAAGTGTTCTTGCTTGAGTTTGATGAGGATGAGCCGGAACGTGAGGAGTACGAACATGTGGAGCGAAAGGAGACCTTGCTACATGTGATCAAAAGCAAGAAAAGAGATGCTGAGAGAGGTCCGAGGATGATCCGATTCACGGCGACCGTACAAGGCGAACAGCTCGAAGTACTAGTGGACAGTGGGTCGACATTAAATTTTATAGACAAAGAGCTGTCCAAAGGCTTGGAAACGCCGATGACAAAAGTGAAGCAGTTCGGGGTGAAGGTTGCCAACGGAGATGAACTAAGAAGTTCCGAGCTATACAAAGGTGTTCCCATATTTGCACAAGGCTATGACTTGAAGGCTGATCTTTATGCCTTACCTTTGACGGGACCAGACATAGTACTTGGAGTTCAATGGCTCGAGACGTTGGGATCTGTCACGACCAACTACAAGAAGGGCACGATGACATTTGGACGAGCCCACAAGCGAATCAAGCTGCTAACTGAGGACCCAGGAGAAGAGCCCGAAGAAGTTGACGAGATCAATTATTTTATCCTTGAGGACAAGGAAATTCTCGAAGAGGGCGGGAATGATGCGGATGTGGTCATTGACCCCGGCGAACCCGAGGACGAGAACCACGATGGCCTCGAGAGATGGCGAGAGGTTAGGCGAGAAAGGGCTCGGGCACGGGCTAGGAGGGTGTGCGCACGCACTAAGGCGCGTATACCGGCGGGACGCGGCAACCGAGCCGCGAGGCGTGCGAGTCTAGGCCGGGTGAAGAAGAGGTGCGCGACGAGTAGTGCGCGTGAACACGAGGCTTGGGCCGATGACGAGAGTGAGGCGATCGTGCCCGGGAAGGTGGGTGATTGGTGCAAGGCGTGCGCAAGAGAGCGACGCGCACGGCGAATGCGAGCGAAGGCCAATGGTGCACGAGGGGTGGATGTAGGGCGGACATCGTGCATGGGGCGTGGCTGCGATGGAGCAGACACGCAAGTGGATTGGATCGAGTCGATGGGCCCGATAGGCGGGTGCGAATGGGTCACAAGGACGGAAGCCACACGCGAGGCGTTGGTCGAGTGGGTCGACGAGGGCGATGAAGTGGTCGTGCGCGACACACGCGCACGTGGCTGGGACGCGACCAACGCGATGGACGAGCGAGGAGGTGAGGCCGTGCGAGCGGGAGTGCGAAGCACTTGCGCGGTTGGTGACGACGCGCGAACGGGGACACACGGTCGAGCAGCGCTGGCAAGGGGCGACGCGTGGGGATGGCGCGCGCGACAAGGACTAGGAATGGCGAGGCGGCGCGCGACGCGTAGGGCGGCTAGGGTTTGGTGCGCGCGCGACTTGGGGAGCAAGCATAGGATATGGACAAGATTTTCATAGCTTAGTTAGGAGTCTTAGTTTGGTTAGGAATCCCAATAAAAGGCATGTGCCTATTAGTTTCCTATTTGTCTTTTAATTGTTTGGTAAGTCCATATTCCCTAGATGTTTAGTTGCATTAGGATTTATTTACTTGCATAGATTAGGAGTTCTATTTAGACTAGGATTAGATCTATTTGGTCTCTATAAATACCCACCTATGTACCATTCGAAATTATGACGGTTGAGTGAATAGAAAAGAGTCGAACATTGTGTTCAAAGTTCTCGTGTGTTTTCTCCTGTGAGTTTACGTAGAGTTCGTGAATGGAATAGGACCAACATCCGAGTTTCTTCACAGTGATAGAAATAGGACCAACATCCGAGTTTCGTCACACCTATCGCGAAGTACGAAGGCGTCGGCGCGTGTATTAGCAACCTATTGCGAACGGACCAAGGCGTCGGCGCGGGTTTCGAGCAAGTCGAGCTAGACGTAACACACGATCCTTCATCAAGACTTCTCGCCACGCTCAGCAGGGGCCCATAGTCCCTATCCCTCCAGTCCCGACATTCACTGAGGCCATGCAACACCCCGACGTCCTCAAAGCTCTAGAAGGGGTCTTCGCGAGGGTGCTCGCCAGCCAGACGGCCGAGGGAAACACCGTGGCGCCCACGGAAAACCCCGGCAATACCCTTCTTCATACCCCCGAAAAAGGGGCCGGGGGACAGAGACCGAATCCGGCCAAATCCAAAACCACAGCACAATCACCCAATCTTGAGGCCCGAAACCGCCACGACAAAAGCTCCAGACCGGCACCCACCGAACAGACGGGTGAAAGCCGTCCGGAGCAAAGCCTCCAAATCGTCCGCCGTCCTGTTCACCAGCGCCTGGGCGACAAGAGCCAGGCCAACCGCGACCTCCGAGAGGTCATTGAGTGAGGCAAAACCATAGGGCGCGATACTGACGAGGTCGCGGCCCTAAAGCGCAGAATCGCCGAACTTGAGGGCCGTCATTCGTCTAGGAGTGAGCTATCGCTCCCTCCCTATCCACAATCTTATGCACCGTCGACCCCTCGAGTTGCGGACGATGCTTCACCTCTCTCCTCCGACATCTTACGAGAAGCTGTCCCGAAGAAGATAAAGGTGCCGCAGCTCGGCCTCTACGACGGGAGTTCGGATCCAGATTCCCACATCGGCCTGTACACATCTTGGATGGACCTGCACGGCGCCTCTAACGCTCTACGCTGCCGCATGTTCTCCCTGACGCTGGGGCCGAAGGCGCAGAGATGGTATCACTCTCTCTACCCTCATTCAATCTCCACCTGGGCGCAGCTCAGGTCGGCGTTCCGGTCACACTTCATCAGATCGCAGGTCAACCTCGCCCCCAAGGAGTCCATCGGCAACATTGTTCAGGGCGAGAACGAGAGCTTGAAGGACTACATCGCTCGGTTCAACGACCGAGTCCAAAACATAGAGCGGTGCCACCCTGACGCCCTGCTGATCACCGCTCAGGGCAGCCTGAGACCAAAAACGCTGTTTAAATGGTCTCTGTGCCAGAACAAGCCGACTACTTACCAAGAGTTCCTTTCCCGAGCTTAGAACTACATAATGGCGGTGGAGTCCTCGTCAATCCCGACGTTTGACACCACGCCGGCACCGGCAAAGGCGAAGGCGAAGGAGGAGAAACCTGGAAAGCCGAGCAAATCATTCGCTGAAGTACGAGCTCAGCGGAGACAAAGAGCTGAAGAGCTGAAAGAAAGCTATCAGAGTGTCTTCTCGGTAGGAGCCGCCGCGATTTATGAGGAGATTAAGGCGAAGGGGCTGCTGCCGGACCCGAAGCCGATGTTCACTGACAAGGATAAGGTGGACAAAACCCGCTACTGCACCTACCACAAGGCGCACGGGACAATACCGACCAGTGCCGAAATATGATCTCGGCACTGCTCAAGCTGATCGACGACCCGCAGATGAAAAGATTCACCCACTCCGGGGAGAAGAGAAAGAAGGGGGGATGTTTCGAGGAAGGCGTCGACAGTGATGACGACGCTGACGTGAACCCTAGGAGGAAGAAACCCCAGCAGGGCGGCCCCCACGAGATCATGACATTACGCTCTGCCGACCAGAACAAAGCCAGCACCTCCAGGGGCAGGAAGAGAGAGCGGTCCCCGCCCGCCAGAACCTGCCAGACCGATTATCCAACCTGGCGCGTTAACACCAGCCGGGGTGAATCCCTCCTTTCCAGGAGGCAGACCAAGGCCTACGCCCGGCAGGCCTATTACGCCGGGCAGAGGATGATGCACGCCGACAGCAGGCCGGCGTCGGTGATCACAACTCCGATCATGGCGATAAAGATCCATCGCATCATGGTCGACACTGGGGCCTACGCGAGCATACTCTACTATGATACTTTTAAAAAGATGGGGATCGACGCGAAATAGGTGCAGCCCTGCCGCGAGCGGATCCAAGGATTTAACGGGCAAACGACTGCCCCCGTCGGACAAGTCACGCTGCTGATCCGATTTGGGGAGAGGGGGCAGCCCACGAAGACGATTCTGGAAACCTTCAAAATTGTGGACTGCTCAAGCGAGTATAACGCCATCCTGGGCAGGACGGCCCTGTACAAGCTGAAGGCCGCCGTCTCCATATTCCACTACTCCCTGAAGTTCTCGACCTCGGATGGAGAGGGTACTCACCGCGGGGACCAAAGGGAGGCGCGGGAGTGCGTCCTGACCATCCCGCGAGCCGAGATAAATGCGGCGGATCCTCTCGCCGAGGCAACAGATGCTGAGCCGGTACGCGATGGTCCTAGGGGCAACCACATGTTGGGAAACCAGACAGGTTTGCACCCTTGACAGCTATGAGTGCCGCCCCAGCCGGCACAGGACTTGAGACGGGGACGTCCAACCCAGATGCCGGGCCGGATGGTCCCAACCGGAGGGACGACCGCATGTTGGAAAACCAGATAGGTCCGCTTCCCTCGGTCAGGTTCGACGCCGGAAAAACCAAGGAAGAGCCCGGGGCCGACCTGGGCCTGGACAGGGGAAGAAGGGCCCGCAAAGAGCCGGTCACAGAAGAGGATGAACTCGGCCTCCGAACCCAATATGAGGAGAAAAGGGGGACAAAGAGGGCCGAACCTATAAATGAAGTGGAAATCATCTTCATTGACGAGGAGACTTGTCAGAAGCAACTCCGGATCGGGAGCAAATTGCCGGGGCTGCTCAAAGCTGAGCTGACCAAGTTCCTCTAGGAAAACGCAGACGTCTTTGCATGGACCCACGAAGACATGGTCGGCATGGACCCGCTGGTCGCCTACCATCGGCTGCGGGTCGACCCCACGGTCAAGCCGGTCGTGCAAAAACGAAGGAAGCTCGGCCCGGACTAACAACAAGCCTTAGAAGAAGAGGTGATCAAGCTCAAGGATAACGAATACATCTGCGAAGTCCGGTACCCGACCTGGGTAGCCAACTCGGTACTTGTGAAGAAGAGCAGCGGAGCGTAGCGCCTGTGCATAGATTTCTCCGATCTGAACAAGGCATGCCCCAAAGACAGCTACCCTCTCTCCCACATCGACTACATGGTTGACGCCACCTCGGGGCACAAGCTGATGAGTTTCATAGATGCATACTCCGGCTGCAACCAGATCCCCATGCATCCGGACGATGAAGAACATACCTCCTTCTACTCGGCCCGCGGGCTATATTGCTACACGATGATGCCGTTCGGGCTGAAGAATGCCGGGGCCACCTACCAACGCTTAGTGAATGAAATGTTTGCTAGTCTGATAGGTGTGTGTATGAAAGTGTATGTAGATGACATGTTAGTCAAATCTGTGTATGCATCCAACCATGTAAACGATCCCAATAAAATGTTCTCTATTTTGCGTGATTATTCGATGAAGTTAAACCCAAAAAAGATGCACTTTTGGCGTTGGTTCGGGAAAATTCTTGGGATACATAGTCAGCCAGCGCGGCATCGACGCAAACCCAGAGAAGATCAAGACGGTGCAAGACCTCCAACTGCCGACGTTGATCAAGGGGGTTCAGAGTCTGACCGGCAAACTCGCCGCCCTGAGTAGATTCATCTCAAAGTCCACCGACCGTTGCAAACCTTTCTTCGACGCCATCAAGAAAAACCACAAGTTCGAGTGGACGCCGGACTGCCAAAAAGCGTTAGAAGCGATCAAGGAGACTCTCAGCCAGGCTCCGACAATGCAGAAGCCCCGCCCAGGTGAGATGCTTTATCTGTACCTGGGAATTTCCGACGTGGCCGTAAGTGCCGCCCTGATCCGGGAGAAGGATTCGAGCCAATTCCCGATCTACTATCTGAGCAAGGCGCTTCACGATGCCGAGCTGCGGTACCCGCCCATGGAGAAGCTGGCCTTCGCCCTGGTGACCGCAGCCCGGAAACTGAGACCGTACTTCTTAAAATATTCAATCACCTTCCTCATAGCCTACCCACTAAGGCAGATCTTACACCGGCCCGATACTTCGGGACGGATGGTGAAATGGGCGGTGGAGCTAGGACAGTACGACATCCACTACCGACCCCGAACAGCAATGAAGGGGCAGGTACTATAGGATTTCATAGCCGAGTTCACGCCGGGAATCGAGGAAGCGAAAGGCGAGGAGCCTTGGGTGATGTACGTGGATGGATCCTCCACTGCCGGACGAGCAGGCGGAGGGGTCGTCCTCGTGGATCCCCAAAAGAAACTATTTTGCCACTCAATCCAGTACCTCTTCCCGGCGACCAACAACGAGGCCGAATACGAGTCATTGCTGTCCGGGCTCGCCTTGGCCGAAGCCATGAGCTTAACCGACCTCGTCATATACTCCAACTCGATGCTAATGGTCAAGCAAGTTTCCGGGGAGTTCGAAGTCAAGGAACCAAGGCTGGTCCTATACTTGGGAATGGTGAAGAAGAGATTGGCCAAGCTCCGGACCAGGATAGAACACATTCCCCGGACAGAGAACGTGCAGGACGACGCCTTGGCCCGCCTCGCCTTAAGTGCCGGAATGGAAAGTGTCAAATATGTCCAAGTCTACCACAAAGAACAACCCTCGGTACTCGACGTCCCTGTCCTGAGTGCCGTCCAAGCCTCTGCAGACGAAGAACCGAGCTGGATGGTCCCGATCCGGTCGTATCTCAAGACCGGTGCGTTGCCGTTTGACCCAAAGGAGGCCAGGAAGCTCCGTACCCGGGCAACTCGATTTACGATCGTGGCCGGGGAACTATTTAAGAGAGAATACTCGGCGCCTTTGCTCAAATGCGTGGACGAGAAGGGTGCCGAGTACATTCTCAAAGATGTTCACGAGGGTGTATGCGGAAACAACTCCGGCGGATACGCCCTCACTCACAAAGTCCTCAGGCAAGGGTACTACTGGCCTAGCCTGAAAAAGAACGCCCTGGACATGGCCCGAAGGTGCGCAAAATGCAAAACCTTCGTGCCGAACATCATCCAACCGTCCCAGCCCCTGAATTCGATATTCAGCCCGTGGTCGTTCGCAAAATGGGGCGTAGACCTGATTGGCCCTTTACCCACCGGAAAGGGCGGAGTGAAGTACACTGTTGTCGCAGTTGATTACTTCACAAAATGGGCAGAAGTCGATCCCCTTGCTACTATCACCGAGCAGAAAATGATCGACTTCCTTTAGAAATCCATCATATGCCGCTTCGGGGTGCCAAACTCGATAATCACTGACAACGGAAGAAAGTTCGAGGGGAAGAAGCTAGAGACATTTTGCGAAGAGCACGACATCAAACACTTCTTCTCGACACCCTACCATCCCCAATCCAATGGCCAAGTCGAGGCTGTGAATGAAATAATCAAGTAGGGGCCTAAGGTCCGACTTGAAGCCGCAAAAGGGACCTGGCCAGAGGAACTCTCGAACGTGCTCTGATCATACCGCACCACAGCCAGGTCATCCACCGGAGAAACGCCGTTCTCCCTGGCATATGGGACCGAAGAAATGATACCTGTCGAGCTCGGCGCCCCGACTTTCCGGGTGACCCACTTCGAAGAAGAATCCAACTCCGAGTCGCTGAGAGCAAACCTCGACCTGATAGACAAGCACCGGTCGCAAGTTGAGCTCAGGAACGCGGCGTACAAAAGGCGAAGTGAGAGGTACATCAATTCCCAAATTAAGTCACGCTCTTACCAGGTCGGCGACTTGGTATTAAAAAGGGTCACGGGGCCTGATCCCGGACCGCTCAAGCCGAAGTGGGAAGGACCCTACAGGATCAGCGAGGCCCTTCCCCACGGGGCCTACCGTCTCGAACACCTGGACGGCACCCTCCGCCAATACCCATTGGTAACGCAAAACACTCCGACCAGCTTGAAATCAGCTTGCCTCCTTCTTCCTCGTTGGTAGAACGCCGCGTTCCTGCACAGAACTCTCACACCAGAGGGGTTTTCCGGTGAAGAGCCTCCGATGCTTAAGTCAGTATGTGTTTGTTCAATTTTTCAAAGTAAAGAATGGATAAATCGTAGGCTACAAGAAAAGACTCACTCCCATATATATAGGAGTGAGATACCTGCCCTAGGAATTGCCCGGCTTTTGGTGAGTTGTCCTACCCGTCCGTACAGACATAGTGTGCGTGTGTCAGAGATTGTCAGAGATGGTTTTCGCCACTATAACTCTGCACCATTATATTCTCGCCACGTATCCCTCTGAGCTGAGGGAGATTATTCTTCTGCGCAGGCCGTTGGGATCTCCTAAAGCCATCCACGCACCCTCACACGTTCAAGCCACGCTCTAGACTACTCTTCACCTGTTGAGTGCTCGATCTCCTTCCTTTTGGTCGACCCTCGACCAGTTCTGCTATTCTGCTCGATCTCCTTCCTTTTGGTCGACCCTCGACCAGTTCTGCTATTCTGCTCGATCTCCTTCCTTTTGGTCGATCCTCGACCAGTTCTGCTATTCTGCTCGATCTCCTTCCTTTTGGGCGATCATCCTTCTACCAATCCGGCTTTCCCCACTTCGAGGTTGGTCGATCAATGATGCAAATCAGTCTATTCCTCGGCTATATAATATCCAATATCATCTAGTCCCCCCCACTCTGGTCGAGTCTAAATGACTCGATCTAAGAGTGAATTCAGGTTGTCTTCTTCGGACTACCACCCTTTCGATCTCATGCTTACATCTGAATTCCTCTCCTTATCTCTTCTGTCGAGGCCACCACCATTCTTCGACCACGTAATCGATTTTATGATGCGCCTTAAGTTGTCTTTCATTCCCTTTTATTACTAGCGCAATTTCCGCCTGCCGTATGTCCTTTCCGTTTAATTCCTTTAGTCATCGCGCCTCCTCGCGATTTGTGCCGCTTCGCTATCTGTGCCTCTTTAATTTTTCCCACTGTTGGATCTTCTTTTATCTAACGGTTATCTCCCTTAACTTTTCACTTTATTCGTCTGAACTCCTATAAATACGGTACTTAGCCAATTTCTCAGCTTTTCTCACCCTTTGCGATTTCGAACTCCCTTGCACTCTGATTTCTTCCTCTGCAAATTGTTCTTCCTGCTCTCGGCGTCTTTTCAAGCAATTTCCGGCGACCACTTCTCTACTGCAACCATGAGTAAGTCTTCTATGCTTCAATTTATATTTGCGTGCATTTATTTTGTTAAATTTTCTGATTTTCTCTATTGTTTCTCCTTTTTTTCCCAAATCCCTCTCGTCTCGTCTGTGGCAAGAAACCTCCTTCTTTGCTTTCAAAAACCCTAACTCCTTTTTTCTTCCTCTCACTTCTTCGTTCTGCTTTTCAGATTCCGCTGATTCTAACGCACCAAGCCACCACTCTGTCGAAGGCGAGATCACCACATCATCCGTCCCCGCTCCTCGGCCTATTCCTCACTCACCTTCCCGCTCTGTCGAAGAGATCTACAATCCCACACCTCTCAGCGTTTTATGTCCTTCCGATTATGCCACACCTTCTCCTCCTCGCCGACCTACTTGTCTAATTGACGAATCAGACGAGGATGCCCTGACCATATCCCTCTCAACCGCCGTCGGCCAGCGTTTGGGGCTTCTGACGCCGCTGAGGCAGCTCTCGACGCTGCTGAGATAGCCATGGAGAGGGATGAAGATGATGTTCCCCTCACTCAACACTCTATTTTCGCTAAGGTTGTCCCTTCAAGTGCGCCAAAACGAGATGCTCCTTCCAGCACTCCTGCTTTGCGAACCCCCTCTAGCCCTGCTACCACGCCTCCCAAGCCTACCAAGAAAAGAAGGCTAGTCAAAGCTTCTTCCATTAATCCTTCCCCCTCTCGTGCTCTCGTCGCCGGTTGGTTGGACACCAATGAGGTTGGTCACCCGGCCAAGTGGGCTTTCATGTCTCCTGGTCCTAAAGGTACATATGACTGCCCCCCCAAGGGTTGCTATACATTTTTCGAGATTCAGTTTAAGCTGGGTGTTCGCTTTCCTCTGTGCCAAGATTTGATCGACATCTGCCAGTGGTTCGAACTGCCTCTGAACCAGCTTCCTCCTAATGCTATCCGGTTCATTACCATCTTCATCATCCTCTGCCACGTCCGCCTGGGTCGGCTCGATCTCGATTTCTTCCACTATTGCTATGCCCCTTCAAAACATACCCAACGGCTCTACCTCAAAAGCCGTGCCAATGTTCACTTCATTTCGGACACCCCTACAAACGTTCCTAGGTGGAAGGATAAGTTCGCCTTTGTCGAACCTAGCCCCGCCTTTCCTTGGGAGCCAACGCCGTGGCTCAAGGAGCTCAAGAGGGATAATGTGGTACCTTCTCAGAGTGCCCTCTTCGACCAACGGATCGCTGTGTGGAACACTAAGCCCGTTGCGTCGAAAACTCTACTCGAGGATGAGAACCTCTTACACTTCTGTGGCCTTCTTACCCATAAATCACTTCCACTTCCCTCTCAAAAAATTCTCGATCTCATTCGAATCACAGAATATCCAGGTATTTTTATTTTTATTGAATGCGTCTGAGCACTATCACGCCGTTATTCCCTATATGATTCACCTATTGTGGTTCTAAATTGTTCGTGGTTTCTGACAGAGATGCCCACTATCTCTGTACCCAAAAAGAGTGCTCCCTTGAAAAGGAAGCAACCTGGAGAGGGGGCGATCTCGAAATCTACTGGCCCGACCGCCTCCCAGCCTGCACGTTCAACTTCACTACCTCCTGAAGTGACTGTCGAGCAGCCTTCTTTGACCAACCCTCAGACAGGTCAACAACCCGAGCTACCCGAGCAGCTCGAAAAACCGGCCTCTCTTTCGCCGCGCTCACCTCCGCATGAGGAGACCGCCCCGATCATTCACATCCCTACTTCTCCCGAGCAGGCCCTGCTCGAGGAGGGTCAGCCTAAGCAATCCCTTGCTGAGGGGGGTCAAATCATTACCAAACGCCGCCGTGTCGAGGAGACCGCCCTCTCGATCACCACGTTCGACGGTCCGAGGTTCTCGCAATACCTCAGGGATGTTCTTCCTCCTGTTGACCACCCTACCGACCGCTATAATGACGGTCAGACCCTTTGCGATCGAGGCAATCGGAATGCCCGCTGGCTGGCCCAGGTAACTTGCTACAGCCTGGCACCTACCTATTTCATTCTTCTTCCTGCCGTCATTAATGCCCTAATACTCTCTCTCTCTCTTGTGCCCTTGTAGGGGATTGTCGAGCTCGCGCCGTTGATCGAGCAGACGTTAGCGAGCCCGAGTCGATCCTCAGCCATCGAGCGCAGCAACCTCCAGCTCGGAACTCGGCTAGATGAGATGGTCATCAAGGCCAATGCCCTTCACGAAAGGCTGAAGGAGTCGGCCGCTCGGAATAAGGCCCTCTCCGCTGAGAAGGAGACGCTCGAGGGGTCCTTGAAATCCTTCGAGGAGGCCCTTGCGGCCGAGCGAGTGGAGAAAGAGGTCCTCCTGGCCTCCAAAAAAGCTCTCGAGGTGGCACTCGAGGAGGAAAAGTCGGCTCGTGCACGTGAAAACGTTGCTTTCGAGCAAAGGGCTAAGCCCTTGATTGACGAGGCTGCCCTTCGGGCTCGGCGAATGGTCTTCCACACCACCGCCGGTCGACGCTTCCTACAAGCTTACCTCGAGCAAGTGGTGGCTGCTTTCAAGCAGCCACCACAGTATTTAAAGGATGTGCAAGACTATGGCACCCATTGCTTTGGGGCCATAATGCAACAAGCGGGAGTCCAAGTAGCCGAGGACGGGTTCGAGGAGTTCAACATGGAGACCATATGGGATGCTATGCCCAAGGCTCCCGTCGGCTATCGAAGCGCCCTCCACCTGCCAGACGACCACAACTGGTGGTCCGGCCTGCTCGAGCTCGTCGTGGATCAGGACGACCTGCTGAAGCGCACTTTCAAACTCCCCGACGGCTACATTCCTCCTCTTGCTCGACAGACTCAGGCCACCGATGGAGCTGGGTCTACCTCTGGCTCAAGCCAGTCGACTGAGCCTGTGGGGCAGCAGCTCGAGCCGCCACCAGAGCAGGCCTCTAATGACCCCGATTTTAATGCTGATCCGAATGCTGCCACATAAAATTGTAATTTAATTTCCGTTGAACATTGTACTCCTTTTGCGTTAAATGAATATCATTCATGTTGAAGTTTTCGAATTCTCGTTATTTCAAGTTATTCGTCTGTCAATGTATCATTGTGTATGGTGTTTTCATTATTCCTCCTGAGTTATCTCTCATGCGTCGATATCGTTTCTACCGATCTTTAAAGTTGCGCCATTCATTCACTTAACTAATCCAGATAAATTAAATGAATCCCAATGACTTTAAATGCCTCCTGGCACATGTCCACCTTCAGAGTGGTGGTCGTTACATGCGACCATCCAGCCTCTCGGCCTTAGTCATGATGGATTTTTCGTCTTCGAGCACATGTCCACCCTCAAAGGGGTGGTCGTTACATGCGACCATCCAGCCTCTCGGCCTTAGTTATGATGGATTTTTGTCTTCGAGCACATGTCCACCCTCAAAGGGGTGGTCGTTACATGCGACCATCCAGCCTCTCGACCTTAATCATGATGGATTTTTTGTCTTCGAGCACATGTCCACCCTCAAAGGGGTGGTTGTTACATTCGACCATCCAGCCTCTCTGTAATGCCCCATTTATTTGTGGTTTATTTGAAGTATTATTATTATTATTATTATTATTATTATTATTATTATTATTATTATTTTGATTAATAAAATTAGTATTTTAAAATAATGTACGTAATTAATTTATATTGTCCGGAGTTTTTTTTTATTTATCGTGCGATCGATTGGAACTGTCGAAATTAGTAATCGGAGAACCCGAGCCCGAGAGCTAGATTTATTTTCGCGAGATTGAATCAGGCCCGAGAGCCGTATAAATTAACGTGCAATTTTATCGAGTCCGAGAATTTTCGTTTGAATCGAAATCGAGCCCGTGAGCCGGATTAATGTCGCAAATGGACCCAAACAGCTGCTCTAAGAACTGGCCCAGCGGAACCAGACCGGCCCAATGGCCCAAATCTGGCCCACTCTTTTTCTTTTCCCGCATGTGATTGTTGGGTGAGTGGGATTTTTCTTCTTTCTTTTTTAATTTTTCTTGCTCATTAAGAATAGTCAAACCTAGCTATATATATATACATATTATGTATCTATCTCTCCCTTTCAAAAATCTCAATTCACGCCGCTCTCTCTCAATCTCTTCTCTTGATCCCGCGTCATCGTCCCCTTCTCATCCCTCTCTCGTCACCCTTACGTTTATCTCTCGCCCCTCTCATCTCCCTCACACAGAAATCCCGTCGTCGCCCTGTTCTCTATCCGTGAACCAGCAATCCCGGCGAGTTCTCCTATGCGGTTCCGTCACGCTGCAACTTCTCCGGCGAGTCCCTTCCACCGGCGATCAGACCCCTCCGCAAGCCCTCCTTTCTGTGAGCGGACCTGGCGAATCCCTTCCGGCAAGCCACCACCGCGAAGCTCTGCAAGTTCCGTTCAGCCGCTGCAACTCCTCCCCGACGACCGGCAAGCCGCTGTGATCGTCTTCTCCACCGCACGACACCGCGAGAAGCCTTCCTTGTCCGCTGTTCGTGAGTTTTCCGGCGCCTGCAAGCTTCCCTCCGCCGCGAAGATGCTCTTCCGCCACCGCGACGAGCCCGCCGTCACGCACGTTCACCGACAACTCTCTGCCTGTACCTGCTCCGTCCGCGAACAGCCTCGACGACGACTTCTCTCCGTCTGTTGTTCCCTGCCGACGAAGCCCGCAGCCCCTCCTTCGTGCAAGACGTCCGGCTGCCGCTCTCGTCCGCCTGTAAATTCCGGCGAGACTCCTCCTCCGCAGCAGCACTTCGACGGGATGCCTCGGCCATCGCAGCAACCCCGCAATCGAAAAGGACCACCGCAGCTCTCTCCTCGGCGAGCCGCGCGAAGTCGTCGAGCCCTGTAGTGCCGTTCTTTTTCTGTTCGAACCATTCTCGCTCGGGTATCGAGCTTCGACCTCGTTATTTATTTTTGTATTTTCGGTTGATGTATTAGTCGTGCATCTCGATTTTATATGCTATATGAAGATATGTGAATAGGTAATTTCATGTGAGCATTGTATCTATTTTTGTTGGCGTGATTTGAATGTGTAACTCGTCGATTCGTGCGAATCGAGCGAGAACTGATCGTGCGTGATTAGTTGCTGTGGATTTAGGAACTTAGGATCATTATGAACACAATGGTTTTGACCTTGTGTCGTTTGGGTTTATAGATTGGGAGATATCAATCGTCGAAGTTCATAATTGCTGTTTTGAATTTAAAATTCACTATAAATTGAATACTAGTCCGATTGCCTTGAAATTTTAGGAGAAACTGTTTCTGATGAATATATAACTGCTGTAAAAGTTTCGTGATTTTTAAATGGCTTTAGCTATTTTTAAAAATTAATTAGATTTCTGTTCCGTTTCTTGTAAAATGCATAAATAATTTTTTGGTGCTCCATTTTGGCTGATGTTCGAGTATGATATGTCTCTGGTACATTGATGTATTGTGTAAGATTTTTAGAATTTTTGGATTGAGTTTGATACGGTAAATAATTTTTTTGAGTAATCTGCTGAATGTGGTTTTAATTATGAAAAATCGTTCAGTTTCTTAAAAATTTTGAATTTTGGTTTATGTGCTTATTTTGTATTGACTGTCATTCTCTAAAAAGATGGGAATTTTTGGAGTTCAGTTTGGTTCAATTATAATTAAAATTCAAAAATAGCAGAAACTTGTTTGAATTTTTAAAATTCGTGTATTTCATGTCACTTGCTGGAATTTTTACCTGATGATATTAACATGCTAAAATATATGGTGTTAAAATCTCAAGTCGTGATTCATTCATTTGATATGAATATGAATTTATGTTTCGTTTTTGCTGTTTACTTCTATAAATTTTATAAAATTGTGTATAACGAGTTTGAGGCTGAAACTTGGTAATTTTTCTAAGTACTGGGAGGTGAATTTTGTGTAAAATTTTCAGAACCTAACTCATTTATTTGATATGCCTCCTAATTTAAGTGTGAATTTAAGAAATTGTTTTTCTATGTTGAAATTTGTTTAGTGTTATTGACCAAAGGTTCCATGTGTTTATTTGTGGCTCGTTTGTTTATATTTCACTTGCATTTATATGAACTTGGATATGTGGTTTGATCGAGTCTAAGTCCTAGTGTTCCCATATCCACAGAACTTCACGAACGACTTGGTCGAACCGAGTTCGGCTAAGTCAATTTGTGAATTTTCTACATAGGTCTAGATTAAAGTGTTGACTTTAGTATCTGGACTTAATGTAGGTGCCTAGAGGTGTTGACCTCGCCTCATCTCGAGATTTGTGATTTGAACTGTTGCTGCTATCAGGTGGGTACATTTATGATGTATTCCATATTTATCGCACTTATTATTTCGTGTAATGTTTCTTTTGAAAATTTTTGTATGCATGAGAACTCTAGTCTAAGTGTCCCGAACGCTAGTGCCTTGATGAATGCGAAAATAGTAGGAGGTCGCCTGCCCGTTGTATCCAGGAGGGACGCCCCATGTCGTCGTATCCGGAAGGGGAAAAACATCTCTGCTGTCTCCTGGAAAGGATCCTGCGAACCGTTGTACCCGGGGGTGGGAATGTTTCCAGTTACAGCCATGCCGTTGTATCTGGAAGGTTGTTGTATGTACATAGGAGGTTTGCGATAGGGCTGGGTAGGGGGTTTAGACTATGAATTTTATGCATACCGATACTGATATTGTTTTACCGTGACACTGCTTTTAAAAATGATTATACGGGATAACCGTGCGATAATGGTGAGCTTGTTGGTTGCTCACCCCCATTGTTTTCTGTTGTTGTCTCCTCTTCTTTTCTTTAGGTTGAGCTGAGTTGGTGGCGGTGGCATAAAGAGGAGCGAGAGGATGGTCGTTGGTCAAATTATGTTACCTCTATATTATGCTTTCGCCTGTTTATGATTTGTTGAACTGAAACTTGACTTGGTTTATTTTTCCCGCTTGGATTTGGATATTTTATTGTATGTTTGTATCCCTGCTTGATTTTGTATATTGATTATGTGTTATGCATGAACTTGTTACTTAATTATTTGCTTTCATACTTTGGATTAATTCTTGCTTCCGCTTTTGAATTATGTTTAAATTTTGGTTGAACCTTGTTTCATTCTAGACTATTTGAATGTTTTGAGACTTATGAGTTTAAGGGAATAATTTTATATCGTTAGTCCGAGCATGTGTAGGTTCTTTTGTTTGATGGATGTGTTTATCTGATGTCATCAGCAAGTAGCGCCCGTTTCTCGATAAATGTTTAAACTTGGATTTAAAAAAAAAACAAAAAATATTCTCCTTTTTAATAAATAAATTCGATAAATTCCTTAAAATAAAACGGGTTGTTACAGTTTGGTATCAGAGCCAGTCTTGCTTTTCTGTAGACTGGTTCATATGTGATTAAGTGTGTAATGACCATTCGACCACTCGCTTCGTCACGCCGCGCCAGCTCAAGGTATGAGTTTCATTGTTTCGGTTAATATCGATATCGTGATTATGGTTTGTTCTTTTATTGGGGCTTAGGAATTTACCCTCCGTTTATACGGACTTGAACTCTAGTGGTGTAGGGTTAAGTGCCGACTTTAGAGATGTTTGTTATGAGTTTTTGTTTAGTACCATCGAATGAGAATCATTCGTAAGCTATCTCGAAAGAGAAGGCTTAAGTAAAGGGAACAGACAAACGAAGAAGTCCCGGATGTGTGGATTATTCGGAAGTCTGTGACTATTGTGGCTAGAACTATTAGACGCGTGTAGAACCCGGGTAATGGGAACCGGGAGTGGAGTCTAAGTGTCGGTTTCATATCAATGATCAGACCACTTGTGCATGTAGATTCGTGGGAATCGGGTTAATGGCTGATTTTCCCCTTGTTATAATTTGTTTGTTATTATCCGTGTATTTCTCGTTAGTTTGTCTCGCGAAATTCTTCGTGGGTATTAGAACTCTGTTGTTGAGTTATTGATACCCTCTTCTTTTGTTATTTATGGCTGAGTTGTTATCGAATAAATTCGAGCCTTGACTTGTCATCCGAACCTTCATTCTGTGGTTGTCGTACTTTTTAAGAGTTGGTTGAAAAACCTCTTTTAAAAAAAAAACCTTTCATTGATGACCTTTAGTCGCTGTTTTGACCCCTTGAACTCAGTCGATGGACTTTGAACTCTTTAGATGAGTTAAAGTTCAATCTCTTATGTTTCATCTCGAACAAGAACCATGTGATTATCAATTGTATGCTGGAAGATGTGGCCAAAGTTCTCTGAGAGCGCGTCCGGTTTTGCTGTTTTTTTTCGATCTTATATGTGATCTGTTTCATTGTTGTTTTTAAGCCCTGAAATCCCGTCGTCTCTTGTTGTGACCTTCTTGAAAATTATAGATCAGCCTATTGCCTTTCGTGAGGAACAGGAATCGCGTGTTTATCATTTTATTTTTATCGAGAATTGCGCCGGAAATACAATCATTGCATAGCAGTTTTTCGTGTAAACCGCAACAGTTGGAGTCTTTTATTTTTGCTATTTTTGGCATGCTTCTGGTAATCTGGGAACCTCGATGTCTTCATGCGAATTTTAGTTTTGTCCCTTGTGATTCAAACGGCGCAAGATTCATTCAGGAGATGCGTTCAAGATACGAACTTCGTGCAATCAGATTTCTTGAAATTTGCAGCAAATATTAATGTGCGAGTTTGATCCGTTTTCAACCCTTTAACCTACCGTTCACGCCTTTGCTACCGGAGTGCTATTCGTTTGTCCTCGATTACTACCTTTCGCTTAGTAGTCAAGTTTGAATTGTATTTCGTGACCCATTCTTATTATTTGATTTTCGTTCCTTGACAAATTTGCTTGAATTTCTTTTCCTTGTGGAGAATTTTGGGATGGAGTTGAGCATCGAATTTCAGTTTCTATTGATCCTTATCTAATATCGAACCGTGTGCAGTAACTTCGCTAAGTCAATGCAAAGGTCAACTCGAGAATACCTTAGCTTCGAGATAGACGACGATCAATTTTTTTCTTTCGTGATCTATTTTAACTTTGAACTGAAGTGGCGTACGTGAGAATCGTCGCATACCTGATCGGGAGGAGCCTCGAAACCTTTCTAGGATGTTTTGTTATAGGAGAATCTTTTAAGGAGGGTAGCCGAGCCAGATGTAAGCACATCGTGCGGTGCAGAGCCGTCTTCGTTTTCGAATTGCATTCATAGTTATTCTTTGAAAACTCTCGTTCTTTTTCCCTTCGGAGTTTCGAGAGTGATCCTTTGTATTTCTGTGACTTTTTGCAATCATTTGAAAACTCTTGTTTTTGATTCGTTGGAGTTTCCACTTCAAGATTTGCAACCTCATGTATTGATTAAGACGAGTACTTTCCTTTTACCGCTTGTCTTATATTGTTTCTGTCGATTTTGGTGATGCCATTTCAGTCTGGGTACTTCATTCATACCCGGATCGGCCTGTCGTGTTTTATGTTTATCGTTGATGACCTATATTCGAGACGCGATCGAGACGAATCAACCAAGGAGGCTTCGTGATGAGATCCATAAACGTGAAAATCTTAGCAGCGTAGCATTTGAGCTTGTTTAGGACTATCGACACGATTAGCTACCGGAGATAGAGCTGACGTGACGGCCGACACTGTTAGTCGGAAGAGCCATACGAGCTGATCATTTTCATTGCTCGGCAATGACCACTGAGTTGGGGATGATTCCTAGCTGAGGATGCTGATATTCGTTTTTCTTTCGATATGATGATTTGGAAGCCCTGAACCATCCGAGTTTGTCGATACCTAAATGCTGGGGATTTATGTCCTTGTTGAACCCTTATGTTCTTGGTTTTGTGAAAACCTTTTCCTTTCGAGTTACCTCAGATAGTGCGAGCCTTGAGTTAGAGTAAATGTTTTCTGTACCTCGAACCGAACGCCGACGCTGACTGGGTGTAGTCACGCGAAGTGGTGGTCGAGCACGCGAGCCCGTGCTGAGAGACGTGAGGCACTGCAGGGCCGATCGTTGACTCGCACACGAGCTGCAGCCACCATCACCGAACGCAGGAGCTCCCCAAGCCAGTGTGTGGCCGAAACCTTGACCTTGCAGTTGTTCTCCGAATAGATGTACGCGCACGTCCCAGCGCCCCGCTTATGCAGCGCCAGTGTGTGTGACATCTCTCGGGTGACAGTGCATTAAACCTCAGACTGGCTATGTCCTTTTAGATCGTTATAGTGGGATCGTCGAGTCTCCCTATTTGAGAGTCAGTTTCTGCGGTAGAAATTGCTTTCGTATATCTAGTCGATACTTCCTAAACTGCATACGAGTCGTCACTCGTGTCGGCAAGGAATGAGGCTTTGTCAGCGATATCGAGCAGAACCGTGTGTTATGAAGGTATCAGTGTTGAGTTTGTGGTGTTGTTGTTGCTTTGTTAGCCTTTTGTATGAGATCCCGTGGCGGCCCGTTTGATACAGACGCACGGATCACGTTTGGATCGTGGGCCAGTTGTCAACGTGACTCGGGCACGAGACTGAACTTGGCACCGCGTAGAGATCCAGATAGTTATGCGTTTAGGACATGCTGTCGAGACCCTGAGACTGGTTTGAGTCTGGTGTACTCAATGGGTGTGTCATGTGGAATTTCTTACCATAAGAAAATGCGCTTATAGCAATGGCTATGAGTGGCGATCTTGATGGTACCGTACGAGGTTCTGAGTACGGAAAGAGGCGTTGTACGCCTCGAGTTCTGGGAAGAGAGAGGAAGTATCAGCCACATTTGTTGGTCCTTTCGTGATTCTCAACCGAGTCGGCGTCTTAGCCTGACGGTTGACCCCATCACCGGAGCTTGCAAGAGTGCACGACCTGTTCAGTGCCTCGTGGAGAGGGGACAGGTGCGCGACTCTAGGCACGAGGCGATCTTTGACGAGCTGCATGTGGGCAGAACCTTACCTTTGATGAGGTACCGGTGACCTACTGGATTGACGAATCCAGCAGGGAGAGTCCGGAAGAGGTACTCGTCAAAGTCCGGCAGGGTAACCATGGCTAGTGCGGTGTGACTTGGTAGAGTGGGAAGGTTCGGACGGAGTATCCGAGTTGAGTGGTTTGAGCTTCTCTCGTGTGTCAATTGTCCTGTTGGGATGATTTTTCTTGGATTTCCGGGGACGGAAATCGTTTAAGGAGGGTAGACTGTAATGCCCCATTTATTTGTGGTTTATTTGAAGTATTATTATTATTATTATTATTATTATGGATGTTTATTATTATTGTGATATTATTAATTATTGCTTGCCAAATTGAATGTCTAAATATTATATGTTTAATTGTCAATTAATTGCTAATTGTATATTTTGATTAATAAAATTAGTATTTTAAAATAATGCACGTAATTAATTTATATTGTCCGGAGTTTTTTTTTATTTATCGTGCGATCGATTGGAACTGTCGAAATTAGTAATCGGAGAACCCCAGCCCGAGAGCTGGATTTATTTTCGCGAGATTGAATCAGGCCCGAGAGCTTTTATCGAGTCCGAGAATTTTCGTTTGAACCGAAATCGAGCCCGTGAGCCGAATTAATGTCGCAAACGGACCCAAACAGCTGCTCTAAGAACTGGCCCAGCTGAACCAGACCGGCCCAATGGCCCAAATCTGGACCACTCTTTTTCTTTTCCCGCATGTGATTGTTGGGTGAGTGGGATTTTTCTTTTTTCTTTTTTAATTTTTCTTGCTCATTAAGAATAGTCAAACCTAGCTATATATATATAAATATTATGTATCTATCTCTCCCTTTCAAAAATCTCAATTCACGCCGCTCTCTCTCAATCTTCTCTCGATCCCGCGTCATCGCCCCCTTCTCATCCCTCTCTCGTCACCCTCACGTTTATCTCTCGCCCCTCTCATCTCCCTCACACAGAAATCCCGTCGTCGCCCTGTTCTCTGTCCGTGAACCAGCAATCTCGGCGAGTTCTCCTATGCGGTTCTGTCACGCTGCAACTCCTCCGGCGAGTCCCTTCCACCGGCGATCAGACCCCTCCGCAAGCCCTCCTTTCCGTGAGCGGACCTGGCGAATCCCTTCCGACGACCCACCACCGCGAAGCTCTGCAAGTTCCGTTCAGCCGCTGCAACTCCTCCCCGACGACCGGCAAGCCGCTGTGATCGTCTTCTCCACCGCACGACACCGTAAAAAGCCTTTCTTGTCCGCTGTTCGTGAGTTTTCCGGCGCCTGCAAGCTTTCCTCCGCCACGAAGATGCTCTTCCGCCACCGCGACGAGCCCGCCGTCACGCACGTTCACCGACAACTCTCTGCCTGTACCTGCTCCGTCCGCGAACAGCCTCGACGATGACTTCTCTCCGTCTGTTGTTCCCTGCCGACGAAGCCCGCAACCCCTCCTTCGTTCAAGACGTCCGGCTGCCGCTCTCGTCCGCCTGCAAATTCCGGCGAGACTCCTCCTCTGCAGCAGCACATCGACGGGATGCCTCGGCCATCGCAGCAACCCCGCAATCGAAAAGGACCACCGCAGCTCTCTCCTCGGCGAGCCGCGCGAAGCCGTCGAGCCCCATAGTGCCGTTCTTTTTCCGTTTGAACCATTCTCGCTCGCTTCCCGAGAACGGTATCGAGCTTCGACCTCGTTATTTATTTTTGTATTTTCGGTTGATGTATTAGTCGTGCATCTCGATTTTATATGCTATATGAAGATATGTGAATAGGTAATTTCATGTGAGCATTGTATCTATTTTTGTTGGCGTGATTTGAATGTGTAACTCGTCGATTCGTGCGAATCGAGCGAGAACTAATCGTGCGTGATTATTTGCTGTGGATTTAGGAACTTAGGATCATTATGAACACAATGGTTTTGACCTTGTGTCGTTTGGGTTTATAGATTGGGAGATATCAATCGTCGAAGTTCATAATTGCTGTTTTGAATGTAAAATTCACTATAAATTGAATACTAGTCCGATTGCCTTGAAATTTTATGAGAAACTGTTTTTGATGAATATATAACTGCTGTAAAAGTTTCGTGATTTTTAAAGGGCTTTAGCTATTTTTAAAAATTAATTTGATTTCTGTTCCGTTTCTTGTAAAATGCATAAATAATTTTGTGGTGCTCCATTTTTGCTGATGTTCGAGTATGATATGTCTCTGGTACATTTATGTTTTGTGTAAGATTTTTAGAATTTTTGGATTGAGTTTGATACGGTAAATAATTTTTTTGAGTAATCTGCTGAATGTTTTTTTAATTATGAAAAATCGTTTCGTTGCTGAAAAATTTTGAATTTTGGTTTATCTGCTTACTTGGTGTTAACTTTCATTCTCTAAAAATATGGGAATTTTCGGAGTTCATTTTCGTTCAATTATAATTAAAATTCGAAATTAGCATAAACTTGTTTGAATTTTTAAAATTCGTGTATTTAATTTCAGTTGCTGGAATTTTTACCTGATGATATTCACATGCTAAAATATATGGTGTTAAAATCTCAAGTCGTGATTCATTCATTTGATATGAATATGAATTTATGTTTCGTTTTTGCTGTTTACTTCTATGAATTTTATAAAATTGTGTATAACGAGTTTGAGGCTGAAACGTGGTAATTTTTCTAAGTACTGGAAGGTGAATTTTGTGTAAAATTTTTAGAACCTAACTCATTGATTTGATATGCCTCCTAATTTAAGTGTGAATTTGAGAAATTGTTTTTCTATGTTGAAATTTGTTAAGTGTTATTGACCAAAGGTGCCATGTGTTTATTTGTGGCTCGTTTATTTATCTTTCACTTGCATTTATATGAACTTGGATATGTGGTTTGATCGAGTCTAAGTCCTAGTGTTCCCATATCCACAGAACTTCACGAACCACTTGGTCGAATCGAGTTCGGCTAAGTCAATTTGTGAATTTTCTACATAGGCCTAGATTAAAGTGTTGACTTTAGTATCTGGACTTAATGTAGGTGCCTAGAGGTGTTGACCTCGCCTCATCTCGAGATTTGTGATTTGAACTGTTGCTGCTATCAGGTGGGTACATTTATGATGTATTCCATATTTTTCGCACTTATTATTTCGTGTAATGTTTCTTTTGAAAATTTTTGTATGCATGAGAACTCTAGTCTAAGTGTCTCGAACGCTAGTGCCTTGATGAATGCGAAAACAGTAGGAGGTCGCCTGCCCGTTGTATCCGGGAGGGACGCCCCATGTCGTCGTATCCGGAAGGGGAAAAACATCTCTGTTGTCTCCTGGAAAAGAATCTTGCGAACCGTTGTACCCGGGGGTGGGAATGTTTCCAGTTACAGCCATGTCGTTGTATCCAGAAGGTTGTTGTATGTACATAGGAGGTTTGCGATAGGGCTGGGTAGGGGGTTTAGACTATGAATTTTATGCATACCGATACTGATATTGTTTTACCGTGACACTGCTTTTAAAAATGATTATACGCGATAACCGTGCGATAATGGTGAGCTTGTTGGTTGCTCACCCCCATTGTTTTCTGTTGTTGTCTCCTCTTCCTTTCTTTAGGTTGAGCTGAGTTGGTGGCGGTGGCATAAAGACGAGCGAGAGGATGGTCGTTGGTCAAATTATGTTACCTCTATATTATGCTTTCGCCTGTTTATGATTTATTGAACTGAAACTTGACTTGGTTTATTTTTTCCGCTTGGATTTGGATATTTTTTTGTATGTTTGTATCCCTGCTTGATTTTGTATATTGATTATGTGTTATGCATGAACTCGTTACTTAATTATTTGCTTTCATACTTTGGATTAATTCTTGCTTCCGCTTTTGAATTATGTTTAAATTTTGGTTGAACCTTGTTTCATGCTAGACCTATTTGAATGTTTTGAGACTTATGAGTTTAAGGGAATAATTTTATATCGTTAGTCCGAGCATGTGTAGGTTCTTTTGTTTGATGGATGTGTTTATCTGATGTCATCAGCAAGTAGCGCCCGTTTCTCGATAAATGTTTAAACTTGGATTAAAAAAAAACAAAAAATATTCTCCTTTTTAATAAATAAATTCAATAAATTCCTTAAAATAAAACGGGTTGTTACAGTTTGGTATCAGAGCCAGTCTTGCTTTTCTGTAGACTGGTTCATATGTGATTAAGTGTGTAATGACCATTCGACCACTCGCTTCGTCACGCCGCGCCAGCTCAAGGTATGAGTTTCATTGTTTCGGTTAATATCGATATCGTGATTATGGTTTGTTCTTTTATTGGGGCTTAGGAATTTACCCTCCGTTTATACGGACTTGAACTCTAGTGGTGTAGGGTTAAGTGCCGACTTTAGAGATGTTTGTTATGAGTTTTTGTTTAGTACCATCGAATGAGAATCATTCGTAAGCTATCTCGAAAGAGAAGGCTTAAGTAAAGGGAACAGACAAACGAAGAAGTCCCGGATGTGTGGATTATTCGGAAGTCTGTGACTATTGTGGCTAGAACTATTAGACGCGTGTAGAACCCGGGTAATGGGAACCGGGAGTGGAGTCTAAGTGTCGGTTTCATATCAATGATCAGACCACTTGTGCATGTAGATTCGTGGGAATCGGGTTAATGGCTGATTTTCCCCTTGTTATAATTTGTTTGTTATTATCCGTGTATTTCTCGTTAGTTTGTCTCGCGAAATTCTTCGTGGGTATTAGAACTCTGTTGTTGAGTTATTGATACCCTCTTCTTTTGTTATTTATGGCTGAGTTGTTATCGAATAAATTCGAGCCTTGACTTGTCATCCGAACCTTCATTCTGTGGTTGTCGTACTTTTTAAGAGTTGGTTGAAAAACCTCTTTTAAAAAAAAAACCTTTCATTGATGACCTTTAGTCGCTGTTTTGACCCCTTGAACTCAGTCGATGGACTTTGAACTCTTTAGATGAGTTAAAGTTCAATCTCTTATGTTTCATCTCGAACAAGAACCATGTGATTATCAATTGTATGCTGGAAGATGTGGCCAAAGTTCTCTGAGAGCGCGTCCGGTTTTGCTGATTTTTTCGATCTTATATGTGATCTGTTTCATTGTTGTTTTTAAGCCCTGAAATCCCGTCGTCTCTTGTTGTGACCTTCTTGAAAATTATAGATCAGCCTATTGCCTTTCGTGAGGAACAGGAATCGCGTGTTTATCATTTTATTTTTATCGAGAATTGCGCCGGAAATACAATCATTGCATAGCAGTTTTTCGTGTAAACCGCAACAGTTGGAGTCTTTTATTTTTGCTATTTTTGGCATGCTTCTGGTAATCTGGGAACCTCGATGTCTTCATGCGAATTTTAGTTTTTGTCCCTTGTGATTCAAACGGCGCAAGATTCATTCAGGAGATGCGTTCAAGATACGAACTTCGTGCAATCAGATTTCTGGAAATTTGCAGCAAATATTAATGTGCGAGTTTGATCCGTTTTCAACCCTTTAACCTACCGTTCACGCCTTTGCTACCGGAGTGCTATTCGTTTGTCCTCGATTACTACCTTTCGCTTAGTAGTCAAGTTTGAATTGTATTTCGTGACCCATTCTTATTATTTGATTTTCGTTCCTTGACAAATTTGCTTGAATTTCTTTTCCTTGTGGAGAATTTTGGGATGGAGTTGAGCATCGAATTTCAGTTTCTATTGATCCTTATCTAATATCGAACCGTGTGCAGTAACTTCGCTAAGTCAATGCAAAGGTCAACTCGAGAATACCTTAGCTTCGAGATAGACGACGATCAATTTTTTTCTTTCGTGATCTATTTTAATTTTGAACTGAAGTGGCGTACGTGAGAATCGTCGCATACCTGATCGGGAGGAGCCTCGACACCTTTCTAGGATGTTTTGTTATAGGAGAATCTTTTAAGGAGGGTAGCCGAGCCAGATGTAAGCACATCGTACGGTGCAGAGCCGTCTTCGTTTTCGAATTGCATTCATAGTTATTCTTTGAAAACTCTCGTTCTTTTTCCCTTCGGAGTTTCGAGAGTGATCCTTTATATTTCTGTGACTTTTTGCAATCATTTGAAAACTCTTGTTTTTGATTCGTTGGAGTTTCCACTTCAAGATTTGCAACCTCATGTATTGATTAAGACGAGTACTTTCCTTTTACCGCTTGTCTTATATTGTTTCTGTCGATTTTGGTGATGCCATTTCAGTCTGGGTACTTCATTCATACCCGGATCGGCCTGTCGTGTTTTATGTTTATCGTTGATGACCTATATTCGAGACGTGATCGAGACTAATCAACCAAGGAGGCTTCGTGATGAGATCCATAAACGTGAAAATCTTAGCAGCGTAGCATTTGAGCTCGTTTAGGACTATCGACACGATTAGCTACCGGAGATAGAGCTGACGTGACGGCCGACACTGTTAGTCGGAAGAGCCATACGAGCTGATCATTTTCATTGCTCGGCAATGACCACTGAGTTGGGGATGATTCCTAGCTGAGGATGCTGATATTCGTTTTTCTTTCGATATGATGATTTGGAAGCCCTGAACCATCCGAGTTTGTCGATACCTAAATGCTAGGGATTTATGTCCTTGTTGAACCCTTATGTTCTTGGTTTTGTGAAAACCTTTTCCTTTCGAGTTACCTCAGATAGTGCGAGCCTTGAGTGAGAGTAAATGTTTTCTGTACCTCGAACCGAACGCCGACGCTGACTGGGTGTAGTCACGCGAAGTGGTGGTCGAGCACGCGAGCCCGTGCTGAGAGACGTGAGGCACTGCAGGGCCGATCGTTGACTCGCACGCGAGCTGCAGCCACCATCACCGAACGCAGGAGCTCCCCAAGCCAGTGTGTGGCCGAAACCTTGACCTTGCAGTTGTTCTCCGAATAGATGTACGCGCATGTCCCAGCGCCCCGCTTATGCAGCGCCAGTGTGTGTGACATCTCTCGGGTGACAGTGCATTAAACCTCGGACTGGCTATGTCCTTTTAGATTGTTATAGTGGGATCATCGAGTCTCCCTATTTGAGAGTCAGTTTCTGCGGTAGAAATTGCTTTCGTATATCTAGTCGATACTTCCTAAACTGCATACGAGTCGTCACTCGTGTCGGCAAGGAATGAGGCTTTGTCAGCTATATCGAGCAGAATCGTGTGTTATGAAGGTATCAGTGTTGAGTTTGTGGTGTTGTTGTTGCTTTGTTAGCCTTTTGTATGAGATCCCGTGGCGGCCCGTTTGATACAGACGCACGGATCACGTTTGGATCGTGGGCCAATTGTCAACGTGACCCGGGCACGAGACTGAACTTGGCACCGCGTAGAGATCCAGATAGTTATGCGTTTAGGACATGCTGTCGAGACCCTGAGACTGGTTTGAGTCTGGTGTACTCAATGGGTGTGTCATGTGGAATTTCTTACCATAAGAAAATGCGCTTATAGCAATGGCTATGAGTGGCGATCTTGATGGTACCGTACGAGGTTCTGAGTACGGAAAGAGGCGTTGTACGCCTCGAGTTCTGGGAAGAGAGAGGAAGTATCAGCCACATTTGTTGGTCCTTTCGTGATTCTCAACCGAGTCGGCGTCTTAGCCTGACGGTTGACCCCATCACCGGAGCTTGCAAGAGTGCACGACCTGTTCAGTGCCTCGTGGAGAGGGGACAGGTGCGCGACTCTAGGCACGAGGCGATCTTTGACGAGCTGCATGTGGGCAGAACCTTACCTTTGATGAGGTACCGGTGACCTACTGGATTGACGAATCCAGCAGGGAGAGTCCGGAAGAGGTACTCGTCAAAGTCCGGCAGGGTAACCATGGCTAGTGCGGTGTGACTTGGTAGAGTGGGAAGATTCGGATGGAGTATCCGAGTTGAGTGGTTTGAGCTTCTCTCTTGTGTCAGTTGTCCTGTTGGGATGATTTTTCTTTGATTTCCGGGGACGGAAATCGTTTAAGGGGGATAGACTGTAATGCCCCATTTATTTGTGGTTTATTTGAAGTATTATTATTATTATTATTATTATTATTATTGTGATATTATTAATTATTGCTTGCCAAATTGAATGTCTAAATATTATATGTTTAATTGTCAATTAATTGCTAATTGTATATTTTGATTAATAAAATTAGTATTTTAAAATAATGTACGTAATTAATTTATATTGTCCGGAGTTTTTTTTTATTTATCGTGCGATCGATTGGAACTGTCGAAATTAGTAATCGGAGAACCCGAGCCCGAGAGCTGGATTTATTTTCGCGAGATTGAATCAGGCCCGAGAGCTTTTATCGAGTCCGAGAATTTTCGTTTGAACCGAAATCGAGCCCGTGAGCCGAATTAATGTCGCAAACGGACCCAAACAGCTGCTCTAAGAACTGGCCCAGCTGAACCAGACCGGCCCAATGGCCCAAATCTGGACCACTCTTTTTCTTTTCCCGCATGTGATTGTTGGGTGAGTGGGATTTTTCTTTTTTCTTTTTTAATTTTTCTTGCTCATTAAGAATAGTCAAACCTAGCTATATATATATAAATATTATGTATCTATCTCTCCCTTTCAAAAATCTCAATTCACGCCGCTCTCTCTCAATCTCTTCTCTCGATCCCGCGTCATCGCCCCCTTCTCATCCCTCTCTCGTCACCCTCACGTTTATCTCTCGCCCCTCTCATCTCCCTCACACAGAAATCCCGTCGTCGCCCTGTTCTCTGTCCGTGAACCAGCAATCTCGGCGAGTTCTCCTATGCGGTTCCGTCACGCTGCAACTCCTCCGGCGAGTCCCTTCCACCGGCGATCAGACCCCTCCGCAAGCCCTCCTTTCCGTGAGCGGACCTGGCGAATCCCTTCCGACGACCCACCACCGCGAAGCTCTGCAAGTTCCGTTCAGCCGCTGCAACTCCTCCCCGACGACCGGCAAGCCGCTGTGATCGTCTTCTCCACCGCACGACACCGCAAAAAGCCTTTCTTGTCCGCTGTTCGTGAGTTTTCCGGCGCCTGCAAGCTTCCCTCCGCCACGAAGATGCTCTTCCGCCACCGCGACGAGCCCGCCGTCACGCACGTTCACCGACAACTCTCTGCCTGTACCTGCTCCGTCCGCGAACAGCCTCGACGACGACTTCTCTCCGTCTGTTGTTCCCTGCCGACGAAGCCCGCAGCCCCTCCTTCGTGCAAGACGTCCGGCTGCCGCTCTCGTCCGCCTGTAAATTCCAGCGAGACTCCTCCTCCGCAGCAGCACTTCGACGGGATGCCTTGGCCATCGCAGCAACCCCGCAATCGAAAAGGACCACCGCAGCTCTCTCCTCGGCGAGCCGCGCGAAGCCGTCGAGCCCCGTAGTGCCGTTCTTTTTCCGTTTGAACCATTCTCGCTCGCTTCCCGAGAACGGTATCGAGCTTCAACCTCGTTATTTATTTTTGTATTTTCGGTTGATGTATTAGTCGTGCATCTCGATTTTATATGCTATATGAAGATATGTGAATAGGTAATTTCATGTGAGCATTGTATCTATTTTTGTTGGCGTGATTTGAATGTGTAACTCGTCGATTCGTGCGAATCGAGCGAGAACTGATCGTGCGTGATTATTAGCTGTGGATTTAGGAACTTAGGATCATTATGAACACAATGGTTTTGACCTTGTGTCGTTTGGGTTTATAGATTGGGAGATATCAATCGTCGAAGTTCATAATTGCTGTTTTGAATGTAAAATTCACTATAAATTGAATACTAGTCCGATTGCCTTGAAATTTTAGGAGAAACTGTTTTTGATGAATATATAACTGCTGTAAAAGTTTCGTGATTTTTAAAGGGCTTTAGCTATTTTTAAAAATTAATTTGATTTCTGTTCCGTTTCTTGTAAAATGCATAAATAATTTTGTGGTGCTCCATTTTTGCTGATGTTCGAGTATGATATGTCTCTGGTACATTTATGTGTTGTGTAAGATTTTTAGAATTTTTAGATTGAGTTTGATACGGTAAATAATTTTTTTGAGTAATCTGCTGAATGTTGTTTTAATTATGAAAAATCGTTCCGTTGCTGAAAAATTTTGAATTTTGGATTATGTGTTTACTTGGTGTTAACTTTCATTCTCTAAAAAGATGGGAATTTTCGGAGTTCATTTTCGTTCAATTATAATTAAAATTCGAAAATAGCATAAACTTGTTTGAATTTTTAAAATTCGTGTATTTAATGTCAGTTGCTGGAATTTTTACCTGATGATATCACATGCTAAAATATATGGTGTTAAAATCTCAAGTCGTGATTCATTCATTTGATATGAATATGAATTTATGTTTCGTTTTTGCTGTTTACTTCTATGAATTTTATAAAATTGTGTATAACGAGTTTGAGGCTGAAACGTGGTAATTTTTCTAAGTACTGGAAGGTGAATTTTGTGTAAAATTTTTAGAACCTAACTCATTGATTTGATATACCTCCTAATTTAAGTGTGAATTTGAGAAATTGTTTTTCTATGTTGAAATTTGTTAAGTGTTATTGACCAAAGGTGCCATGTGTTTATTTGTGGCTCGTTTGTTTATCTTTCACTTGCATTTATATGAACTTGGATATGTTGTTTGATCGAGTCTAAGTCCTAGTGTTCCCATATCCACAGAACTTCACGAACCACTTGGTCGAACCGAGTTCGGCTAAGTCAATTTGTGAATTTTCTACATAGGCCTAGATTAAAGTGTTGACTTTAGTATCTGGACTTAATGTAGGTGCCTAGAGGTGTTGACCTCGCCTCATCTCGAGATTTGTGATTTGAACTGTTGCTGCTATCAGGTGGGTACATTTATGATGTATTCCATATTTATCGCACTTATTATTTCGTGTAATGTTTCTTTTGAAAATTTTTGTATGCATGAGAACTCTAGTCTAAGTGTCCCGAACGCTAGTGCCTTGATGAATGCGAAAACAGTAGGAGGTCGCCTGCCCGTTGTATCCGGGAGGGACGCCCCATGTCGTCGTATCCGGAAGGGGAAAAACATCTCTGCTGTCTCCTGGAAAAGAATCTTGCGAACCGTTGTACCCGGGGGTTGGAATGTTTCCAGTTACAGCCATGTCGTTGTATCCAGAAGGTTGTTGTATGTACAGAGGAGGTTTGCGATAGGGCTGGGTAGGGGGTTTAGACTATGAATTTTATGCATACCGATACTGATATTGTTTTACCGTGACACTGCTTTTAAAAATGATTATACGCGATAACCGTGCGATAATGGTGAGCTTGTTGGTTGCTCACCCCCATTGTTTTCTGTTGTTGTCTCCTCTTCCTTTCTTTAGGTTGAGCTGAGTTGGTGGCGGTGGCATAAAGACGAGCGAGAGGATGGTCGTTGGTCAAATTATGTTACCTCTATATTATGCTTTCGCCTGTTTATGATTTGTTGAACTGAAACTTGACTTGGTTTATTTTTTCCGCTTGGATTTGGATATTTTTTTGTATGTTTGTATCCCTGCTTGATTTTGTATATTGATTATGTGTTATGCATGAACTCGTTACTTAATTATTTGCTTTCATACTTTGGATTAATTCTTGCTTCCGCTTTTGAATTATGTTTAAATTTTGGTTGAACCTTGTTTCATGCTAGACCTATTTGAATGTTTTGAGACTTATGAGTTTAAGGGAATAATTTTATATCGTTAGTCCGAGCATGTGTAGGTTCTTTTGTTTGATGGATGTGTTTATCTGATGTCATCAGCAAGTAGCGCCCGTTTCTCGATAAATGTTTAAACTTAGATTAAAAAAAAACAAAAAATATTCTCCTTTTTAATAAATAAATTCAATAAATTCCTTAAAATAAAATGGGTTGTTACACTCTCGGCCTTAGTCATGATGAATTTTTGTCTTCGAGCACATGTCCACCCTCAAAGGGTGGTCGTTACATGCGACCATCCAGCCTCTCGACCTTAATCATGATGGATTTTTTGTCTTCGAGAACATGTCTACCCTCAAAGGGGTAGTCGTTACATGCGACCATCCAGCCTCTCTGCCTTAGTCATGATGGATTTTTTTGTCTTCAAGCACATGTCCACCCTCAAAGGGGTGGTCGTTACATGCGACCATCCAGCCTCTCGGCCTTAATCATGATGGATGTTTTGTCTTCGAGCACATGTCCACCCCCAAAGGGGTGGTCGTTACATGCGACCATCCAGCCTCTCGGCCTTAATCATGATGGATTTTTTGTCTTCGAGCACATGTCCACCCTCAAAGGGGTGGTCGTTACATGTGACCATCCAGCCTCTCGGCCTTAGTCATGATGGATTTTTTGTCTTCGAGCACATGTCCACCCTCAAAGGGGTGGTCGTTACATGCGACCATCAAGCCTCTCGACCTTAGTCATGATGGATTTTTTGTCTTCGAGCACATGTCCACCCTCAAAGGGGTGGTCGTTACATGCGACCATCCAGCCTCTCGGCCTTAGTCATGATGGATTTTTTCTTCGATTAATCATTCAACATAGGCCGCCACATATGCACAATAAAATTAAAGCAATCTATTAGACAAAGTGTTGAAAGTCGAAACAGAAATTTCATTAACTCAAATTAAGGATTTCAATACATCATTGTTGTGGAAAGTTTCCAATAAGCGAGACAGGAAGGGAAATGAAAAAAATGTAGACATAGTATTTCTTCAAGTTAACCACATTCCATGACCTGGGTAATGATCTTCCTTCAGCATCCTTGAGTGAATATGCTCCTCCTGTATGAACCTTCTCGACCAAGTATGGTCCCTCCCAGTTGGGCTCGAGCTTGCCCACATGTTTCAGCACGTTCACCCTTTTCCAAACCAGGTCGCCCACCTGAAATCTCCTGGCTTTCACCATCCTGTCATGCGCTTCCCGCATCCTCTGCTTGTACGCCTCAACTCTGATCGAGGCCTGTTCCCGAAGTTCTTCAATCGTATCCAGGGCTGCCATCATCAAGTTCTCATTTTGTTCAGGATTGTATGTGCTCGATCTTTGCGGCTGGACCTCACTCTCGATCGGAAGCAGGGCCTCCATGCCATAAACCAGGCTGAATGGTGTTTCTCCCGTGGTCGACCTTGGCGTTGTTCGGTATGCACAAAGTACTGAAGTGAGTTCGTCAACCCATGCGCCCGACGCCTTCTCCAACCTTGTTTTCAGGCCATTCAATATGATCCTGTTGGTCACCTCGACTTGTCCATTGGCTTGCGGATGAGCAACTGACGCGAAATGTTGCTCGATCTTCATGTCTTCGCACCATGCTCGGATCCGCTTGCCATTGAATTGCGTCCCATTGTCGGACACCAACACCTTTGGGACGCCAAACTTGCAGCAAATATTGTTATATAAAAATTGTATGACTTTTTCCTCCGTGATTTTCGCCAGCGGCTCGGCCTCCACCCACCTCGTGAAATAGTCCACTGCCACGATAAAAAATTTCCTTTGCCCAGTTCCCTGTGGCATCGGCCCCACCAGATCGACACCCCACTGCGCGAATGGGATAAGGGCACTCATCTTTGTCATCGTCTCCGCCGGCTGATGAATGAGTGGGCCATGCTTCTGGCACTGCAAGCATTTCCTCACTATCACCTTCGCATCCTCCTTCATGGTCGGCCAGAAATATCCTGCTCGTAATATCTTCACCACCAAAGACCCCGCCTTACTATGATCGCTGCAACATTCCTCATGGGTCTCCCTCAACACGTATCGACCCTCTTCTCGCGTCACACATCTCAGGTGAGGTCCGGCATACGACCTCTTATACAACACCCCATTGTGCTCGAAAAACCTCCTTAACACCTTCACTCCTCCTTCTCTCAACTCCTTCAGTATCAAGGTTCTCCAATCGTCGATCTCTTCTATCTCCGCCACCTCATACTCGACCGCACTCCTCTCCATGTGCAGCAAAGTGACACTTCTGCTCTTACAGTCGACCAGATTTTGCGCAATTTTGGATAGCAGGTCTGCTCGACCGTTCTCCCCACGAGGTATTTGCACTAGTTCGAATGAGCTAAACTCTGCGCGCAATCTCTTCATCTCTTCAACGTACCTTTGCATTCTCTCCTTAACCTCAAAATCCTCCTGAAACTGGCCCACCACCAATTGGGAATCGGAGTATACTTGCACTCTCCGAGCTCCACCTGCCATAGCCAACTGCATCCCCTTAATAACTTCCTCGTACTCGGCCTCATTGTTCGACACCTTGTACCCGACTTTGACTGCGAACTCAAAATTATCTCCTTTGGGCGAAATTAAAACAATGCCTAAACCTCCTCCAGCTCTCGACACCGATCCATCAACAAACATTTGTCAAACACCTTCTATCTCCTCCTCTACCTTCGTACCCTCCTGTACGAAATCAGCCAACGCTTGCGCCTTTATCGCTCTCCTTGGCTCATAGGCTATCGTGTATTCGCTCAACTCAACAGCCCATTTGACTAGTCGACCCGATACAGAAGGTCGACCTAAAGTTTCTCCCAACGGCATGTTCGTTCTCACCTTCACCTTATGGCCCAGAAAGTACGGCCGCAACTTCCTCACCGTCACCACCACTGCTAAAGCACACTTCTCGATCTTCGAATATCTCCTTTCCACCCCTTGCATTACCTTGCTTACGTAATAGATTAAAAATTGTACTGTACCTTCCTCCCTCAACAAAACCGAGCTCACCGCCATTTCTCCGATCGATATGTATAGCACCAAGTCCTCCCCTGGAATTGGCTTAGCCAATAGAGGCAAATTGGCTAACACCTTTGTAACTCCTTGAATGCTCTCTGGGCCTCCTCCGTCCACTGGAACCTTGAACTTTTTCTCAGCGTTCGAAACAAAAGACCACTCTTCTCCGCCACCTTAGATATGAAACGGCTCAAGCCCGCAATCCTGCCCGTCAAGATCTGCACCTCCTTCACTTTTGTAGGTGGTTTCATCTCGATCACCGCTCTCACTTTCTCTGGGTTGACCTTGATCCCCCTCTTCGTCACCATATACCCCAGGAACTTTCCGGACTTCACCCCAAAAGAACACTTAGCAGGGTTCAGTTTCATGCCATATCTTCTCAAAGTCAAGAATGTTTCCTTCAAGTCATTCACATGATCGGCCTCCACCTTACTCTTCACTAGCATATCATCGACATACACCTCCATATTCCTCCCCAGCTGTTCCTTGAAGATTTTATCGACCAACCGCTGATACGTTGCACCCGCGTTCTTCAAACCAAATGGCATCACCACATAACAATAAGTGCCTCTGCTCGTAACAAAGCTCACCCTCTTCCTATCCTCCCGGGCCAAAGGGATTTGGTGATACCCATGGGATGCATCCATAAGGCTGAGCAGTTCACAACCTGCTGTAGAATCAACCAGCTGGTCGATCCTGGGCAGTGGATACAAATCTTTTGGACACGCCTTGTTTAAGTCTCGAAAATCAATACACATCCTCCACTTCCTCCCAGACTTAGACACCATCACCGTGTTCGACAACCATTCGGGGAACTGGATCTCCTTAACATGGCCAGCCTTCAACAACTTCTCAACTTCCTGCTCGATCACCTTGTCCATTTCCGAGCCATGGTGTCTCCTCTTTTGCTTCACCGGCCTCACCGTTAGGTCAATATTCAAACGATGTTTGATCACCTCCGCTTTTATCCCTGTCAACTCCTCAGCCAGATACGCGAAAACATCCGCGAACTCCCTGATCAATCCAATCAATTTCGACCTTATGGGCTCCTCGATCTCTTTTCCTATCCGAAACTTCCTCTCCTCGCAACCTTCTACCATCCGAACCTCCTCGATCTCCCCTTCTGGCTGCATCTCCACCTTCTCCTTCCCCTTATTTGTTCTCTCCGTCTCTTCTCTCGACCTTGAGCCCCCAGGTCGGTTCAGCACTCCCTCTTCAAGCTTCGCTTGCTTCCTCGAGAGCTGCTTATTGTTGCTCACTGTGGTTTGATAGCAACTCCTCGAGGTAAGCTGATCTCCCACGACCTCACCAACGCTTTCCCCCACTGGATATTTGATCGTCATGTGGTACGTCGACACGACCGCCTGGAATGCATTCAAACTGGTCCTTCCCATGATAATGTTATATGATGACTCTGCTCCAACGACCACAAACCTCACCATTCTCACCTTCCTCGTTGCTCCTTGCCCCAACGCCACAGATAGGCTCACCTCTCCCATTGGCATCACCTCGCCTCCATTGAATCCATACAGGGCAGTTGCCACCGGCTTCATGTCGAGGTTGAGCTCCTTATTTATCTGCACAAAACAATCATAAAACATTACGTCCACCGAGCTTCCGGTATCGATGAACACCCTTTTCACATCAAAATCGGCCACCTCCGCCGTTATCACTAACGCATCATTGTGGGGCAGCACTACTCCCTCTGCATCCTCCGCTCGGAAACTTATCACCGGCATTCGAGCAGTGATCCCCACCTCCTCTCTCTTTCTTTTCACCGCTCGAACATGGCCTTTCCTTGCATTGTTCGAGTCCCCATCAGTCGGGCCCCCCGAAATCATGTAGATCGTCCCTCTCTTCACTGGGCCATGATCCTCTTGACCTCGATCTCGACTCCCTCGTCTCCTTTTGCCTCCTCGATCATCTCTCCCTCCTCGAGGATCGTCCTTCTCATCATCATCCTCTTGATCACTCCACTCCACCGAATCCTCCCGACACTTTCCTTTGCCCTTACCCTTCGTCTTGTCTTCATACACGAACTCCTTAAGATACCCTGCCCTAATAAGGCGCTCGATCTCATCTTTGAGGTGCCTGCACTTCTCCGTTGTATGCCCATAATCTTTATGAAAATGACAATACTTCCCCGACCTAGGTTGCGTTGGGCCCTCACGCCTCGACTTCGGCCACGTCACGTCCTTATTCTCGATCTTCTTCTGAATAGCCACCAGCACCTCCCCCATCTTTGCAATAAGGGGCGTAAAGTTATGGAACCGCTTCCCTCTAAACACTGGTCGATCTTTCCACCAGTCCTCTCGCCCTCGATCAACCTTGCCACGCCCCTCTCTCCTGCGCGATCTCCTACCTGGTGACGCTCTTCGGGGTGAGCTCGCCCTTCCCTTCCTCGGCTCTGGCTTAGCCAACTCCTCCAACTTAGCGAACTCCGCCTCCGTCTCCTCCAAATTAATATACATCTTGCACCTTTTCAGTACATCGTCATATGTACGAGCAGGGGTCTTGGCTAAAGATGTTCGACAAGGCCCTGCCCGCAAACTCCGTATCAACCCCCCAGCCTTTACCTCGTCTGCGGCCGTGGGAATCTCCAAACAGGTTTGATTGTACCGCGCAACATACTTGCGCAACGACTCTTTCTCCCCTTGCCTCATGGCCATCAACGTCAAATACGTTTTCTCCTGCGCCACCGCACTCGCATACTGGGTCATCAGCTTCTCCGCGAAATCGTCAAAGTCCTTGATCGATCCGTGAGGGAGCTGCTGGAACCAATCGAGCGCACCTCCCCTCAAGGTCGACAAGAATGCCCTGCAGCTAACAGAATCAGAATAACCATGCAACACAGCCAAATTCTCAAACGCCCTTACATGCCTCGACGGGTCAGTAGTCCCGTCGAACATCAAACTCATGTCCTTAAAATTCGCAGGTAGTGGTGCGGTCAATATCTCCCTTGAGAACGGGGGTCCTCGAGCACGCCTTTCAGGTCGACCATCCATCTTGGCCTGTATCTGCCTCACCTGCTCTGCGAGCCTCTCCACCTCACGATCCCGCGGGGATCCATCTCCTCCATAGCTAGACACGTCCTCATCTACCATCGTTGGTCCAGCAGCCACTCGCGAAAGGCTTTGAGTGACTTGCTGAACAACTTGTGCCGCTGCGTTCGCCACCATTTGCTGCATCTCCTGCCTGGTCATCACCACCTGCTGGCAGGGACGCGGCTCCTCCGCCGGCGTTGGTACTGCTCCCTGCGCCGCCGGTCCTTTGCTGCAGCGTCACGACCAGATCTGGTTGCAGCGGCGTTGGGATCGCCGCTCCTTGAGCTGTGCGAGTCTCCTGGGCCCGGTTTGAGCCCACGTCAGCCTCTGGTTGCACCGGCGTGACTCCCACGCCTTGGGGAGCAGGCGTCGGAGTCACCGGTGTGCGCGAGGGTCCAAAGAAGCCCGGAGGAGGGCCTTCTCCAAACGGCCTCGTCATCGTCCACGCATCGTCGAACGATGCCTGCAAATCTCTCCTAGGAATTCCGTCCGCCATAGCCACCGAGCTTCGTCAATCTCAGCACACCACTTTTCGAACGAAAGTCCCACAGACGGCGCTAAATGGTAATGCAAAACACTCCGACCGGCTTGAAATCAGCTTGCCTCCTTCTTCCTCACTGGTAGAACGCCGCGTTCCTGCACAGAACTCTCACACCGGAGGGGTTTTTTGGTGAAGAGCCTCCGATGCTTAAGTCAGTATGTGTTTGTTCAATTTTCCAAAGTAAAGAATGGATAAATCGTAGGCTACAAGAAAAGACCCACTCCCATATATATAGGAGTGAGATATCTGCCCTAGGAATTGCCCGACTTTTGGTGAGCTGTTCTGCCCGTCCGTACACACATAGTGTGCGTGTGTCAGAGATTGTCAGAGTGGTTTTCGCCACAATGACTCTGCACCAATATATTCTCGCCACGTGTCCCTCTGAGCTGAGGCAGATTATTCTTCTGCGCAGGCCGTTGGGATCTCCTAAAGCCATCCACGCGCCCTCACGCGTTCAAGCCACACTCTAGACTACTCTTCACCTGTTGAGTGCTCGATCTCCTTTCTTTTGGTCGACCCTCGACCAGTTCTGCTATTCTGCTCGATCTCCTCCCTTTTGGTCGACCCTCGACCAGTTCTGCTATTCTGCTCGATCTCCTTCCTTTTGGTCGATCCTCGACCAGTTCTGCTATTCTGCTCGATCTCCTTCCTTTTGGTCGATCATCCTTCTACCAATTCGGCTTTCCCCACTTCGAGGTTGCTCGATCGATGATGCAAATCGGTCTATTCCTCAGCTATATAATATCCCATATCACCCATGGAATTCGGCATTTTTGAAAAAGTTCTATCAGTAGCCTTAGGGCGATCTTTTGTAATGATGTTTTGTATGAAATTTGTCAAACTCTGTAAAGGTATGTAATTCTTACTTGTTCGCATTTATTTTCGGTAAGTATATTTGGTAAGTATAGATAGAGTCGAAGCGGCGTAATTAACGTAAGGAACAAAGTGTTGGCTAGGATCAGTACGATGACCTAGTCGGCACTAGTTGGGCTCAACTAGGAAGCCCAGTCAGGCCAATAGTACCACCGAGTCTAAACGCGAAACCGGTCTGGTAAGCTGCCACATAATTATGTGCAGGTCGGGTCAGTACGATGGCCCGGTCGGCACGAGCCGGGCTTGGCAAAGTAGCCCGGTAAGGCCACAGTCGCCAATGTAAGGAATGAATAACGGGCTCAAGCATGAGGCTAGACGAGGCCAGACCGCCGCCCGATTCAACGGATGAATCGGACAGGTAAAAGGCGCCGAGCCCAGCCATGGGGCCCGATCTCGAGGCTCGGCCAGATAATTAAAAAAGAGCCAGGCCCGATCTTGAGGCTCGGCTAAGTAAAAGGCGCCGAGCCCAGCCATGGGGCCCGGCCGTCCGAATGGTGAGTGCTCAACTCGGCACTCAAGCCATACTTTGGAACAACTAAAAATTGCAAACACACATACATAAACAAAAAGCGCGAAAAGACTCGCAGAAATGCACAAAACACATATTCCATCCATTCAAAACAAAGTTAAAATATTTTCCACATAAACAAATCGTTTTCAAAAAGACCACATGCGGTCAAATACCACGGCACGCAGGCCGGCAAAGATAAGTAAAAAACAAGGGTCCTCAGGAGGCGAGGTCAGGGCCCTCGAGAATCACCTCGGCGTCTGCCTCCTCGGCCTCCACCTCTTTGGTCCCCGAGGTGCCGACCCCCGCCTCGGCATCCGCCGCCTCCTTAGCCACCGCCTCCGCCTCCTCCAACTCGGCAACCACCGTCAGCACGGCGCCGCGCCTCGGCTGGAGCTCGGGATTCGGGTCAACCACAGGCCCGAACGACTCATACTCAGGGAGCGACTCCCCGGGGCCCAGTTGCCACGTGTCCATGGAGGGGATGGCGCCAAATTTTTGGAAGCCGACAACAACATCGTTAGCCCAGCCTCGGAGCCGGCGAACCACCGTGGCTTCATCTTCATCGATCTCGCACACCATCCCCCCGAAATCTAAGTCGTGCCGCGCTGCCTTTTCACAAAGGATTGCCCGAAAGTCTTCAAGGGAGAGCACTCCGGCGTCAAGACGCTGAAACAACCAGTAGAGGTTGAACGTGGCCGACATGTCCATGCTCTACTTCATCTCATTGAAGAATTGGACTTGGACCTCAGCAAACGTCACGGGAGGAGGCAGGGCGATGGGCTCGCCGTCAATCTGCTTCGCTGCCTCCTTCAGGAGGCAGACCTGGGAAGACATCCTCTTCCCAAAGTCCTCGAGCTTGGCGACCACCTCAGCATGCTCCCGACGGACGCGGTCCAGCTCCTCCGAGTGGTTCTTGGAAGCCATGACCAGGTCGGCTTTGTGGGCCTCCTCGGCGGCGGTCACCTCGGCAACCCTCCTCTCCTCGCTATCGGCCAGGGCCTTCTTCAGCTCGGCAATCCTGGCATCCCGGTCCTCGGTCAAGCGGGCCAGCTCCTCTCTGGCCTTATGTAAAACTTTAACATTCAACGGGCGCTACTTGAACACTAAAGCAATTAAACATTTACACAGATAAAATCTAACAGTTCAAAATAACATCCCAATTATTCATAATCCTCAAATCCAGTCATGCATAATTAAATACTTCAACGGAAATCCCATGGTCTAACCGACATGTTCAAAATAAACAAAGCGGAAGCATAATTATTCAAAGATAAAGAATGGTCTATGGAGATAATAAAAACGGAAGCAAGTAATACACAATCCAACGACCACCACTCGATCGTCTCTTGCTACCGCCGCCAACCAATGCTCAACCTAAAAAGATAGGAAGAGGAACAAGAGGACAGAAAAGTAAATGGGGGTGAGTACAACCATCATACTCACCATTACCGCATAGTATATTTCGCATAAAGATCCATAACCATAAATAATGTATGCATAGAATCCAGATCTAAGTCCCTATTAGGCCCTATCGCAAACCTCCTATGTACATACAACAAACCTCCCGATCAGACATCGGCGAGGATGTAACTGGAAGCACTCCCACCTCGGATGCAACGGATGTAGGATCTTACCAGGAGACAGTGAAGTTGAATTACTCATCCGCTCTACACGGATTCGGGTGTTCAGAAAATCCCCTCCGCTCTACACGGATTCGGGCGCCCACCTCCTTGATACAACGGGCATGTGACTTCCACTGATTATGCATTCGTCAAAGGCACTACCATCAGGACACTTAGACTAGGGTTCTCACGCATACAAAAACTATCGCGACAAACATTTATACGAAATAACAAGTGCGATAAATGTAGATTCAACATTAATGAACCCACCTGGTAGCGTTCGGAAATTAACACAAACAAGGGTAGGCGACGAGGTCGACTCGTCAAACACCTACATTTATTAAAATAGTCTTATCAAAGACTATCCTATAATTTCTAAGCCCAACAAAATTCATATAATCATTTAACCACGCATCAAAGCAAACGAAAATACATTTTTGAAAATATCACATAAGTTTAGAAAACTTGACCCGGGCAGCGTTTTTACAATCGACATAACTCTCAGCATATAACTCATATGAACATGAATCAAGTTGCATTCGAATCCTAAGACATGAAACTACAACTCTTATGAAGACACTGAAAGCAAATAAGGTCATTTAACAGGTTATAAATCAACAAACATTAAAATTTCAGTCACAGTCCAAAACTGGGAAAAATATACTTGACCCGACTTCAGTTTTTACCATCTAACTTGAGCTACAGGAATGATGTTAATGAAATTCAAAAACCACATGATAGGCAACTCAAATGTCTACAACGTTTCTGAAGATCACATTGGCAAATAAACACATATTCAACGAGTTTAAACACAAAATATGTGATTCAGTAAAACTGTCAAAAGTTAACAAATGATATGGACAACATCTCAATCTTTATCATTTATTTCGAGCTACTGACCTTCAACTGATATGGTTCAAATCCCAAATTAAACCTTAAACAAAACTCTACATCGTTTATTTAGATTATAGAAACATATAAGACCATTTAGATGGTAAAAAATAGGTTAACATTCAGTTTCAGATTTCTGCCAACATGATAATCCTAACTCATGCATATCTAACTTCATAAAATAATAACTCGAGCCACAGAGAACATATCAACATGAAATCTATCACATTTGAAAGATACAAGACAGATCTATAACTTTTATGCAGAGTGTAAGTTCATACGAGCACATTTTGACACGAAAAATAGACCAAATATTAATTCCAATTTTGCTGCCGGGTCCGGAAAAACTGGTAGTACAACGAATTTTGCAAAAATCATAACTTTTCCGATATAGATCGGAATCGAGAAATTAAAAAGCCCAAATATAGAAAACTGAAAGCACTACAATTCTCATGAATATCACGAATTCAAATACTCAGTCTAAGATGTCTCAAACCGCAGCACAACAGAATAGCGAAAAAGTGTATTTTCACAAGAAATGATAGTTTGAATAACACTTAATCCAAATAATCTCATTTAAACATGTTAAAATATAATTCCAGCAAATATAACATATTATTACAAAGGATTTGAAGTTTAGTAAAATAAATTTACCAAACACCAAAGGGGAGATGATATAAGATATTATACATTAGACCAGTCCTAATGGATAAGAGGAGAATATATTGAAGAATATGCCTACACATGGCTAAGACACGTGGCACGACGCTATTGGACAAGCCCAACTTGGGCCATAAGGTACACTCCCCCTATAAAAGGGGGCTAAGGTATCACATTCTGACACTCTCTCTACATTCACAATTATACTCTTGGGATTTGAAGAGGTACTGACTTGAGAGTCGGAGGCCCGACGCCGGGACCCCTCCCGGCGTTGGGTTCTTGCAGGTCCGGTGGCCGTTCGAATTGAAGGAGCCCGGGTGAAATCTTATTCACTTCATTGGCACCGTCTGTGGGACCCGTTAAAAAAGCCAAACGGAGTTCCGACCGAAAAATGGGAGAAATCTTCTAGCAAGCTCCTTCTTCTCCACCGGCGCCACCACCGTCACCACCGCCGGCCACCACCCTCGCCGCCGGCCGCCGGAAAACGTGCTCCGATCGGAAAATTCTTTACGTCATCGGATAGATCTCTTCGCGGTGGATCTCTCCTTAAAATTTCAAGCGAAAATTCCGCCGGGAAGGCCGTCAATTTTGCGGTCAAAGATTCTAGATCTAGCAAAAAATTGGTCAAAATCGGACATTCAAATGTATTTTCCCGACAATCCGTGAGGGCTATGGAAAATCCGAGGGTACCACCGGAATCCTCTCGACGAGGCGAATCAACATAGCCTGACCTTCGCCTGCCGCCGCCGCCGGAAGCCGCCGCCGCCTCCGCCTCCGCCGATCGAGTCTCGTTACCGATCTCGGAAAATCTCAGAAGGGAACGAGAAAGGAAGGCTGGGCTGCTTCTCGGCGAACGAGCTCGACGGCTTCGCTTCGTCTCACGAAGGAGGGGAGGAGCAGGCTCGCCGGACAAGGGCTCGGGTCGCGGCGTAGCTGCTGCGTGGCGGAGGAGGGTCCGCCGGACTGAATAGATCTCGCCGGAGGAAGAGAGCTTGCGACGGAACTCGCCGGAAAAAAAAAAGCTTCGCGGCTACTGGTTCACGTCGGGGGGGAAAGTCTCGCCGGAAAATGACGAGCGGTTGTTCGTGGAGGGCCTGCTCGCGTGAATCGTCGGCGTTGCTGCTGGGGTCGTCGGAGGTTATGGAGAGGAAAAGAGAGAGCGTGTTCTCTGTTCACGTGTACAAGGGAGAGGTTGGTCGTTCAAAGGTCGGGGATGCTCGTCGATGGCGTACAACGACTGGACAGCAAACGGAAATGCTGAAACATAACGAACGGAGCTGACCGGAGAGATCGCCGGAAACAATGGCTCTTAACGGAAATTCGAACAGGGCCCGACTGCTTGCAACTCCCGACTCGCTTGATGTGGCGAGGTGACCCAGGGTCTGGTCGGACGGAATCATTGCTGAACAAGTTGCGAGATGGATGAAAGGTCGTCAGAATTAATGGCTGTCGCCGGAGGTAGCAGGTTTCACGTGGTGGTCACTCACGCCGGGAGCTCGCCGGAAAACGCAGCGGCGAGGATGATGAGCGAAAGTGATGAGGGTGGTGATATGTGGGTGCAACGACGGGAAAAGAGGAAAAATATGAGGAGAGTGATTTTGAACTGAGAACTTAACTCCACAACTCCTGATATAACGAGAGGAAGAGAAGGATTTTCGCGTCTGTTGGAGGAGAGATCTCCTTGAGACTCGGTCGGGCCAATTCAAACGATCAGATAGGATTTTATCTATTCTGGATCGCGGAAAAAAAAGAAACGGATATTAACTTATCTGTTGGGCCCTTATAAAAAAATGACATGGTCTATATATCCAAACTACAAACGGGCCAAAAAGGTTTATCAATTTGGGCTAGAGAAAAGAAAGATCCCAGCTACGAAAAAAAATACTAAAAATCGGTCGGTTCTTCTCGGGCTCGACTCGAAAATTATTCGAGGCTCGGTTCAACGTGGCAAAAATTAAATTGAAACCGTATAATACATAACACACATAATATTTATTTAATAATAATAATAATAATAATAATAATAATAATAATAATAATAATAATAATAATAATAATACAGATGCATACATAGGAAAATAATTTCACACATTATTTATTGTCTGTAATAATTAACAATTAAGGAAATTACGAGCACAAATAAAATAAATAAATTTATTCGGACAATTAAATAAATAATAAAAATTTCTAAAATAATTCGGAACAAATGGGGCGCTACAATCTACCCACCTTAAAAGGAATTCCGACCTCGGAATTCGAAAACCAAGGAAACTAACGAACTACAAGAAATACAAAGGCCTCTAAAATGAGAAGGTCGGGAATCTCCCCCTAATCTCATTCTCCTTCTCTCAAGTCGTCTTGGACTTGTCATGTCGGCTCCACTGCACCTTCCCAAAGCTCCCTGCCCGGTTCCTCAGCTGATGGACACTCGGGTCCAAAACGGCCACCGGTACCTTCTCGTAGGTAAGGTCTCGCTTGACCCGCAGTTCACCGAAGTCCACCACGTGGTCCGGGTCATGCACATATCTACGCAACATCGAGACATGAAACACACCATGCACCCTAACAAATCCGGTGGTAAAGCTAGCCGATAAGCCAAGTCCTCGACTCGAGTAAGAATCTCAAAGGACTAACCGCATACGACAGCGGATCCTCATTTTCCCCAAACCAAGGTATCCACACCTGTATTCATACGAAAGGGAAACTCGAATGGTATCATCCAGACACCCGTTCGATACACAAAAACACGAGACGGCCCACCCATGGTGAGAAATCGCAAAACACAACACAACCTGCACACACGACCTCAATAGGTCTCATAGTGCCTCAACCGAGAGATCATCGGTCAAATAATCGTGGTCGACACGTGGAGTTGAGTTTTAGCATGGTGCCCTGGTCACGCCGAAAACTTACCCACAATCTCGACACACCCGTGACTTCTTGCCAAAGCGAGTGTCACGATACTGTGCAATCATGCACGCAGTATTGCCCCGCTATACTCATACTTATAACACACGGTTCTACAACACAAACATAGCCTCCATGGCTCCATTTACTGGCAACGCAAGTCCCCTATCTCGCCATCTCGAGAAATCCTCGCAGATGCATAGGAAACCTATTCGATTATGCTTCCTTATCAAAACCATCGATCAAGGATGCAAACGCGGTTCGGTGGAACTTGGAACTCTTGGTGGTTAAACCGTCTAAAATAAATTGGACGGTTGAATTTTTAATGCACTGTCCCCCGAGAGGCGACACGCTCGCAGGCGCTGCATATGCGGGGTGCCAGGACGCTCACGTGCACCTGTTCAGGGACCAGCCACAAGGTCAAGGTTTGGCCGATCACGCTGGCATGGATGTTCCGTGTGTCCGGTGATGGCAGCTGTAGCTTGCGTGTGAGTCAACGATCGGCCGCGCGCAAGCTTATCGTCTATCAGCACGGGCGTACACGCTTGACCACCACTTTGTGGCAACACCCAGTCAGGGTCGGCTTTCGGTTCAAAGTTTTGACAAGAAAATTTGATCCATGGTTTTTCTCAATACGAAAATTCTCTGACTTGGGATTTCACATAGGCTAAGGCAACAGCAAGAGAAAAGTTTTCCTCAAAATGTATAAAAAAATGGAGTCCATTCCAAACAAGATTTTTGGTTTTTCACGAATTCAAAAAGTTTCAACGTCTCAAAAATAACAGGGTATAAAACCGAGTTCCAAGTCCACTACCTTATTCCAACAACACACTCTAACATGCAAATAGACCGAACGCTAGAGATAGGCAAAACTCCTCAAAGAAAACTAATGCGGCTCTTCACTCGAGAATGGTACTAGGTCAGCGGCTCTCTCTGAGACACTAATAAGCTAGCTCACTTCAGCTCTTCCGATAAACAGCGTCGGCTGTCACGTCAGCTCTTCCTCCGGTAGCTAACCGTGCCAGCACTCCTGAACAAGCTCCACTCATTTGCATTGCCCAGAGTTTACACCTCAAGGTCTAGGCGAGAGGTTTCTTTCATCGAAAAGCCCTCGATCACGTCTTCAGTTATTTCTGCTACATCTCGGCGTCTTAAGAGATAGACTATGACGTCGCTGCAGAACTACAACCAGACATTCCATCGCAGTCGCCATTGCGGTACTTAGCACAAGAGAATCACTATTTGATTAGAGACATTCTCCTCGGGTTTCAGAGTCCGTTTTTCTATGTCCACTCCTCGATCTTCGGTTGACGGTACCTCGGCCTTGAATCGGTTTTCAATGATTTTGCAGTTGCCCTCAGTTGATTGAACAGGTCCTCACCTCGTGATAGCGGTTGATCATCCTTCGTCGCCCGTCGGTTGGGTTTTCAGTTGTCGATGTTCAGCATTCCTTGTCATGAAGCAGATCGGCTCCTCCGGTGTTCAGGTTGGTTGTAACTCGCCTTGCTCGTCTGGTGGCCTTCCTTGCTGCTCCTGTGGACTATTCCTTGATGCTCCCGAATTATTGGTGAGTCTCAGAATGGATCGAGTAGCCGTTGATAAAGATGAAAATCAATTGGTTCGGATGAATAGAATGCTCAAACACAATAAAAGAATGATATAAGTCACGTAGAAAGCTGGAAATACTCGTCTTAATTGGTACATCAGGTGGTAAAACTTGATCTTGAAAATCCAAGCGAACATGAAAACAAAGATAAGGGTTTTCAAAGGTTTTGCAAAAGTTCAAGGAAGTGAAAGATTTCTCCCGAAGGCCAAAACAAAATAAAAGAATGAAAATTTGTCAAAGTTTGCAATGAAACGCAAGTTCGAGAATACAAGTGGCTCTACGCTTCACTATGCACATGCTCCAAGCTCGACTACCCTCCTTAAAAGATCCTTCATAATCCTTTAAGGTAAGACACCTTTCTTGAATTAGTCGATGACTCTCGACCGGGGAAAACTATTTCCAATGCGACATACGATTTAATCACAACAAAATAAATGACCGTCGCTAGCCTCCAGGTCAAGATACCATAGTGGCTTGCGCCGACCTTCACGCTCTCGAGTGCACGGACTCGGAGTTATCGCAAACAAAAATCACAAACCTTGCGACAAATAAGGTTTAGCAGAAAACAAATATGCTTATCCTTCTTCGTACACAAAGTCTCTAAACAAAGTTAGTTCCAAGCATCAAATACAGGAATTGCACAATGGTTTTGAAAGATAAAACACGGAAAGCGGAAAGATTAATAGACAACGCACGATCTCGATTTTCCAGTCAGTTGTCCACTCTTTGATCAGTTCATCCTCGTCCTAAATGAGAGCATACTCACGGGATTCTCCCTCTATATTGACCAAATGTCGAGCAGAAGAATTCATCCACATGAGGATTTAGCCACATTCGTCCACCGTTGATCCTCTCTGGCGTAGGTCCCCAATCTCTTTCATTCGCACCTAAAATGAAATGACACAATCCTCTTCTGGCCTCAATGACAGTATTCGGCATAGCGGACGATAACAGAATAGTCGAGTTCGGACTCTGCGTATACAGTACGCTAGATCCACTTGCGTTTACGGAGTCATTCCGTCAGCTGTCGGCCTTCGCGGTCAACGTTCATAATCCACGCGATAAATGAAGTCATTGCTTTCCTCGAGATTTCGCCATTCTCGAGAATCACGCTAGAAATGTCTAATCGGTCACCGAAACCCTTGGTTTCGAACTACAACACTTTTGAAACACTAAATTCCAATCATCACACTCCAATGATTGGAATTCACCACGCCTCCTCTGGTCCACTTGTCAACTGCCCAAGACGTTTGAATGATCCCGCACGTTCGGAATCTCTCGGTTGTCTAATCTCGATGAGGCATCCTGACGTCGGTCACCAGAAAGCGATGGTGCATAAACGCAAATCTCATCTATCAACGAGGTAGCTCGCACAAGGTGCTAACTCGAAACTTATAGAGAGAAAATTTCTAGGGTCATCACCAAACACTAATTATAACAAAGGTGGATAATCCTAAGCCCCATATAAAATAAATAAAACAACAAAACTCATACCTCGAGTTGGCGCGGCGAGAGAAAGCGAGTGGTCGAAGGGTCGTTAAATAAACTAACACTAGAGATAGTCTACAGAAACGCAGACTAGCTCTGATACCATACTGTAACGCCCCAATCGATTTTTAAAGAAAATCCATAGCTTTTCAAAAAAAATCAAGGTAAAAATTTTCGAAACTTATTTTTCGAATCATAAACTTTTGGCGTTACTCATTTTTTTCAAAAACACAGTTCAAGTCATAACTGAACTACGGGGATTCATTACCCGATTTTTCCAACGGTTTTCATTAACCACATAACGTAAACATAAACATCAGGATGAACTCAATCATATATCAAGAAAGGTTTTTCAACATAAACCAAATCCAAATGTTTTCAAAATAAACAAGTTCCAACTCCATACCAACGTAGGTTCAATACCAACATAAGTTCGTGAAAAGCGGAAGCAATTAAATAAACATAATAAATAAGTGTGACCACCACTCGCCTTTCCTCGTCACGCGTCATTGCTTAACCTGCATCAGTTACGAGCAGGTGGGAGTGAGTACAGTTAAATATCGTACTCACACTATGCAATGCACATTTCATAATATGTAAAATTGGCATGGCCGCAGCATGAACATAAACAATACACATATGTCACATCTCCATCATAACATAAATACTCTTGTGCACATCTTTCATAATAGTCACGGAAAGGGGATTCATTACCCTAACGGCGAGAGTACGTGCCACGCAAGGACACGGCCTTTCATAATAGGTCTTTACGGAGACTTGCCTCATAAGGCAACCGTATTACATCGACGGGGACAACCGTAACGATGGCCATCATAATAGCTCACATCGATAGGCTACATATTCACGTTCATACATAGATCACGCCAAAATGGAAACACATATTTAAACACACATTGCACAGATAATTTTAGAATAACAACCCACCTGGTCGGAATCGAGACAAATCACAAATTGAGTGTAGGTGGCGAGTTCGACTCGTCAAGCACCTACATTTAATAAAATAGCCCTATCAATGACTATTCAACAAATCACTTAGTCCAAGTAAGCTCACGTAAGCATTTAAGCATGCATTAAATCAAGTAAATCCAAATTCTGAAAATATCACTTACGTTTTGAAAACTTAACCCGGGCAGCGTTTTTAAAACCGACATAACTCTCAACACACAACTCATGTGATCATGGATCAAGTTGCATTAGAATCCTAAGATATGAATCTACAATTCTTATGACGACACTGAGAGCAATTAAGGCTATTTAACAGGTGATAATTCAGCAAACATTCAAAATGGAGTCATAGTCCAAAACTGCAAAATGAACTTGACCAGACCTCAGTAAATACTGGCTAACTGGAGATACAGGCATGCTATTAATGAAATTCAAAAACCACATGATAGATAACTCAATTTTCTACAACTTTGCTGAAGATCATATTGGCAAATAATCACATTATCAATGACTTTAAACACAAAACATTTGGTTCAACAAATCTTTCAAAAACTCACATGTGATATAGACAGCACTTCAGTGTTTACAACCTAGAACGCGCTACAGAGCACGTATCGACATGAAATGTATCTCATTTGAAAGGCAAGAAACAGACCTATAACTTTCATGAAGAGTGTAAATTCATACGAGCACATTACGACACGATAAACAGACCATATTTTGATTATAGACATGCTGCCGGGTAACAGAAAAACTGGACGCGCAACATTTTTGTGAAAATCACAACTTATTCGATATAACTCGGAATCAAGAAATTCCAAAGCTCAGGTTTACCAAACTGAACATACTACATTTCACATGAAGACCATAATTTCAAATAACCAGTTTCAGAGGGTCATAATCGCATCGTAACAGGGCAGTATTTTTCAAATAAATCACGCATTCAAAAATGAACTTCGCCTCTCATCAAAACACGCATATATTTCATGTGGTTCTCCCAAAAACAGGAATAAACGAGCATATACTCGACTAATCACTGCAATAACATAGAGTTCAACATAAACGGACGAGGCCAATTAAACCATGTCAAATCACATGATACCGAACGATATTCGAATATACACATAAAATCTCTACACGAATATAACACGTAGATAATTTAGCGAGAGATCGAGTCTCGTTACCGATCTCGGAAAATCTCAGAAGGGAACGAGAAAGGAAGGCTGGGCTGCTTCTCGGCGAACGAGCTCGACGGCTTCGCTTCGTCTCACGAATGAGGGGAGGAGCAGGCTCGCCGGACAAGGGCTCGGGTCGCGGCGTAGCTGCTGCGTGGCGGAGGAGGGTCCGCCGGACTGAATAGATCTCGCCGGAGGAAGAGAGCTTGCGACGGAACTCGCCGGAAAAAAAAAAAGCTTCGCGGCTACTGGTTCACGTCGGGGGGGAAAGTCTCGCCGGAAAATGACGAGCGGTTGTGTGGAGGGCCTGCTCGCGTGAATCGTCGGCGTTGCTGCTGGGGTCGTCGGAGGTTATGGAGAGGAAAAGAGATTGCGTGTTCTCTGTTCACGTGTACAAGGGAGAGGTTGGTCGTTCAAAGGTCGGGGATGCTCGTCGATGGCGTACAACGACTGGACAGCAAACGGAAATGCTGAAACATAACGAACGGAGCTGACCGGAGAGATCGCCGGAAACAATGGCTCTTAACGGAAATTCGAACAGGGCCCGACTGCTTGCAACTCCCGACTCGCTTGATGTGGCGAGGTGACCCAGGGTCTGGTCGGACGGAATCATTGCTGAACAAGTTGCGAGATGGATGAAAGGTCGTCAGAATTAATGGCTGTCGCCGGAGGTAGCAGGTTTCACGTGGTGGTCGCTCACGCCGGGAGCTCGCCGGAAAACGCAGCGGCGAGGATGATGAGCGAAAGTGATGAGGGTGGTGATATGTGGGTGCAACGACGGGAAAGGAGGAAAAATATGAGGAGAGTGATTTTGAACTGAGAACTTAACTCCACAACTCCTGATATAGCGAGAGGAAGAGAAGGATTTTCGCGTCTGTTGGAGGAGAGATCTCCTTGAGACTCGGTCGGGCCAATTCAAACGATCAGATAGGATTTTATCTGTTCTGGGTCGCGGAAAAAAAAGAAACGGATATTAACTTATCTGTTGGGCCCTTATAAAAAAATGACATGGTCTATATATCCAAACTACAAACGGGCCAAAAAGGTTTATCAATTTGGGCTAGAGAAAAGAAAGATCCCAGCTACGAAAAAAAATACTAAAAATCGGTCGGTTCCTCTCGGGCTCGACTCGAAAATTATTCGAGGCTCGGTTCGACGTGGCAAAAATTAAATTGAAACCGGATAATACATAACACACATAATATTTATTTAATAATAAGAATAATAATAATAATAATAATAATAATAATAATAATAATAATAATAATACAGATGCATACATAGGAAAATAATTTCACACATTATTTATTGTCTGTAATAATTAACAATTAAGGAAATTACGAGCACAAATAAAATAAATAAATTTATTCGGACAATTAAATAAATAATAAAAATTTCTAAAATAATCCGGAACAAATGGGGCGCTACAGACCCCAGTGGCGGGTCTTTTGGTTTTTGACCTCAGTGGTCAATCAACTTTTGGTGTTCGACCCTAGTGGCGGGGTCTCGATTTTCGACCTCAGTGGTCGATCAACTTTCGGTGTTCGACCCCAGTGGCGGGTCTCTCGATTTTCGACCTCAGTGGTCGATCAACTTTCGGTGTTCGATCCCAGTGGCGGGTCTCTCGATTTCGACCTCAGTGGTCGTTCGGTATTCATTTGGGGTCCCGATGCTCATTTGGAGATTTGGTGACTATTTGGTGGTCGATGGTTTATTCAAATTACAACCTCAGTGGCAGGTTGACGGAAACAGCTCGAAGAGGAATTTCACTCTTAGGTCGAGTCATTCAGACTCGACCAGAGTGGGGGGGACTAGATGATATAGGATATTATACATTAGTCCAGTCCTAATGGATAAGAGGAGAATATATTGAAGAATATGCCTACACATGGCTAAGACACGTGACACGACGCTATTGGATAAGCCCAACTTGGGCCATAAGGTACACTCCCCCTATAAAAGGGGGCTAAGGTATCACATTCTGACACTCTCTCTACATTCACAATTATACTCTTGGGATTGGAGAGGTACTGACTTGAGCGTCGGAGGCCCGACGCCGGGACCCCTCCCGGCGTTGGGTTCTTGCAGGTCCGGTGGCCGTTCGAGTTGAAGGAGCCCGGGTGAAATCTTATTCACTTCAGGAGAGAGGACAGATTCAGTTTCGGAAGGGCTCGACGACGACCAAATCCTAATGGGCGGGGAAGATCGTCCGCTTGGCTCGCTCGGCGGGGGTGACGACCAGAGATGGCGGAGGCTGGTTCTATCGGAGACCAAGAGAGAAGAGGGAGAGAGAGAGCTATATGGCTGGAGCAAAAGAAAAGGAGAGTTTGAGAGAGAGAGGTGAGTGACGTGAAGAAGAGAAATGGGAGTGAGGGGGTTACTTATTAATCAAAATGGTAAGTTACAAAATCTCATGAATTTGGTCAAGGCTAAATGAAAGGGATAGGGGCTGAATTTAAGGGATAATAATTCACTTTTGAATTCAAATTCAAAAATCAAAACTCATGCATGCAAGATGAGGGGAGAAGGTGACGGGCGGTTCGGGTTGCGGCGTGAACCAGCGGGTCGAGGGCATGCGGGTACGGGCCGGCTGGAGGGAAAAAGCGGTTGGGTTCGGCGGTCCGGTTTGCATGTTCGGCTAGGTTGCTTGTTCGGTTCAAAGTCCCGGTTATTAACGAATTTTCGGCTCGACCGAAAATAAAATAAAAATTGTTAACATAATACGGGTCAATTTTTAATACAATTAACCATTAAGAGCATTTAATCGAAATAAAAATTATCGAGCTCGACTAAATTAATTTCTGGAATTAAAATAAAATAAAAATAAATGCACTTAGGCAAATACGAGCATATAATCACGTAGAAATTAATTAATCGAGCCCAAAATAATTAATTCGAACAAAATATAATGATTAAATATCTCGAATAAATTCGGAACAAATGGGCGCTACAATCTACCCACCATAAAAGGAATTCCGACCTCGGAATTCGAAGACAAGAAAACTAACGAACTAAAGAAATACAAAGGCCTCCAAAACGAGAAGGTAGGGAATCTCCCTCCAATCTCGGCCTCCTTCCCTCAAGTTGTCTCGGACTCATCATGTCGGCTCCACAGCACTTTCCCAAAGCTTACTGCCCGGTTTCTCAGCCGATGGACACCCTGGTCCAAACTGGCCACAGGTACCTCCTCATAGGTAAGGTCTCGCTCGACTCGCAGTTCGCCGAAGTCCACCCCGTGGTCAGGGTCATGAATATATCTACGTAACATCGAGACATGAAACACATCATGCACCCCTGACAAATCTGGTGGTAAAGCTAGTCGATAAGCCGAGTCACCGACTTGAGCAAGGATCTCAAAGGATTAACCGCATATAACAGGGGTCCTTGTTTACTCTAAACCAAGGTATACCACACCTCTAGTCATGCAAAAAGGGAAAACTCGAGTGGTATCGTCCAGACACCCGTTCGATACACAAAAACACCCTCCCAAGGTGAGAAATCACACAACGCAACACACAACATGCACCACGACCTCAATAGGTCTGATAGTGCCTCGACCATGAGATCATCGATCAAACAATCGTGGTCGACACGTGGAGTTGAGTTTCAGCATGGTGCCCGGGTCACGCCGAAAACTTACCCACAATCTGGACACACCCGTGACTTTTTGCCGAAGCGATTTGTCACGGTGACTGTGCAACCATGCACGCAGTATAGCCCCGCTATACTCATACTTACAACACACTATTCTACGACACATACGTAGCCCCTCATGGCTCCGTTTGCTGGCAAAACAAGTTCCCTATCTCGCCATCTCGAGGAATCCTCGCATAGGCATATGAAACTTATCAACTACGCTTCCTTATCAAAACCATCGATCAAGGATGCAAATGCGGTTCGGTGGAACTTGGAACTCTCGGTGGTTAAACCGTCTAGAAGAAAATAAATGGACGGTTGAATTGTTAATGCATTGTCCTCCGAGAGGCAACACGCTCGCAGGCGCTGCATATGCGGGGCGCCAGGACGCTTACGTGCACCTGTTCAGAGATAGCTGCAAAGTCAAGGTTTGGCCGATTACGCTGGCGTGGAAGTTCTGTGTGTCCGGTGATGGCAGCTGCAGCTTGCGTGTGAGTCAACGATCGGCCACGCGCAAGCCTATCGTCTATCAGCACGGGCATACATGCTTGACCACCACTTCGTGGCAACGCCCAGTCAGGGTCGGCTTTTGGTTCAAGGTTTTGGACAAGAAAATTTAATCCATGGTTTTTCTTAATGCGAAAAATTTTCTGACTTGGGATTTCACATGGGCTAAGACAATAGCAAGAGAAGGGTTTTCCACAAAATGTGTACAAATGGAGTTCATTCCAAACAAGCTTTGTGGTTTTTCATGAATTCAAAAGTTTCAAGGTCTCCAAAAATAATAGGGTATAAAACCGAGTTCCAAGTCCACTACCTTATTCCAACAACACACTCTAAAACGCAAACAGACCGAACACTAGAGATAGGCAAAAATCCTCAAAGGACATCTAATGCGGCTTTCCAGTCGAGAATGATACTAGGTCAGCGGCTCTCTCTGAGACACCAACTAGTTAGCTCGCTTCGGCTCTTCCGATAAACAGCGTCGGCCATCACGTCAGCTCTTCCTCCGGTAGCTAATCGTGCCAGCAGTCCTGAACGAGCTCCACTCATATGCATTGTCCATAGTTTACATGTCAAGGTCTAGGCGAGAGGTTTCTTTCATCGAAAAGACCTCGATCACGTCTTCGGGTATTTCCGTTACGTCTCGGCGTTCTTAGAGATAGACTATGACGTCGCTGTAGAATTACAACCAGACATTTCGTCGCAGTTGCCATTGCGGTAGTTAGCACAAAAAGAATCACTATTCGATTGCGGACATTCTCATCGGGTTCCTGAGTCCGTATTGATACGTCCACTCCTCGATTTTTGACTGACGGTACATCGGCCTTAAATCGGTCTTTAATAATTTTGCAGTTGCCCTCCGTTGATTGAACAGGTCTTCACCTCGTGATAGTAGTTAATCATCCTGCATCGTCCATCGGTTAGGTTTACGGTTGTCGATGAGCTGCATTCCTTGCCATGAAACTGATCGACTCCTCCGGTGTTCAGGTTGGTTGTAACTCGCCTTGTTCATCTGGTGGCCTTCCTTGCTGCTCCTCTGGACTATTCCTTGATGCTCCCGAATGATTGGTGAGTCTCAGAATAGATCGAGTAGCCGTTGATAAAGATGAAAAAAAATTTGTTCGGATGAATAGAATGCTCAAACACAACTAATAGAATGATATAAGACAAGTAGAAAGCTGGAAATACTCGTCTTAATTGGTACATTAGGTCGTAAAACTTGGTCTCGAAAATCCAAGCGAACATGAAAACAAAGACAAGGGTTTTCAAAGGTTTTGAAAAGTTCAAGGAAGTAAAAGATTTCTCCCGAAGGCCAAAACAAAATAAAAGAATGAAAATTGGTCAAAGTTTACAACAAAATGCAAGTTCGAGAATACAAGCGGCTCTGTTCTTCACAATGCACATGCTCCAGGCTCGACTACCCTCCTTAAAAGATCCTTCATAATCCTTTAAGGAACGACACCTTCGTTGAATTAGTCGACGACTCCCGACCGGAGAAAACTATTTCTGATGCGTCATACGATTTAACCACAACGAGAAGAATGACCGTCGTTGGCCTCCAGGTCAAGATACCACAGTGGCTTGCGCCGACCTTTGCGTTCTCGAGTGCACAGACTTGGAGTTATCGCAAACAAAATCACAAACTTTGCGACAATTAAGGTTTAGAAGAAAACAAATATGTTTATCCTTCTGCGTACACAAAGTCTCTAAACAAAGTTAGTTCCAAGTATCAAATACAAGAATTGCACAACAGTTTGAAAGATAGAACATGGAAAACAGAAAGATTAATAGACAGCACACGATCTCAATTTCCCGGTCAGTTGTCCACTCTTTGATCAGTTCATTCTCGTCCTAAGCCAGGGCATATACACGGGATTCTACCTCTGTATTGAACAAATGTTGAGCAGAAGAGTTCGTCCCCGTGAGGGTTCAACCACATTCATCCACCATCCTATCTGGTGTAGACACCAATCTCCTTCATTCGCACCTGAAATGAAACGACACGATCCTCTTCTAGCCTCAATGCTAGTAGTCGGCATAGCGGACGATAACAGAATAGTCGAGTTAGGACTCTACGTATACAGTACGCTGGATCCACTTGAGTTTATGGAGTTATTACGTCAAACTGTCAGCCTTCACGGTCAACGTTCATAATCCACGCAATAAAAAGTAGCCATTGTCTTCCTTGAGATTTCACCATCCTCGAGAATCACGTTAGCAATACCTAATCAATCATCAAAACTCTTGCCTTCGAACGACAACACATTCGGAGCACTAAATTCCAATCCTCACACTCTGATGATTGGATTCCACCACATCTCCTCTGGTACCCCTGACGTTTGAATGATCCTACACATTTGGGACCTCTCGGTGTCTAATCACGATGAGGCATCCTGACGTTGGTCACCAAAAAGTCATGGTACATAAACGCAAGTCTCATCTATCCACGAGATAGCTCGCACAAGGTGCTAACTCAAAATTTATAAGGAGAAATTTCTAGGGTTCATAACTAACCCCACATGCGACTAGAGTTTACACAATAAACACTAGAATTCGAATTATAACAAAGGTGGATAGTCCTAAGCCCCATATAAAATAAATAAAACAACAAAACTCATACCTCGAGTTGGCACGGCGAGACGAAAGCGAGTGGTCGAATGGTCGTTAAACACACAAACACTAAGATGAGGGGAGAAGGTGACGGGCGGTTCGGGTTGCGGCGTGAACCAGCGGGTCGAGGGCATGCGGGTACGGGCCGGCTGGAGGGAAAAAGCGGTTGGGTTCGGCGGCCCGGTTTGCATGTTCGGCTAGGTTGCTTGTTCGGTTCAAAGTCCCGGTTATTAACGAATTTTCGGCTCGACCGAAAATAAAATAAAAATTGTTAACATAATACGGGTCGATTTTTAATTTTACACAATTAACCATTAAGAGCATTTAATCGAAATAAAAATTATCGAGCTCGACTAAATTAATTTATGGAATTAAAATAAAATAAAAATAAATGCACTTAGACAAATACGAGCATATAATCACGTAGAAATTATTTAATCGAGCCCAAAATAATTAATTCGAATAAAATATAATGATTAAATATCTCGAATAAATTCGGAACAAATGGGGCGCTACACCTTAGCGGCGGACTCTTCGGCCTTGACCGTCGCGCCCTGCTGAAGGACGAGTTGGTTCTTCAGCATCTTCACCCTCGCGGATTCATCCTTCAGCTCGCTAATACAGCCCTCGCAGATCGCGTGGTCCTCCTCAAGCTTCTGCAAGGCGGCGCCCTCCCTCTGCGCCCGCTCTATGACGTGAACCAGTTCGACCATGGCCCGACCCATGGTCGCTATAGCATGATGGGCGAGCTGAGGCAGAGAGAGCATGGGAACGGCGATCTCAGCAGTAGGGGTCCACGACGTCATAACGGCCCACGCCGCTGACATCACCTGCCCGAGTAGGTGGTAAGGATTAGGCATGTCCAGCGGGACCGCCGACCTCGAATCGATAAACCACTGGTCAGGAAATCGGTGCAGACTCTTCTCGAGGGAAGCTTTCCGACCTGGGTTCACAGGTATATAGGTCGAAGACCCGGCCTGGTGAACAAAGGCCGACGATTCGCATGCCTGGGCGGTCTTCTCGACCTCGGCAGTCTTGTTCCTCTTCGGGGACGGAGGGGCCGTGTTCTGTCCCCCGGTCTCCGCCTCCTCCTCGGCCTCCTCCGGCTCGTCCACGAGGAGCCTACGTTTTCTTTAGCGCGTCGCGACGCCCGGGCGCCGGCCCGGCCACCACGGCTCCTATTCCTTCCACCGGCGGCGTGATCGGGGGCCACCGGCCCGAAACCAGAGGGTACCTCGGCCCCTCGTGATGAGGGAGTCACAGATGCCGGCTTGGACGGCGCGGAGCCTGAAGTTCCCGTCGAGCTCGGGCCAGGAGCTTTCTTCTTGCCCTGCTGTGTTAGGAAAGCAATGCGGCTGGCCATCTTTCGCTCTTTTAATGAGCTCGGGTGTGCACGGGCGTGTTTGTTTGCCTCTTTCACCGAGCTAAATCCACACTGACGCAGGAGAGGGTAGTACACTGCCCACAGAAGACAAAGGGTAAGGAAAAAGCCATCGTAAGTAGAAGAAAGAAAGTTCCAAGGAGAAAAGCAATATCGGGCTGGAAAGACTTGTTGTTATACTCGGGGCAAAGGCTGTGCAGGATCAGACTCTCCTCGGTAACGAGATATTTGTAATACCGCTTCCCCTCAGCAAGTCTTAGCAGGGAATTGACCTTCGCAACCAGATCGCTGCTCGGGTCAACGCGAGGATTATGGACTGAAATGCAAATACCGACTTGTTAGCACGGAAAGACAACAAATTAGAAGAATAAAGATGATTAAGAAATGCAACTCACATGTGCCAGAGATGAATTTAGTAGAAGGGTGTCGAGCTGCGTCAGGCGTTCTCCACTCGCCTCCAACCCAGAACCACTCTGGCATGTAGCCGTGCAGCGACTCAGGGATCTTGTGGACTAAGGACCTGTCCACGCCCAGAGATGCCGAGCTATAGTAATTGCCAGTCTCCCTGGATTTCTTCAAGACGAACAAGGCTTTCACGTTGTCGCTGGTCGGGTCGGCCCAGCCCTGCTGAAGGAAGAGAACGATGAGACCGACCAGCCTGGCAAAGACTGTCGGCACGAGCTGACTGATGCCGATGTCGAGATTGCTAAGGATGTCGTTCAGAGCTCCCGGCAAAAGAGATCGAAGGCCGAGCAGGATACTCGAACGGTACACGCCGATGCAGCCCGGCAGGGGGCAATGGATACGCTCACCGGCGTAAGGGGCAAAAACTCGAACCCCGGGGCCGAAGCAAGCCTTTCCCCTCAGCTGGGCGAGGTCGACATCCCTTAGCACCGATGCAGTCGTCCAGGCAGTTGTCGAGGCGGTGGACGGCCAGATGCGCGCAGGGCGGCACCAACATCCAGGGGGGCCGTGGTCGCGGCTTCCACTGCAGCGTCGGTCTCGGCGTCCTCGCGACCCATGGGGACCCGTTCTCGTCCGTGGGTATCACCCCGTAGAGTCTCGGCGACGAGTTCCGCGTCGACGTCGGACTCTCCAGCGGAGTCGGTGTCGATCTCTTTTTCACGCTCCTCGGCGCTTAACGGGCTGGAGTGCGGACTGGAGCCGAGGTTGATAATCTCGACCGTGGGAAACTCTGGAGGGCTCCCTCCGCATGGGCCCGCCGCCGCCGCCACCGACGTCACACGAACGGCCGAAATTGGCGTAACCCTGAGCAGCTGGACCGCCCCCACCGCCGGAGGAGAGTAAACAACCATCTCTCCGGTCTCCTCCGCCCTGTGTCCTTCGTCTCCGATAGGGAGATTCACCACGGAACCAAAAAAGTTCGACATAATCGAAAAGTAAGAAGAAAGGTTTTGAGAAAAGTGAAATTACCGGCGTGAGAATTGTTGAAAAGCTCGGGAAGCCTTAGAAAGTGCCTTGGATTCTTGCTCGAAAACTCGGAAGCTCGTCTGCTCGAAAATCTCAGGAACTGTAAAAACCTCTCGAGGAAGACGATGGAGCCTCTTTATACGCGTCTCTGACCAACTGCAGGTTGACACGTGGCGTGGCTTTTGAATTTCAAAAAGTAAAAACGCAATCCGACGGACGAGGGGAACTTAATCCGACGGCTCGAGCGCAGTGTCGTGTCCTCACGCGCCCAACAAGAACCCACGCTCGGCGAAGCGACACGGCGTTAGACACGGACGAATCGCGCGACGCCACGTAGAAAGTCAATGACGCGGTGCAACTTTTCATGACCGACAGGAAGCGTAACGGACAAGTCGCATTAAATGGCCCGTCGCTTCAGGTCTGAGGAGGACGTGCGCGACGACACGAAAAAAAATCCTCGCCAAGTTAAGTTCGCGTGCCGAGCTCGCGTACCGTCGAGCTGCGACCAGAACTTGCGAACTCGGATGAACTCTGAAACGACGACCTCACAGGGAATGCCGAAGCCACCCCCTCCGAGCGCGAGGGCCTGTATGTTGACATCCGAGTTCTCCCCAAAGAGGAGCCAGACAATAGGTATCTCCCGGAAGCCGAACCGACTCCCAGAGCCGAACCGAAGACCCGGTCGAGCGCAAGCGCCGAGCTGAATTCCGAATTTAAGTAGTCCAGACATCCCCGCGGGCCCGTCCACGAGACGGCATTTGTCCTGTTCGGATACCGATGCCGACCTGAGGCAGGTGACGGGCTGAAGTAAGGTCCCGGAGGGCCAGGAGGCTGAAACAGGATCGGGTGCTGACCTGAGTTTCTGGGGCGGTTGCCCCAAAGACAGATGCCGATCTTGATAATAATGTAATAATGCCACTTGGAGAGCAATCATTGGTGATTAGACGGGGCGCCGTAGCCTGTAGTTCTATATCCAATAGCCAAGACATAAAGCCTGCCAGCATTAAATGACCCCCATGTGTGCATTAAATGTCTGCCAGGCAATGATGAGGAAAACCTCAAATCGCATTTAATTCTGTCAGGGAGGCAGACTGCTCTGCAAGAACACTGTGCGATAAGACCCATGAACAGTGTCCGAACAGTGCCACATTTAAGGGCACTATAAATAGCAGCCCACTTCATTTATTTCTGGGTTGTTGAATCTCCAACTGTCTTTATTCTCTACATTTTCTCTCTTTAAACTTGTGAAAAACCTCTGTAAGGATTTGTAAGGATATCGCAAGTGCCGACCTCGTACGAGAGGCCGACCTTGATCAGTTAATAAAATCATAATTAAATCGTATTTCTTTGTCTTTTCCTCATTACCTTTTCATTATTTATCTTTTTAATCGTTGACCGGAAACGCCCGTCAACAACACACATATCGAAAGTTCAGCAAGCTTGTAACACCATGGTTACACGTATCGAAATTCTAGCAATCACACATCATGATTGCACATATGCAGATATCACCACAAAGATATCACCACAAACACATTGGCAACAATAAATAACCAATTCCCTACATACCTGAATAGTGTGTTCAGTCTCACAACTCGCCTTCAACTCGCCATTTGTAATTTTATCAACAACATCCAGACGACGATCAGCTTCCACGACATGCGCGTCCTTGTTCACAAATCCTCTGCCAAATGCACCAGTATTTATCTCATCACGCTCTCTGTCCCTTAATAGGTCATTAGTCCATGCTTTAAACGTCGGGAACGATCTTCGAACAGTTCTTATCGACAACACCACCTTATCCACATAGAATAGCTAGAAACAAAAAAAAGAGGTATTAATAATAATATTTACATAACATAATATGAAAAAAAAATGCATATGCTAAGATGTTTAGCAATTAAAATCATTCGTACTAACCGTCAGAAACATCAAAGGGCCTGTATACTTGTTCTGTTTGCCATTACCGCACCATGTTTTTCTTGTGTTCACAAGGCAACTGATCATGTACGTGCACCAGTTCATATCAGCAACATTGGATACATCATCGAGCAAGTGGACAATTCGTGAATTCGCCATTCCGTTTTGGCAGCTCTCAAACAAGCACGTCACCATCAGAACAACAAAATGCCTCTTAAACCAATCGTCACCATCTGCACATTCCTGGATGTTCTCAAGAACCTTAGTTGTTGTGGTATTAGTTGACCTTCTAACATCGAACAGACTAACCCATTGACTAAGAATGTTTGATTCCACCCTCTTTTGTTTGTTTGATATTTGAATTGAGCCACGAGGGAGTCCTAAAACCGCATACACATCCTCCTCCCTCACATGTATCTTTTCACCACCATATAGTCGCAGCTTGCAGTCCGTATAGTTGAAGTTATCAACCAACCAAAAACTCATTTTCAGTGGCAACGACGTTATCTTCAAGTCTAGCAAGTATCCAAGGCCCATCTCACGAACTGCATTTTTCTTTGCATCTGACAGCCCGGACACAGCCTTCACAAACGTGGTTGCTGATGATCTTGTATTCACGATAGGGAAAACTCCATCATCATCGCTACCGGATTCATACACAACCAGTTCTTTGTCTGATACATGATCAATAGAATGTTCTTGATTAACCGACACTTTACCCTCACCTGTTGCAAACATAAATTCATCAAAAAAAATGTGCAATAACTATGAATAGAGTCGTAATTTGGCAGGTGAGTAACAAATACCCTTATGCTTGATGGTCGACTTGACACGACGCGTACGAGGGCATTCCTCCACGATATCATCACTACTATGAGGTTGGTTCGATGTTGGCAAAATCATCTTCACGCGCTTCGCACATGACACATCGCGATCTGCCTTTCTCTTACCTAGGAACGGTAATTAAAATTAATTCACAATTTGATAAAAGACCATTCCATACAGTGACATATGCAATAAGTAAGAAAGGTGACAGGGAAAAAAAGTTTAACATATTAGCAATGTAAGTCGGCTATTTCTAATCTGCACGACATTTAGATCTATTCAACCATGTAAGAATGACAACAGGAACAGACAGGTGAGTGTGTAAAATACATGGATGCACACTTGTACACCGCAACTTGCACAACTCCAGTACAACAAATGCACAATATATATAAAGGCCCACATTTATTCTTATTTCTCTCCCTATGTACCATTCTCATGTGATCCAATCTATATATATATATATAGAAGTGCGTTCAAATGAGAATGAAAGATAGTGAAAAAAATAACAATAAATAAGGGCCCTTGGATATAATGAACGAACGATGATGTTGGGGTAAAATATACAAGACCCCCTTGTATTATACGAAATCTGCGCGTTTCCCCCCTGTATTTTAAAAATTGCGTCAGATCCCCTTCTGTTAAGGTTTTGTATGCGCGAAACACCCAAAATCGTCTAAATTTTGGGTGTTTCGCGCATACTAAACCTTAATAGAAGGGGGTCTGACGCAATTTTTAAAATACAGAGGGGAAACGCGCAGATTTCGTATAATACAGGGGGGTTTGGTGCATTAAACCCGATGATGTTGTAGTGAATCTGCCTTCTAAATACAGTCAAAGGCGCGGTGGCATGGTCAATGCATCTCCACGGTCATAATGATAGGGAGAAGGGCAGTATTGTATTTTAACTCTTAAAGGTTCGGGGTCAAAGACAAAGTATGCATCAATCATCATCAGTTTTCTTTTGATACAGGGAATTTCGGAGAGGAGAGAGAGAGTCAGAGAGAGAGAGCAAGCGAGAAAAAGAGTAATGAAAGAATCTGATTCCTCTAGAGTGAGCTATTGATGTTCGATTTTGTCAGAGAGATTTTACAACAATCTAATTTCGAGATTCATTGGGATTTTTTTGCATTGAAGTTCTGGTGCTGGAGAAAGATAATCAAAGCTCGTTTACTAATTTCGGAATGGGTAATTTCACAGTTCAAAGGATTGGATAAGAGAGAGCTTGAATTTCACCTTCAAATTGAAATCTTAGTACCTGTTCGAAATTCAAATTTTGTTCAATTATCCAATTCGTCTTGAAATCGAAATCTTAGAGTACGTTTGAATTTGTCTTCTTCATTGAAATTGTGTTTTTAAGTTTTATGTTGATGATATGGGTCCGACCCGCCGAAAAATGTCCGAGATGCACATCGAGTAGGGGGAAAGGGAAGGTGATATATTTCTTTCTATTTTATATTTATATTTTTCATTCAGGTTCCTCATTTGTTTTTTCTATTGTTCTATTGTGAATATCTGATTTCTTTCAATGTATGAGATCTATGATTAGAAGTTAGCATTCATGTATATCTAAAAAAAGAAGTAGGTGTTTTTTTAATTTATTTTTTGGTACTTTGTACAATTCTTGCTAGATTTATTATTTGATTCATAATATGCATTTTTATCATGCCTGAATGCCTTTGCTACATCTTCCACAATGTGAGTTCAATTGCATTTTCCAGCCTTTATGTGCATGATTGAAGTGAAACTACAAGTAAATGTAGTAAAAATTTTTGATCGTTCGAGTGCCTGTTCAGATGGCATATGAGCTCTATGGACTCTTAGCTGGAAAAGTTAGCACTGTCACGAGAGAAATCATCAAGCCTTCCTATGGTGGGGATGATGAAGCCTTCTTACGGAAAGTCATAACACCTATTTATCAAGTGATTGAACAAGGTAAATTCTCGCCACATAAATTCCTTGGTTAGAACCAAGTCTTTTTTCTGTAGAGATAATAGACATAGTGTTTGTATGGCTACCAGGGATCCAAGAAAGATAAAAACGGGATAGCCCCTCACACTGCCTGACGCAACTATGATGATTTAAATAAGTACTTTTGGTAAAGAAATATATTGAAAAGTAATATTTGTTAATGTTATCAACCTTTTCTTGCTACAATAAGTGATTCCGGCAAAATAAACAAAAGTCAACAGATTGCTTCCATTTGGCTTGGCCTACATGTGATGATGGTGAGTTTTTCAAATCAACATGAATTGTGATACATGTAACTGCAGTTGTCATTCCCTTGAGAATTTTTTCTTTGCTATGTCTAACTGGCACTTTGATATAGTCATATTATCATATACCGGTCCAAGGGCTCTCTACTCGACCGGGTAACTACTCAGACCGTCTACATGTCGATTTCCACAAAGTCGACTCCTCACCAAAACAGCCACGAAAGAGGGGCGAAGTCCATGCAAGTCGACTCCTCGGGGTCGACTTCCTGCAGTTGATTCCAGTTTTCTATGCCCTTAGTCTGATAAGAAATTAGACTGCTAGGAAAAGTCGAATCCCACTTAAGTAATAGAGCGTAGCCTCCGAATCCTCATGTGATCATGAGTCGACCTCTCAGTTCTCGGGGTGGACTTCTTATGCCTCGAGACCGAAAACGTGATGACGACTCATCACACTTGCAGCATACTTGAGGCTCTGCATTCTTCAATGGATAAGAGGGAATCTTGTGATAACGCAGCAGCAAGGGGGGACGAACCGACCAGGGCATTTTAGACCTTTCATGTAAGTTGACATGGGCATTTTGGGTACTTCAAGTAAGGGTTTCCTCCTATATAAAGGGGGTTAGGTAACCCTAAACCCTAACTTCTATTCATTCCATACTCTCCTCCATAGCTGCTGCTGCTCTCTCTCAAAGCAGCCTCTCTTCATCTCTTTCGCATACTGACTTGAGCGTCGAAGGCTCTACGCCAGAAACACTTCCGCCGTTGAGTTCTTGCAAGTGTTGTTGCAATCTAGTAAGGTTCGAAGGCGATTCAAGCAGATCTGAGCTCAAAACCATCGGTTCTCTTCAGATCTAGAAGTAGACCCATCATTTTGGCGTCGTATGTGGGCAGTTCTTGAAGGAATTAAGAACTTTGCACCTAGCTCCGATATGTTTCTGATGGCTCAGAAGGAAGGTTTGCAGAGGAACTTGAATGAGGAGTTTAGGGGAGCTTGGACAGACAGGAGACCACCACCACTCTCTACCCCTAGACCTCCAGTGATGCAGATGATGGGACTGCCACCATTTGAAGGACTTCTGCCGCCGGGGATGAATCTGGGTGGAGAAACACCCATTACTCCACCCAGAGTGAAAATGCAAGTGTTGACCCAAGTAGGAACAAGCCAAAACCCTAATCTAGGTGTTGGAGAGAAGGAACCAACGGAGATGTCTCGACGTGAGGGAAAGCAAATCCAGGAGGTGCCGGAGCAGACACAAACACAACCCCGCGTCAAGGAGCAAACGCTGACGATGATGAGGAGCGAGATGCAAAAGATGATAACTGAAGCTGTTGCCGCCCAGATGAAGCAAGTGGGGCGAGTCGAGCAGAATCCCCAGGTTGAGCAGAACCTACAGGTCGAGCAACAGCCTCGCGTCGAACAACAGGCTCAATCGAACGTGCAGCAAAACAGAAGGGCGGACGAGGAGGAGTCTTCCATTCAAACTATCAACCCGCAAGCAAGAGACGAGACGTTGGAGCAGTTGTTGGCCCAGGTCCGCGACTTGCAGGCTCGAGTCGGGGGAAAGAAGAGTAGGGGAGCAAAGGAGCATCCGTTCTCGCAACAGATCCAGAGGGGCGACTTACCCCAAGGCTTCAGGGAGTTGAACATATGGTACGATGGCTCCACTAACCCGTCTCGACATCTAAGAAGCTTTGAGAACATGGTGGTGCTCCACCGCTATAGTGAACCTGTGCAGTGCCGCGCTTTTCTGACGACTCTGAAGAGGTCGGCTTAGGACTGGTTCCACCAATTACAAGTTGGGTCGATTCAGGACTTTGATGGTTTTAGCTCGAGATTTCTCAATCAATTCGTGAGTGTTAGAGTACAAGAGAAATCTTACCTCTCACTGATCAGCATGCAACAAAAGAAAGGCGAGTCGCTGCGAGAGTATGTGGCAAGGTTTACGAGGGCATGTGTCGACTACCCAACAGCAACAGAAGAGATCAAATCGGGAGGATGGACAAGGGGACTGCTACCAGGGTTGTGTAAAAACTCTTTGGCTAAGCGACCTGGTAGAAGTTTCGATGACGTGTTGGGAAGATGTGCTAAGTACATGAATGTTGAGGAAGCAGAAGTCGACTACCTACAAAGCATGAAGTTGTCCCAAACTGAAAATCGAGATGACAAAAAGGAGAAGAAGATTCATTCGCCCGGGGAAAGGAGAGGATCCCCACGAGCTGATAGGGTGAAAGAGGAGGCCTATTCAATACACACCCCTGTCGGCTCCTCACGTGAGAATACTAGATGTTATGAAGAGGGAGATCTGAGACGATGTGGTGAGATGGCCAAGGACAAGAAAGGACGGACCGGTAAAGCCCAAGAGCAATTTGTACTGTCGATTCTACAAACACTGTTGTGACTATTTTTGTTATGTTTTTTTATTCCTATTTTGTTCTTCTTTTTTCCCCGTTTTATGTCTTTTAGTTGGTTTTTAGTTCGTTTTATAGTTTATTGTGTGTTTTGCTCTATTTTGGTCTTCTATGTGTTTTTCGTGTGTTTTTCCGTTTTGTTTCTTGTCTTAGTTGTGCAGGTCGGAAGCCCCATGAGGAATGAATTTAGTCCGAAAATCAATCGAACAACCGTGGCTGCATAGAGGAGTTCCTTAGCTACACATAGAAAAAAACGGAATCCAATTTTGAGTTCGGATGAATCCGAACGGGGCCGAAACGTAAAGTCCAGCAAACTACTGACCATTTGAAGGTTGGAAGACCCTAGAGGATTGTATTCCGGGCAAAATCTGAATTTGAAAGTATCATTTAATACAGGGGTTCGTTATTGACGCGTAGGAAAAAACGGAACTCAATTCCGAGTTCAGACGAGCCCAAACGAGCCCGAAACGCAAAGTCACGCAGCCCAGTCCTCCTTAGCGGCGCTATGAAATCTTAGCGGGGCCAGAGAGTCTGTACTGAAATGCCATAGCGGCCGCGAAGGAGGGTTAGCGGTCGCTAACCCCGCCTGGCAGACAAGTTCTTTTTCTTTCCTCAAAATCAGGCCTAATGGAGGGTGTGCTCGGTAGTGGGAAGGCTTGGACTAACTTTGCACCCCTGATTACGGTTTTTGGTGTGGAAGAACATACTCCACTTACTCTCTTCTATCTCTCTTTATATCCATTATCTCCATCAACATTCATGCATCCTGGAACCAAGGGGGGTTCTCCCCCCTCTTCTCCTTCTCTACTTCTTCACCATCTTTCTTCATTCTCTTTCGTAAGTTTTTCTTAAGTTTTTATTTTGTTTTTCTTGGAGAACTTATTAAAGACATTGTTGTATTGTGGATTAATTTTGCATTTGCTCTTGGCTTGTGGATTTCACATTCATAGTAAGTTATCTCTTTCATTTTGTTTATGTTGAGAATGACTTATTTTCATGTGAATGTTTATGTTGAAATTATTATGAGCAACTAATCCATTAGCTAGGGTTAGGGAATAATTATTTCGGTTTGTTCTTATTTACGTGCATGACGATAGCTCAATCTTGACGAGTTATTTTAATTATGAATTGATCAAATCATACTTGATAAACTTTTATAACCTAAGAGTGACACTTAGGTTAATTTGTTGATATAATCGAAGAGTGACACTTTGATTTGCGATTGAATATTGATTTGTTGAGTTAGAGTTTGATAATTCTATGAATTGCGACTTTTAGAACCGAAATGGGAGGAGTTGTAGAGATAATCGATTTCAAAACCGAGAGGAGAGATATCGATGGAACTTGGCTCGTTTAGAGTAGACATGTTCGGAAACGTATTGTCTATGTGTTAATTGTTTCGTTAATTTGCTCTTTTATGTTTATCCTCATATTACGAGAGTTAGTGAGGTTAAACCGCTAAATGAGTTAGTTAGTCGAGCCTTTTAACCGAGTTATTAATTGCCGTTAAATGTGTGTAGAACCGAAAGCGATTATTCCCAATACCCTAGCTCGTCTATCTTTTATCATTTGTATTCTTAGGTAGATTATCGTCTTATGTTATTTCTTAGTTGTTAATTTTTCAACCCTATCGAGATTAGAATGTGTAGGATTTATTTTGCTTTTATGTGTTATCGATATCAATACTAAATTCCGAACTGCCTTCCTCGAAAGATCGACCTGGGAAAAGAATCATTCTATTCGGTGCTCGGTAAAATAAAAATAATTTGCTACAACACTGATGATTGCAGACACCTCAAAGACGAGATCGAAAGGTTGATCAAAGCCGGTCATCTGAAGGAGTTCATATACAAAGATCGCGAGAAGTCGAGCAGAAGGAGAGAAAGAAGTAAAAGTCCTCGCAAGAGGGCGAGATCACCAGAGAAGGAGTAACTCCCCCCGAAAAGGAGAGTAATTCACATGATTTTTGGAGGGTCGACAGACGGAGATTTAAATCGAGCAAGGAAGGCGTATGCTCGAGGTCGATATGCAAAATTCAGGTGAATCAAGTCAAGGAGAACGGGCCAGTGATGAATTTCGGACCTGCTGATGTAGGAGGCCACACAACAATGCCTTAATGATAACAACACAGGTGTCGGGATATGAAGTGCAAAGAGTGTTTGTCGACACCGGGTGTTCGGTGAACGTAATCTTCTATGAATGTCTCAAAAGGATGGATCTCGACATCGAACTTACCCCCCTACATACATATCTCTTTGGATTCAATGGCTCGAAGGTCGCACCCTTGGGAGAAACCATGCTCGCTGTTGTCCTAGGGGAAGGCGACTTGAGGAAAGTGAAGATGGTGAGATTCGTTGTGGTCGACGTCGAGTCGGCTTACAATGTAATTCTTGCGAGGCCAGCACTCAATGCTTTTCAAGCGGTGGTATCGACTTACCACATGAAGCTAAAATTTCCCGTAGGCGATCGAGTCGGGGAGGCTCGAGGAGATCAAAAGTTGTCGAGAACTTGCTACCAAATCGCGGTGAAAACCAATCAACGAGCTGAAATCAAGGAAGGAAAGAAACCCATGTTAAGTGAGAAGAGGCCGAGAGGGAGTGATCTCGAGCCACACGGTGAACTGATGGAGATCCAAATCGGGGAAAGGGAAGACCAAACCATCAAAGTCGGGAGAGAGTTGGAAGATGAGTTGCGAAAACAGTTGGTGGAGTTATTGAAGGAATTCAGGGACATATTTGCCTTCTCCCCTGAGGAGTTAACGGGAATCGACCCGGAAGTCATGAAACACAAGCTCAATGTCGACCCCCTCAGGAAGCCTGTGAAGCGGTCTGTGAAGCAGCGACTCAGGCATCATGGAGCTGAAATCGATAAAGCAATAGAAGTTGAGGTGGACAAGTTGCTGAAAGCTAAACATATCAAAAAAATCCAATTCCCCGAATGGATATGCAACACAGTGATGGTGAGGAAAGCATTGAACAAATGGCGTATGTGTATCGATTTGGATATCAAAGAAATCCAATTCCCCGAATGGATATGCGACTTGAACTTGGCGTGCCCAAAAGATCATTATCCCTTACCAAGAATTGATCAGCTAGTCGACTCCATGGCTGGGAGTTGCTGAGTAAGATGGATTCATCCCAAGGGTATCATCAAATTCCCTTGGCCCCCGAGGACCAGAGTAAGGTGAGCTTTGTGACGAGCAAAGGGACATACTGTTATGTTATTATGCCCTTTGGGCTTAAGAACGCAGGAGCGACCTACCAGCGGTTGATGGACCGCATGTTTAAATCCCAGATTGGCCGAAATATGGAAGTATATGTTGACGACATCCTGGTGAAGAGCGAATCCTCGACTTCACACCCAGACGATTTAAGGGAAACGTCCAAAACCCTTAGAGCATTTGGGATGAAGTTGAACCCGAGCAAATGCGCCTTTGGGGTAAAGGCGGGACGATTTCTAGGATACATTGTCACAGAACGGGGAATTGAGGTGAACAAGGACAAAGTAAAGGCTATACTCGACATGGCACCATCGAGAAACATAAGAGAAGTACAAGTCCTAACGGGAAGAATCGCGGGGTTGAGCAGGTTCATTGCTCGAGCGGCCGAGAGAAGTTTTCCTTTCTTCAAATTGCTCAAAAAGAAGATGACTTTCCTGTGGAGTGACGAGCCGCAAATGGCATTTGAAAAGGTGAAAGAATATTTGAGCGAGTTGCCCTTGCTGACCAAACCGGAGCTTGGTGACGAGTTGTGTTATATATCTCTATGGGAGTGGTTTATCTAAGTTCGGTGCTGCTACGAGAAGAAGGAGGTTCTCAGCAGTCGATTTACTACACTAGTCGAGTACTCCAGGGTGCGAAGGCGAGATATTCTGAGGTCGAGAAATCTGGTGTAACGTTGGTGATAATGGCTAGAAAGTTGAGGCCGAATTTTCTGAATCATGTGATAATGGTGAGGAAAAACTTTGAACTCGGAGAAACCTTGGGTCGACCTACTGTCTCGGGTCGGCTCGTGAAGTGGGCAGTCGAGTTGAGCGAATACTCCATAAAATATGAGCCCAGATGAGCCATAAAGGCTCAGGCTTTGGCAGATTTTATCCAAGAAGGCACCAAGGTAGAAGAGAAGAAAGGGGTAATGCATGTCGATGGATCCTCTGCGGCCAAAGGATCTGGTTTGGGAGTCGTCCTCATATCTCCCGAGGGCGAGCAACTCGATTTTGCCATCAGAATGGGGTTCAAAGCCTCGAACAATGAAGCGGAATACGAAGCACTAATCAAAGGAATTCAACTCGCAATTGGTGGCGGAGCAACGGAGATCGCGGCACATTCTAACTCACAACTCGTCGTGGGGCAAGTGTTAGGAAATTGTGAAATTAAGGAGGATCGAATGCTGAAGTACGTCGAAGAAATCCAAAGCCTTGTGCAAGTCTTGAAGAAATTTGAGCTAACACAAGTCCCACGAGAGGAAAACAAGTGGGCTTACTGGCTCGCAAGAATCGCGAGCTCAAATGAAGGAAAGATGGGAAATCGCATTACCACCATGCACTTAGAAGGAAGTGTCCTGGGCGAGACGATGGAAGTCGAGGAGAAGGACGATTGGAGGAAGTCGATTCGTGAATCCTTGCAGAGCCGAGTGCCTGCAGGTGAACAAGCAAGAAGAGGACAAAGTCGCTCGATATCTGAGCAAATACTTTGAAGTCGAGGGGGTCTTATATAAGAAGTCGTTGGTTGGGCCCCATCAACGATGTGTTTCCGAAGAGGAAGGAAGTTATGTCCTAAAAGAAATTCACGAAGGATGTTGCGGAGCGCATGCAGGGTCTTGAGTTTTGGCGGGCAAGGCCCTGCGAGCCGACTATTATTGGCCAAAAATCCGAAAGACGGCCGAACAGTTAGTACGAGAATGTGAGAGATGCCAGCGTCACAGTCGAATTCCTCACATCCCAGCTGAAACCATGACGACACTTAACTGCCCGATCCCCTTCGCTCAGTGGAGAATCGACCTGGTGGGACCACTACCAATGGGGACGGGACAAAGAAAATTTTTAGTGGTCGCAGTCGACTACTTCAGCAAGTGGGTCGAAGCAGAGCCCTTGGCCCGAATCACTGAAGAGAAAAATGATCCAATTCTTGTTCAACAACATTTGCTGCCGATTTGGAATTCGGAAAGTGTTAATCTCGGATAACGGAACTCAATTCCAGGGAAAACGGATCCAAGCATGGTGCCTCGACATGAGAATTAAGTCCTCAGTCGCACATCCACAAGCAAATGGGCAAGTCGAGGTAACTAATAGAACTATCCTCCAAGGGTTGAAGAAGAGATTGGAAAAGGCCTCAGGGGCCCTAGTTGACGAGTTAACAGCAGTCCTATGGGCCTGCAGGACGACCCCAAGAAGTTCAACATGTCAATCCCCATTTCACATGGTTTACGGAATGGATGCACTTCTGCCAGTAGAAGTCGGCTTGAACTCTCATAGGTCGACATTCTACGAAGAAAAGAAAAACGAGGAGATGGTTGAGTAAGCCCTCGACTTGATTAAGAAGGACGATAAGAAGCCTGGGTACGATCCATTGAATACAAACAAAAGATGCACGTAGCTTTCGATAAGAAGGTCCGAATCAGACGTTTTCAAGTGGGGGATCTCGTCCTCAAACGAGCCGACGCTCTCAAGCATGTTGGGAGGCTCGAAGCTAATTGGGAAGGGCCCTACACTGTGACAAAGATGCTCGAGAGAGGTGCATATGAACTCGAGGATGGAGAAGGTCGACAAGTGCCACGATCCTGGCACGTGATCCATCTCAAACGCTTCTATGCTTAAGGGAATATTTCAAATTCCCTTTTGTACTGAACAATGTTCAAATAAAATTCAATGATGAAATGAATCTTAAGTTTATGCTTCAATTATGTCTCTTATATTTACGCGTCGACTTTATTATGATTATCTGGAAAATCGAATTTTTCAAAACGATTTTGTAGCCGACTAACTCTTAATGACGACGAAGTCGATTTAAACAACTACGAAGTTGTACACTCGAGTGGAATCTCGAGCAGGCTACAAAGCCTATGACTACGAAGTCGATTTAAACAACTACGAAGTTGTACTCTCGAGTGGAATCTCAAGAAGGCTACGAAGCCTATGACTACGAAGTCGATTTAAACAACTACGAAGTTGTACTCTCGAGCGGAATCTCGAGCAAACAACGAAGCTACGACTACGAAGTCGATTTTGACACAACTACGAAGTTGTAATCTCGAGTGGAACCTCGAGCAGGCTGCGAAGGCTACGACTACGAAGTCGGTTTAAACAACTACGAAGTTGTACTCTCGAGTGGAACCTTGATCAGGCTATGAATCTTACGACTACGAAGTCGATTTAACACAACTACAAAGTCGTAATCTCGAGCGGAACCTCGAGCATGCTACGAAGCCTACGACTACGAAGTCGATTTAACAACAACTACGAAGTTATACTCTCGATTGGAACCTCGAGCAGGCTACGAAGCCTACTACTACGAAGTCGATTTAACACAGCTAAAAAGTCGTACTCTCGAGTGGAATCTCGAGTAAACTACGAAACTTATAACTACGAAGTTGATTTGCGCAACTACGAAGTTGTCACATTTGAATGAAATCTCAAATACGTTATGAAAATAACTTAAAACATATCCACACAAAGAATATCAAGATAGCTATGAAGCTAAGGGCACAACCCGATAAACGCAACTTTCGTTTATCAGCTACGAAGCTGCTAAAGTCGTTGCTCGACTTCGACCAGCTCGCAAGAAGGGTTGGGAGAAGACAAGTTGAAAAACTTTCATTTATCAGCTACGAAGCTGCTAAAGTCGTTGCTCAACTTCGACCAGCTCGCAAGAAGGGTTGGGAGAAGACGAGTTGAAAAACTTTCGTTTATCAGCTACGAAGCTGCTAAAGTCGTTGCTCGACTTCGACCAGCTCGCAAGAAGGGTTGGGAAAAGACGAGTTGAAAAACTTTCATTTATCATCTACGAAGTTGCTAAAGTCGTTGCTCGACTTCAACCAGCTCGCAAGAAAGGGTTGGGAGAAGACGAGTTTAAAAACTTTCATTTATCAACTATGAAGCTGCTAAAGTCGTTGCTCGACTTTGACCAGCTCGCAAAAAAGGTTGGGAGAAGACGAGTTGAAAAACTTTCGTTTATCAGCTACGAAGCTGCTAAAGTCGTTGCTCAACTTCGACCAGCTCGCAAGAAGGATTGAGAGAAGACAAGTTGAAAAACTTTCGTTTATCAGCTACGAAGCTGCTAAAGTCGTTACTCGACATCGACCAGCTCGCAAGAAGGGTTGGGAGAAGACGAGTTGAAAAACTTTCGTTTATCAGCTACGAAGCTGCTAAAGTCGTTGCTCGAATTCGACCAGCTCGCAAGAACGGTTGGGAGAAGATATAAGGAAATGACAGCAAGACAACTTGAAATGCGAATAACATAGCAACTCGAGAGATTAGAAATCAGCAGAGTATGACACCAAGACAAATGACAAAAGGAAAAGAGTAATAGTGATGACAAGAAGTCCATTACATTCCAAGTCGTCTCGGCCTTTACAAATCTTGAAAATAGGCTGAGACGACAGATACCTTAAATAGCTATTTTTTCAAAACAAGAGATACAAAAACAAACATCTTTAAGACTCAGCATCGGATTTTTCATCTTCACCACCACCACCACCAGCAACAACCGTCTCAGTCTTCTCACCCTCATCATTAGCAGCAATCGTCCTTGTTTCCTCAACATCACCATCTCCATCCTCACCGTCATTTTTCTCGCCCTCCTCGACATGGACTTCCTCTTGCTCTACCTCTTCAACATCTTCCTCCCCGACCGGCTCTTCACGTTCCTCGACATTAGAGGACCCCACGTGATCCGCTCTATTTGGCCTGACTAGTTCGGTCAGACCAGCCAAAGGAGCGAGGGGAACCTCGAGTCGGCCATCCAACCTAGCCTTGCGGATGGCCCTGGCCTCAAGACCAACCCACCACGGGTGACCAGCAGAAAGAGCCTGGTCGCCCTTATAGCCGGCAGGAATGGGCAACGTTCTCTTGACGGCCTCGCGGTCGAGCTTGCCAGCGCACTCAGTCCCGTCCACGGCCTTCTCCCACATGTCGAACGTGTGGTTGAAGTACTAGAGAGTCGCATGGCAGAGCTTGTCGAGGAAGGCGGGGGAGTTGCAGAAAATATTGACAGTTTCTCGACGATAATGCTCGAGGAACACAGAACCCATCGGGGAGTTAAGGAAAGTCCTGCGTCCCTCGAGGATCCCCGCCTCTCTGTCGACCATGCTGTCATCAACAGCTTTTTCCAAGTCGGCCCGCAGCTGGTCAACCTTCGAGAGAGCAGCAGTCTTCTCGATTTTAAGCTTGGCAACGAGAGCATTAGCCGCCGCAAGGTTATTTCTTCTCGAGCTCGAGAAGCTGGTCTTCATATTTCTTCTTGTAAGCACGAAAGTCGGAGTCGGGTGAGCGGGTATCCTCGAGAAGAGAGGGCATCATGTAGGCCATGAACTGAAGAAAAAGAACCACGAAAAAATAGAGTTAAAGCAGAATTAGAGCTAAGTTAATGAAATCGACTAAAATCCAAAAGATAAGGATAGTTACTCGGGAGAAGCATAATAGAGCACGACTAGCACGATCATAAGGGTCACGGTCGGTGCGAGCCTTATCAGCAGCGGGGATGACAGAATCAAAATATTTAGCAATCTCATGGGGGTGAGGATGATCCCAGAGTCGAGAAGGCCTCTCGAGGGTAACTGTCTCGAGACCTCCAGGAGAAGGAGTAGGAGCTTGTTCGACGGCCTTGCCCTTGTCCTTATTTTTCTGACGCTTGGGCGAGACGGGGACCAAGGTGAAACCGGTCTCGTCCTGAGCCCGTTTCTGGGAGTGCGAGCCTGAAGCCTTCTGTTGTTTCCCCAAAGATGGGAGAACAACCTTCGACTTCTAGGCAGCAATCGTCTCGGCTGCTGCCTCCTTCCTACCCGACCCGGAGCCGCCTTCAGGCCTTTTCGGGGAAGCAGTTTGATCAGTAGATTTCTTATCAGCTTTCGGCTTCACATTATCGAGCAAGAACAGAATCTACAACAAAAAAAGAATAAACGATTAAAACAAGACAGAGAAATTGAGAAACATGAACTACCTATTAAAACGATAAAAGAACGCAGACGAACTTATGATGTTCGTCAAGACGAGAAAGGTCCTCGTCGACAACAATTCCAACATGATTAAGGAGAGAGCTTTCCTTGATCAACGGACGAGCTTTGTAAGTGTGTTTATTAAGCTCGGTTAATATCGACGCGAACTCATCAGATCGCGGTCGTTTATTTTGTTTAATCTTGGAAGTGATCCAAGTGTTGGGATATGGATATTTACCGAGAGCAGGGCGAATAAAAACAAACTTCGACTTCCACTTTGTTACATTCGAAGAGAAGTCGTTGAGGAAAGTGACACCAGCACGACGACCCAAGCAATGGATGTCCTTGATGAATCTATAACCATAAAAGTAAAAGAGAAATTCGGGAGAAAAATATCGGAGTTTTATTCGGGAAACAACGATAAAGGCAATCATGATGCGGATTGAATTAGGAGAAAATTGGTTTATTGGAACATTATACAAGTCGCTAATCGCCAAAAGTTCAAACTGGATTGGAAAGCGAAGACCGAACATCACTTGGTCAATAAAAAAGCTGTAGTGGCCAGGAGGTGGATTAGCGAAGTCATCATTGGGGCTGGGAACGACCAACTCCCAGTCAGAGGGAAGCCCACTATACACTTTAAAGCCCTCGACCTCGGCTGCAGAGGCATAACAAAAAGGATTTAAAACAGCTAACTTAGCTAGTGGACATGCTACAGATACAACATTTTGAACCTCGAGGAGAGAAGCAATTATGGGAAGAGAAGAAGGACTTATTCTATACACATGAACATCTACGATCCTAAGAGGAATACCTCGAGGGATGAGGTCGAGGCGAGGAGACCTTTGGACTCGGGAAGACTCAGGGTCCTCCATTAAGACACCTGACATCCATGCTTGGTTATAAATTCAACCACTTGTACAAAGTCGGACGATTGAGGACCTTCGTCGATCAAACGCTCAACGGTATCAGGCGAAGAGTCGGAGTCAGAATCTAGAGGAGCGAAAAGGAAAGAGTCGAGATCAGTAAGCGCAATTAATTACGAAAAAATCGACTTGCGGAAGTCGTCACAAGGCAAGTCGAGGAAGGGACATGGAAGGGTAATCATAGAGTAACGGCTTCGATACGAAAGATAAGCCACGAGAGTTCTCGACTCATCCTAATCTCAAAGACGAGAAGATACGATGAATCTCGAAAAGACTTAAGCCTAAAACCGACTTAAGGAAATTATGCAAACCGACTTAAGATCAAAAGTCGATGTGAAACGAAGCAGAAACAAGCAAGTCCAAAGGGAAGTTCAAGCAGGAAAGATCTAACACAAAACCCATCAGAAAAATAAGAAGAACATGAAGAACATTTAAGGGTTTCAAACTCAGAAAAACCTAGAGAAGATTTAGAGAACCATAAAAATAAGGAAGGTCAAAACTAAAAGGAATTGAGAAAGCAGTAAACTTACACATGGTTGCGGTTGAGAAAGTCTTGAAGGACTGAAGTTGCCGGAGAAAGAGAAGCGCCGGTAGAGCCGAGGGTGCAGAAATCGCCAGAAAATTCGAGGAGAAAGAGGCCAAGAGATTCAGATGTGGAAAGTGAATTGTGATTGAAAAACAAGGTATTTATATACAGGGCAGACGAATATCAGCCCTTAGATCAGAACAAGATCCGACGGTTTGGATAGGGCACGAAATTCAAAGCGGCCAAACTGAAGCGACGCGATATGTCCAGGTTCAAATTTCGAAATTTGAAAAGACGTCAGAATGTCAGTCTTATCTGAAACACAATCATAAAGTATCACAACACTCCTAGGGGATGACGAGACGATTCACCGACATGACAAGTCAAAAAAGATAACATTATTCGAAGTCGAATGAAGGTAATTCTCGACCACCAAATTTACTCTTAAACTAGACCGTTTAGAGTAATTTTTTGGGGGGACTAGATGATATAGCCATATTATCATATACCGGCCCAAGAATCCTCTACTCGACTGGGTAACTACTCAGACCGTCTACATGCCGACGTACTCCCGTTAACATATCTAAGTCGATTTCAACAAAGTCAACTCCTCACCAAAACAACCACGAAAGAGGGGCGAAGTCCATGCAAGTCGACTCCTCGGGGTCGACTTCCTGCAGTCGATTCCAAAAGTCGACTCCCACTTAAGTAATAGAGTGTAGCCTCCGAATCCTCATGTGATCATGAGTCGACCTCTCAATTCTTGAGGTCGACTTTTTATGCCTCGAGACCGAAAACGTGATGACGACTCATCACACTTGTGGCATACTTGAGGCTCTGCATTCTTCAGTGGATAAGAGAGAATCTTATGATAACTCGGCAGCATGAGGAGACGAACCGACCAGGGCATTTTAGACCTTTCATGTAAGTTGGCCAGGACATTTTGGGTACTTCAAGTAAGTGTTTCCTCCTATATAAAAGAGGTGAGGTAACCCTAAACCCTAACTTCCATTCATTCCATACTCTCCTCCCTACCTGCTGCTGCTCTCTCTCAGAGCCGCCTCTCTTCATCTCTTTCACATACTGACTTGAACATCGAAGGCTCTACGCCGGAAACACTTCTGGCGTTGAGTTCTTGCAGGTGTTGTTGCGGTCTAGCAACGGTTCTGTTGATATCCGACTTGATTGAATGGAGATTAATCACACTATTGAAGAGATAATCTCTTGAGAAGGTGAACTTATTGCAAGTCGGTGTTAATTAAAATTAATTACCGACTTTTACATAGTCTCCGGAAGGTCTTCGAAAACACTGATCTGAAGCCAACATAAGTAAACCGACTTCAGTTCAACCGACTATCATGAAGTTTGAATATTCCAACAGAAAGTAATCATTAGAAGCATCTGATTGGACCAACAAAACAAACAGGCAATCATTGATGTTTCCCGCCGCTTCAAGTAAAGCAGCTCAACATTAAATGCATCTTTATCCATTTCAAGGAAGAAGACAAAAGCCACCGTACTATAAATAGCTGAATTTATGATAGTACGAGGATCTTTTTCAATGACATGGTACACGAACTAAAGACAATCTCGGTTTTCACGCTTAAAACCGACTTCTGTACTCTTGTGAATATAACGAATAAAATCAAATTGAACGTTTATCTTTATTTTCTTGACATCTACTGTGTTTAATTTTACGTTGTTAATTCAAGACAACAACAGTTTGGCGCTAGAGGAAGGGCGGGGCAAACCTCCGTTTTGATTGTTTTGTCTTGTAATAACATACGAAAAAGATGTCGAATTCTGGGCGAAACGAACGTAACCCAGATGTTGGAATCAATCGTCACCCAACTCACACAACTGGAAATTCTGCTGTGCCGTCTACATCAATTAATTATTCAGTTTTATTTCAAGATCCAGAGTTCTTGAAAAATTTAACTGACTTTATGGTACGAACAAGAATAGAACCAACCGTAGCAGCTAATTCGCGAACTCATCCTACACCAGTTCCGCAAAGAAATGAAATTCCTGCTGCGTCGCATGCAATTTCTCATCCACGAACGCATGAATCACAGCGTGATGTTGGAACTCAAAATCGTGGAGTAGTTCCTGTACGAACACATATTCCTGAAGCAGTTCGATCAGAAGCAACTGCAGAAAGCCATTCTGGGCACCGCCCACAACAACCAGCACCTTCGGAAATATCCCAACAAATTCAACCATCTGATTTACGACGTACTCTCGAACAAAAGCAAGCTCGTCGTGGGCAAAATGAATTACGTCGTTTAATCGAAAGGAATCGTTTAAGACGTGAATCAGAAGAGCTGGAAATGCTGAGAAAGAGAATTGCTGAGTTAGAAACTCGGCAAGATGAACATGGAGAATCACCACGACAAATTCCAATGACAGAAGAAATGTATCAAGAAGTTGGAACTCCTTTGGCCCCACATTTGACTAGGGAGCCTATTCCAATTAAAGTAAAAGTTCCACAAATTGGCTTATATGATGGAACTTCCGATCCTGATGCTCATCTTGGTCAGTACACATCTTGGATGGATCTTCATGGAACAAATGAAGCACTCAGATGTCGGATGTTTTCCTTAACTTTGGGACCTCGAGCTCAAAAATGGTATCATTCTCTATCTCGGTACTCAATTTCCACATGGCAGCAATTGAGAACGGCTTTTCGCTCTCATTTTATTGGGGCCCGAGTTTCTTTAATTCCCAAGGAATCAATTGCAAATATTGTACAAAAAGATGACGAAAGTGTGAAAGATTATATTACTCGGTTCAACGAACGCATACAAAATATGGAGCAATGCCATCCTGAAACATTATTGGTCACAGCTATAGCCGGATTGAAGCCAAATTCGTTGTTCCGATGGAGTATATGTCAAAATAAACCGACTTCATTTCAAGACTTTTTAGCTCGGGCTCAACAGCATATTTTAGCTGAAGAATCAATGTCAGTTCCTAATATTGACTTTTCCTCGCTGAAGTCGGAAGTCGGGCAAGAGTCGAAAAAGAAGAAAAGTAAATTCTTCAAACCAAATAAGTCTCGATTTGGGAATCCAAAGATCCCTGAAGTGCAAGAAGCTAGAACTAAATACCTTAATGAAGTCAAATCTAGCTACCAAACGGTATTCTCGGCGGGAGCAGCAACTATATTTGAAGAATTAAAAGGGAAAGGGATCCTTCCTGATCCACGACCTGTTAGAACTCCCGAAGAAAAACTTGATAAAACGAGATATTGTTCATACCATAAGTCGGCAGGTCATAATACTGATGAATGCCTTGGTTTACTTTCTGCCTTGTTGCGACTTATTGGACATCCTCAAGTCCAAAGATTTGCCAAAAATGTTGATTATAAACGGAAGGGAAGAATGCCGGATTTACCAGATGATGACGACGATGAAGAACGTCCAATTAATCCGAAACGGATGAGATCAAGTGAGAAAGAAATATACATGATGAATCAAAGAGAAAGAGATCCGATGATAACTACTGAAACGATGTGTCGAGGAGGATATTATAATCCTGACAATTCACACCATGTACCTCGGGTCAATAACAGCAGCAATGCAACGTTTGAATCACGGAGGCAAATGAAAGCGTATGCTCGAAAAGCTTTTAACTCGGGTAAAACTGTTCTGACTACCGACCTCCGAGATAAAATTAATGCTCGAAATAATTGTCCAATAACATTCAATGTGGATGATGCTAGTTACTTTGCTCACCCTCATGCTGATCCCTTAATAATCACGGCACCCATCTGTGGAATACCGATACATCGTATGTTAGTGGACACCGGAGCATATTCAAGTATCATGATGTTACGTACATTTGAACAAATGGGAATCGATCCAGCCGAGTTGAAACCCTGTAAGGATCAAGTACAAGGTTTTAATGGAACAATAACATCAACCCTTGGTGAAATTACTATGCCAATTCGGTTCGGAATTCCTGGACAAGCTTCTAAAGTCATTATGGAAACGTTCAAGGTGATGGGTCTTAAAAATCAATATAATGCCATCATTGGAAGAACAGCTCTGTATAAACTTCGTGCGGCCGTCTCAATATTTCATTATGCTCTAAAATTTCCCACTAATAATGGAGAAGGAACTCATTATGGAGATCAATATGAGGCTCGCGGAATGGTTTGGGTCAAACCTTGGCATGAACCATGTATGTCTGTACATATGATGGAGAATATTGAAGAAAGCCAAGAAGATTCAACACTTATCAACTCGGAATCATACAATACCGAGATGGAACTTGATCCAGCGAAATCAAATAATGATCTGATTTATGATCGTGGACGACGTCCTGGAAAAGAACCATTTTAAAGAAGAAGATGCACTTGATCCTCGAATTCAATTCAAGGAAAAAAGCAAACTTGAACGAGCAGAACCATTAGAAGAAATCGAAGTAATATTCATTGATGACCCTGTCTGTCACAAGTTGGTGCAAATTGGGGCCAATCTTCAAGAACCAATACGAACTCGGCTCATTCAATTCCTCAAAACCAATTCTGATGTATTTGCCTGGAAACATGAAGATATGAAAGGCATTAATCCAAAGGTTGCTTCTCATCGACTCAATTTGGATCCAACAATTAAACCGGTGGTCCAAAAACGACGCAAACTGGGTCCTGATCGACAGAAGGCTCTTGAAGAAGAAGTCCAAAAATTAATTGATAACAAGTTCATTCAAGAAACGAAATATCCAACTTGGGTGTCAAATCCTGTTCTGGTAAAAAAGAGTTCCGGTGCATGGCGACTCTGCATTGATTTCACCGACTTAAATAAAGCTTGTTCCAAAGACAGTTATCCTTTACCACATATTGATTATATGGTGGATGCCACAGCCGGACATGAATTAATGAGTTTTATGGACGCTTATTCGGGATATAATCAAATTCCCATGGATCCTGAAGAAGCAGAGCATACTTCTTTCTATTCGGCCCGAGGATTATATTGTTATACTATGATGCCGTTTGGTCTTAAAAACGCTGGGGCCACATATCAAAGGCTGGTTAACAAAATGTTTGCCAAACTCATCGGACATACCATGGAAGTTTACGTGGATGACATGTTAGTCAAATCGGTTCATGCAGCCGATCACATTGATCATTTACAAGAAATGTTCAACATCTTGCGAGAATATTCTATGGTGCTCAATCCAAAGAAATGTACTTTTGGAGTCGGTTCTGGTAAATTCTTGGGATATATAGTTACTCAACACGGTATCGAAGCCAACCCTATGAAGATAAAGGCTATAATGGATCTCGCGCCTCCCACGTCGGTAAAAGGAGTACAAGCTCTTACCGGCCGACTTGCTGCCTTAAATCGGTTTCTATCGAAGTCAACAGATCGATGCAAACCCTTTTTTGGGTCTATAAAGAAAGGAAAATACTTTGAATGGACCAAGGAATGTCAGCAAGCCCTAGAACAAATAAAGGAAACACTCCTTCAAATTCCAACTTTGCAGAAACCGATTCCTGAAGAAATGTTATATCTATATTTGGGAGTAAGTAATTCTGCAATCAGTGCTGTTCTCATTCGTGAAGAAGGACGTCAACAATATCCAATTTACTACATCAGTAAGGCCTTACATGAAGCCGAATTGCGATATCCAGCGATGGAGAAGTTAGCATATGCCCTCGTTATCGCTGCTCGAAAGTTACGTCCTTATTTTCAAGAACATTCAATAACGGTACTTACTTCTTATCCCTTGAAGACGATTTTACACCGACCTGACACATCGGGAAGACTAATCAAATGGGCCATAGAACTCGGTCAATATGATATTCATTACAAACCGAGAACCGCAATAAAGGCTCAAGCTTTATCTGACTTTATTGCCGAGTTTACTCCTGCAATCGAAACAATCAACGAAGTTCAACCATGGACGTTGTATGTTGATGGCTCCTTAACTCAACATCGAGCTGGAGGAGGAATCATTCTGATAGATCCTCATAACAAGATGTTTTGCCATTCTGTCAAATTTCTTTTTCCACCAACAAATAACGAAGCGGAATACGAAGCCTTCTTGTCTGGATTAAATCTTGCAGATTCTATGAACGTAAAGAAGTTAAAAGTATTCTCTGATTCACAATTGCTGGTAAATCAAGTCCATGGAGATTTTGAAGTTAAAGAACCTCGGTTACTTCCATATTTGACGCTCGTAAAACAGAAGATGTCCCGATTTGATATTCAGTTGGAACATATTCCTCGTTCACAAAATGTTCCAGCTGATGCTCTGTCCAAACTTGCATCAAGTACCGGATTGGAAGATGTCGAGTACGTCCAAGTCGGTCATCAAGAGATGCCTTCTATTTCAGTACCCGAAGTCTTACATACCGAGTTACAGAAATCACCGACTTGGATGACACCGATTATAACATACTTGGAAACAGGAGCTTTACCTCAAAATCCAAAAGAAGCCCGAACTCTTCGCATACGAGCTGCTCGGTTTACACTGGATAATGGAATTCTTTATAAACGAGGATACTCTCTTCCCTTGCTAAAATGTTTAACTGAGCCAGAGTCACGATATGTCCTTGAAGAAGTCCATGAAGGAATTTGTGGAAATCATCATGGAGCACGAACATTAGCGTACAAAATACTTCGACAAGGATATTATTGGCCGACTTTGAAAGCAGACGCGATAAATTGGGTACGTAAATGTGTGAAGTGTCAAATATTCGCCCCAAATATAAATGAGAGCCCAGAATCTTTAAAATCGATCTATAGTCCGTGGCCATTTGCCAGATGGGGAATCGATATAATCGGTCCACTACCAACTGCAAAGGGAGGGGTTCGATTTGCTATTGTAGCGGTCGATTATTTTACCAAGTGGTCCGAAGCTGAACCACTAGCTACGATAACCGAACAGAAAGTAGTGGACTTTGTTTGGAAATCGATCATATGCCGGTTCGGTATACCGAGTGCGATAATAACTGACAACGGTCGACAGTTCGAAGGAAAACGACTTGAAGCTCTCTGCGAAGAATATCAGATTAAACACTTCTTTTCTTCGCCATACCATCCCCAATCTAATGGACAAGTCGAAGCAATCAATAAAATTATCAAAAATGGCTTGAAAGTTCGACTTGATGCAGCAAAAGGATCATGGCCTGAAGAATTACCACATGTATTGTGGGCTTATAGAACAACAGTAAGCCACGCAACAGGAGAAACACCATTTTCTCTAACTTATGGATCAGAAGCAGTCATTCCTGTTGAACTCGGATCTCCAACTTATCGGGTAACAAAGTTTCAAGATGGAACCAACTCAGAAAACTTGAAAGCCAATCTGGATCTTTTAGACGAAACTCGTCTCATGACAGAACTTAAAAATGCTGCATACAAACATAAAAGTGAAAAATATATCAACTCGAAGATGAAGCCTCGATCATTTCAAGTCGGCGACTTGGTACTTAAAAGAATTATTGGACTAGATCGGGGGCCTTTGAAACCAAAGTGGGAAGGACCCTTCAAGATCAGTCAAGTACTTCCAAAAGGTGCTTACCGACTTGAAAAGCCAGATGGACTTATTCTTCCATATCCATGGAATGCTGTTTATCTTAAGAAATATTTCCAGTGAATGTTCTCGATGTAACGATGACTCTGTACACATTTTGATGTATATAATAAATTTGTGTACTAAAGAGTCTCTTGAAAAGAGCCGAGAAATTTTAATCGGCATATAATTAGTCTTTATTTAGCCAAGGTTAAAACTTGGACAAGACTAATACTTGAAATTTCTGAAAGATATTCTGAATTTAAAACCGAGTCTTATTAACTCGGTAAATTATATCTTTCTCGACCAAACTGATAACCTTCGAATACCAAAGTACAATGACTTGGGAAGGTTATGGACAAAGTGAAATTGATATCGGATTGTCTTGAAATTCAAATCCTGATGATTGGTTTGAAATAAGATAATATACGAATTTCCATCTAAGAAGGTGATGTCCACTTAAAAATTTAAAGTTTGGCCGACTTCTTAACACTTGAAATATTCAGCAAAAGTAAAATGCCATGCTGAATATAAATTATGAATGGAAATACTGAAAGCAAGATTTTCATTCATACTTAATAATATTATTCATTACAATAGAAGGATTGTGTCCCGACATACCGAGAACACAATTCAAAAGTAAAAACGACAATAAAAAGCAAATATAACTAAGTCGACTTCACCGGCTCATCAACTGCCTTGGCAACATTATCAGCATTGTCCTCCTTTTTGGCTGCCTCTTCATCATCATTCTTGACAATTTCCTCATACAAGACACGGCTGATGATGTCAAAGACCCGATCTTCTTCAGCTTTAGCAGCCTGTTCAAGCTCAGAAGGAGTCACAGGGACATGCTTGTTCAAAATTGTATCTTCTTCCCCGACTTCAGCCACCTTGGTCACCACCAGCTGATCATCCTTCTGAGATAGCTCAGCCACTTTTCTTTCGAGGAAAGCCACGACCGACTTCCGAAGCTGCTCAGGAGTCATTTTCTCCAGTTCTTCCTGCAAGCTAACTTCGGATAAGGTCTTAACAAAAACATTAGCAAGCTCAGACTTCTTTTCCTTCTCGCCCTCAAGCACCATGTTGACGAAGGCACGACGCAGACGAGCCTCCCTTTCTCGATCTGATTCAGAGGTTTCAAAACCGGCTTTAGCTCTGATAGCAGCAAGGAGGCCCTCACAAAAATTCTTTTCGTCTTCGTCGGCTTCGATGTGAGTTGTTGCGATGGAGGGATTGAAATTATGGCTTTGAATTTTGTGCAGAAGGAATTGACGGACTACTTCAATGTCATACAAGCCGTCATCAAAGCGCTCGACCATCCAACGCAAATTCAGACAAGTGTTCATCTCGAATTCCCGGTCTTCGTCTTCTGAGTCAGAGTCGGCCTTAGCCTTGAGTCCGTTAGCCTCCGCCTCGAGAATTCTTCCTGCTCGAAGACCATCGTTATATTTCTCCTCGGCAAACTTGATCTTCTCTTCCTGCAATTTGCTGAGCTTAGCCAAATGAGCATCTCGGTCCTTCTTCAACAGTTCTTCAACTTCGGACCGACTTCTCCGAGTTACCTCGTGAGCTTCTTGTTCTTTTCAAAGAAGGCTCTCACACCGAGATAGCTGCTCTTCAAGCATTTTCACGCGCTGCTCGGAGGTGATGACTTGACTCGTCAGCTTCAGAACATCGTTATCAAGGGAAGCCTTATCAACCTTTAAAGCTTCAATCTCTCCTTGAGCGATTGTCAGCTGCTCGGCTTGCTCTTCAATTTTAATTTGCAGCTCCTTCTCTTTTACTGCTGCTTCCTCTCTTAGAGATGCAAGAGCTCCATCTCTAAGTTCAAGAGTATGCTTCTTCTCGTCAACCTGGGCCGCGTTAAGCCGGAATTCATCCTCGGCCATCACCAAACTAACAAGTGCGCGACCCAGGCACGCTTTGGCATATTTAAACTTATACGCGCTTGCCAGCGAAGACACGCCGATCTCGGATCTCGGATCCCATACCATCATAGGGACCCGAGCAGCATCAATAACATGAGCAGGCAGTTCAACCGTGCTTGATACCTCGGGAATTTCAACTGACTCGAAAGTCGAGAACCACTTCTCGACTGATTCCCGAGGCTGCCTGAAGTTTAGAAATCTCTCTTCGTCGATTGGCAAAAAAGATCGATCTATGATGGGTTCCTTCTTCTCCTTTCCACGATCACCAACATCGTGTTTCTTTTTCCTCCGTTCCTCGGTAGCTGGAACATCCTCAACACGCCTCTTCCTCGACCGAGTAATGGGCACTTCACGCTCAACAATAACTTCTTGGCCACCATCAGGCTCATCTGAGGCTAAGTCAATGATAGGTGGATTTTCAACTGGAATAGCACCAATAACAGGCTCAACTTCAGACGCAACAGCAGTAGCAGCAGCAATGGCAGCCATCGGACCTTCTGCTGCAATAGCCAGAGGATTCGGCTGCGGAACCACAATCGCAGCCGCCGACGTCGCACCATCACCGATGTCGGTTTTCGGCGGATTCATAATCGGGTTCTCTAGGTAAGCTTTCACCAATTTCTTACGACCCATTCCTGTTAGACGCAATTCCTTGCTCTTTCCGACTTTAGTTCGAAGCTCCAAATTCGGACTCCTTTGACGGAAAGTTCTAGCGTCACGAATGGTTTTGAAACCGAGAACTCCGAGAAGTGGATAATACACTGCAATTATGAAACCGAGTTATTATAACATCTAAAAGCTACCAACTTCGAATAAGATTGAAAAATTCGATTCGAATTTACCTGGTAGAAAAGAACCGTCTAAGATTTCTGGACACAATCCAGCAGCTTTCAGCCTTGAATCCTTTAAAATCAACTTGAAACCGCGCTGTGTTTTCTTGAGTTTGAACAGTTCAGAGATTCTTCCTCTTAAAGTCGCGCTGAGTTCAAGTCCTTTGCTTTTAGCTTCAAACAGTAAAGTTGTTGACCTGTTAGTACACAAATAAAAAGCAAGTCAGAACAAACTCGGTCTGCTGGAAGAAAAGACAATACTTACAAACTGCAGAATTAATATTAATCGGAATTGACATTCCATCAATCAAAGGTTTATTGAAATTCGGAGTCTGCCAATCCCCGCCAACCCATAGCCATTCCTCTTGGAACCCATGTAATGAATCTGGGATTTCTGTGATTAAATCACCAATTTTAAAACCACTTTGGGGTCTTCCCGCGCAAGCGTAGCAAATCAGAGGATCTGCTACTTGCCTATCAGTACATCTCCTAAACGAGAAAAGACTCCTTAATTCTTCAACGGTTGGCATATCCCAACCCTTTTCTTTCAACAATACCAAAAGGCCAATGATTCTCTTCCACGAATTGGGCGCTACTTGGCACAAACTGATTCCCCAATTCCTTAAATAATCTGTGATTAAAGCGAGAAGCGGGAACCTTAAGCCTGACCTCAATGAGTCGGCGAAAACACCAACACAACCCGGTGGAGGACACGTTATTCTTTCACCCGGATATGGAGCAAACAGCTTTACCGAAGAAGGAATATAAACTTCTCCTCGAAGCATAACAATGTCTGCATCGGTAAGAATACTCGGTTCGCCCCTATACTCGTCAATTGGCTCCGGCCACCGACGAGCAGGACGTCTCCAGTAATCCGGAAGCGACATAGCGTCCTCTTCAACTCGTTTGTCCTCATCGATGATATCCTTATTGAGATTTAGTTGCTTTACCAGAAGAGGATCCCACCGATAATACTCGAGAGGCAATTCCAAATCCTCATCGGTTAAAATCGGAATATCGGAAATTGTCCGACTACTACTATTCTCAGTTTGAGCAGACATCCTTTCTTTTGAACTCGATGAAGATAAAGGAAAACTCAACACAGAACAAAGCACAGAAAAATCAAAGAAAAAGCTTACCGAGCCAAGAACAATCAATTGATGAAGGAATAAAGGAATCACGCAAGTAATGTGAATTGAAGAGAGAGAAACTTAGAAAGCGACGAACAGAGAAGTGAAAACGAAGAACTAGAAGGTGAACAGTGGAGAAACCCTAAATAGTTACATCAACACCTATTTAAAGGTTTTGATTTATTACCGTTGGAAAAGTCTCGAAACGGCACGTGTAACGGACGTATCTTAAAATGGCGAAACGGTACAGTAATAATTAGTACACGTGGACACGTTCAGAAACGCCATGTCGTTACACATATGTATCCGTTGGACCCATTAAATGCGGACACACCTTTTGAGAGCCGCCATGTCAGACCACGTACTGTACCAAAAAGGTTACTTAAAACCAAAGTGTATTCATGTCGGTAAACAAAGCAAATCAAAGTCGGAATAAAGCCGAACCACAAGCGACATCAGCAGCTATTCAAAAAGTCCTAAATACCTACTAATGTCGGGGGCCTCACTGTTGATATCCGACTTGATTGAATGGTGATTAATCACACTATTGAAGAGATAATCTCTTGAGAAGGTGAACTTATTGCAAGTCGGTGTTAATTAAAATTAATTACCGACTTTTACATAGTCTCCGGAAGGTCTTCGAAAACACTGATCTGAAGCCAACATAAGTAAACCGACTTCAGTTCAACCGACTATCATGAAGTTTGAATATTCCAACAGAAAGTAATCATTAGAAGCATCTGATTGGACCAACAAAACAAACAGGCAATCATTGATGTTTCCCGCCGCTTCAAGTAAAGCAGCTCAACATTAAATGCATCTTTATCCATTTCAAGGAAGAAGACAAAAGCCACCGTACTATAAATAGCTGAATTTATGATAGTACGAGGATCTTTTTCAATGACATGGTACACGAACTAAAGACAATCTCGGTTTTCACGCTTAAAACCGACTTTTGTACTCTTGTGAATATAACGAATAAAATCAAATTGAACGTTTATCTTTATTTTCTTGACATCTACTGTGTTTAATTTTACGTTGTTAATTCAAGACAACAACAGGTTCGAAGGTGATTCAAGCAGATCTGAGCTCAAAACCATCGGTTCTCTTCAAATCTAGAAGTAGACCCATCACACTTTTAATTAACACAAGTATGAATACTAATTCAGACGAAAGGCGGTTCCAGAAAACTGGCCGAGAAGCTGGGTAAATAATTCTTTGCATAAACTAGAACGTCTGGCACATTCAGGGACGGATCTAGAAAAATAAATTAGGGGGGGCAAATTTTTTTATTTTTTTTTTTCATGATAGACATATAGTTAACAACAAATACATAAAGTTGTAATTTTGGATTTAAAAAAAAAGTTGTAATAAAAAAAAAAATACATACCTTTTGTACTACAGACTTTCAAATTTAAAGGATGGCCAAAAGGCCCAAAACACTTCTCAATACCGGAGTTCCATATTTCACTATTTGAATCACTGTATACATACATGGGAGGACTCCATAAAAAAATTAACTAAAAATCAAATTTATACAAACTACCCAAGTAACACAACAATCATTTAATTGTTTTTCAATACATATATAAATTATTTGAATTAGGCTAAAGCATAAGAGAAAACCTCATAGCAAGGTTGTATATTCTACTTGATGAAACCCTAAATGAATAAAAAATAAAAAAATAGATATATCATAAATAAGATATAACCAAAAGTACTTACAAATATAAGGAAAAAGATGAATACTCAAATCTCAATTGATATATTTCTGGTTTGCTCACTGCTCGTCGAGTCGCCCTATGTAAGTCGCAAGTTTCTCCCAAAATTCCAGACAACTTCATTTGCCTTTTAATTATTTGTTGAATGGGGTCAATTTACTTATTTGTTTAATAGAGTCAAGAATAATAAATTAAGTTAATGAAAAGAAGTGGAAGTGGAATTGTGGTGCATCTCCAAAACCAAAACGTTATTCTATTTACTTTAATTTATATTTTATTTTATTGTTTGAGGGGGACCAAATGTTTATATATGTATAATATTATATATTATATATCCATACTATTAAGAGATAAAAAAATGTTTGGGGGGGACCATGGCCCCCCCTATCTTAAGTGTAGGTCCGTCCCTGGGCACATTTTTTGGAGTTTTGATCGTTTGTGGACATTTCTTATTCTTGCACTACAGATAGATATGTAAAAAATAGCGGAAGGACGGTTAATCCAAAAATGTGTCCTGAAATATTGAGATTGAACTGCAGGTCATGGTTATTATTTCATGGAGTAGAGTTTATGGATTTGGTCTATTCTAGAGGAAAACCTTCTATGACTTGTCTAACATTTTTATCACGTTAGCCTTTCTTCCTCTCCTTCAGAGTATGAAGTACCAATTTTCAAACTTATTAATGCTTTAATTTTTCGCCAATATATTCAGCTCGAAGTTAACTTCCAAGACTCGACTTTTGTTGCTTTGAGAAAAGCATTTTAATCTTTCTATAGGCATTTTAGGTTATTGGNTGTTTAGCTTTTTTGATAGGATCTAGAATTTACCTTTAGAGTTTATTTTTGTGATGTGTTACTAGGATTATCTATAGAACTTAGTGTTTTAGTAAAGTGTAGGATTTATCATTTAATTGAATATAGGGTTTAGTTTCAGGTTTGTGGTTTAGTTTTTTGCATAGTTTAAGTATTGAAGCTTAGGGTTTTGTGTTTATTGTTTTTCTTTTATAGTTTTACAATAAAAAATTATTAGAACTCAACTGTCGTTTGTTAGTTTTTCAAGTGTGTGATAAAAATTATAATGTGCTTTATATAGATTTAATGTGCAAAATTTTATGTAGTAATGTGCAAGTTTATTATCACTTTTTACCTTCCGCGTTTGCAGGTCGTCGAGTGTTCCATGCAAATATTTGAACATTTCAAGATGGCATATATTTTTATGGGCTAGCTCGACAGAATTTATCATGTGCGAAAGATATACGAGTGATCATCATTTTGTATAATTGATGTTTAGTAGATGATTGNATTGTTGTATTATGCCACATAGTCTCTCAATGTTTTTATTTCAATATAAAGTATATTTTGGATTATAAACATTTTTCTCTCTTTGTTGATTTGTGGAATTTAGGCATAAAATTTCAAGATTATGGACATCATGTAATGACATGAATGTGTTTCTTTTGTCATCACAATTATTTTGAATGTGTTCGTATTTCATTGAACTCAAGGGATATATTGTTCTTTTACATGGATGTCATACTATTTGTATAGAGTCCGATCCATATATTTCTCAAAAATTTTAAGATATTCATTCTTCCTTTGCCTTTGACATTGTTTCTAATAATAAAAATATCTCATGATTTATCTTTTGAGTTGAGGTTTTCTTTTTAGAGACATAATCATTACATTTTAAAGTTTAACATTTAATCAGTTTTGAAGACTTTCAATATAATGTGCAACATTTAAAACACTATTGTGCATATTTGGATACACAATTGTGCACTTCTAAATAACAGCTCCATGTACAACAAGCATTCTTGGTCGAATCCGAATGGGGGCGTATTTGTACAATCTAAGTAGAACTATTCATTCACTTATCGTGAAACACTAAATAAAAAATCGTGCAACATTTTTAATTGTAATGTATATTATTGTGACATACAATGTGTATTTAGGTTTTAATTAATTATGCCAACTAATTATGAAGTAGGTAAAAAGATGAGGTATTGTGCAATTTCACAAATTTTATTGTGCACTTTATCTAATACTATTGTGCCTTTTGTTTTCACAAACTTTAATGTGCACTTTATCTAATACTATTGTGCCTTTTGCAGCTCGTTAACATATCATTAATCTGTGAACTTTTAATGTGCATATCCTATGATAGTATGCATTTCACATGATTATTGTGCAATTATCAAATTTTTATTAAATATAGATTTGACAGATAAACTAAATAGAAATATAATAAAACTTTTGAAATTGCAACCGTCTCTGGTGCTCATCATAAAAGTAACAATTGGTAGTTGTTCAACATCTATCTACTATATAATTAGGCAACATACTTGTCATTTTTAGAAAGTTTTATGTGTGTCCTACAACACTCTTACCATTTTTGGAAAATCCTCACATTCTTTGACACGTGTTCATATTTATATTAATATTAATTGCCTCACCTAATATTTATTTAGTTTACCGATAACTAACAAAGACCCATTATTTAACGATTTAACACGAGTTCATTAGTTGTGACTCATTTTTTTAATACAAACAATTAAAAGTACGGGGCGTTTGTACTTGACAGATGTTTTTATAGAATTTTATTTTATTTTTTATTAAATATTTTAGTTAAAATTATTTATCTAATTTTTATAATTCATACTTTACAAATTAAAATAATTATAAGTAGTCGTATGCTTAATTTTTTAAATTTTTTATCTTAAATTTTGTACATAAAAATTAAATCTAATAGTAGTGAAATTAGATATAAAATATTTTAAAAACATACGCAATGAATAACATACAAACATTCTTCATAATAAATAAATAAATAACAACATGTTTTTAGAATATTTTTTATTTCATTTTCTACAACATACAAATTAAATCTAATAATAGTGAAATTAGATATAAAGTATTTTAAAAACATGCGCGATGAATCACACAAACATTCTTCATAATAAATAAATAACATCATGTTTGTAGAATTTGTAGAATATTTTTTGATTCATTTTCTACAAGTTGAAAAATTCAAAATATATGATCATGATTAAATTAATCGATTAAACGAATAGTATTATATATATATATATATATATATATATATATATATATACAATATATATGTAATAAGTATTAAATTACATAATATAAAGAGTATTTCGTATATACTTTTTTATTTATTAGTAATATCGCGATAACATAAAAATATGACTTAAATGTTAAATGGTAGGTAGTTAATTTATTTATTTTATACTTATAAATTTATGTTCATAAAATATTTTATTTTTTAATACGCAAATCAGTCAAACATACTTAACAACGCTAAACAAAGTCCAAAATAAAATACAATCATAAGATTTTTATTTAAAAAAAATATTAACACAACTCAGTAACACATCTAACATATGGAAGTTAAAAATACACCCCTAAAACCATGAAAGTCAATTTAGAAGTTAAAGTCAGATAGAAGTTACTACATGTTTGTAAGTTTTGTTAGACGTTAAAAATACATCCTAAAACCATGAAAGTCAGTTTGGAAGTTAAAGTCAGACAGAAGTTAACACACGTGTGTAAGTTACATTATTGTCGGTTTGCAAGTTAAAATCATATAGAAGTTAAGACACGTGTGTAAGTTACACTGTTAGTGGCTTGAATCGTTACTTGCACTTGTGATGCAATATTATGAAATATTGCTTGAGTTGATATTGAGGTGATTCTTTTAAGACTTTTTTTTTATATAAAATTCGTTATTATACATATGCTATTTAATTTTGTTTTTTAATATTTGGTTCGTTATTATACATATGTTATTTAATTTTATTTCCTAATATTTGTGTTTTTAACGTTTTACAGGCCTCATCAAAAAGATTTATGTAGATTTGTTCAAACGTTTCATCACAGAAGGTGGAGTCATGAGTATCCACACTTTATTGTAGCACCAACGACATATATAAATTTTAGCGACTTAGCTAAATGCTCCTTTCGTAAGGACTCTTGATCTGTAATTATATCTTATGCATATGAAAAACAAAATATATATTTTAGTTATTAAGGATTAAATTATATGAATGTTATAGATGAAGAACTCTGTACCAACTTTACGTTGCTGTTTCATGAGTTACAAATGAAAAATGATTGAAAATATTAATTTGTGATGATAAAAACAACTCAGATCTTTACATCGTTGTTTCAGAGTTACAAAAAAGATTGAAAATATTAATTTGTGATGATAAAAACAACTCAAAGACGAAGAACGTTGTTCTGAATTTATATGAATTGCAAATGCTCTTTTAATTTTTTTATTTTTTTATTTTTTGTAGCTCCCGCAACTGTACTAGTTACTTTATCTATACTATTATAAAAGGATGAGTGATTTTGTAAAAATAATGGATTGCCTAAAAAATCCTTACTTTGACATATTTTTAATGGCAAAATTGTAAAACCATCTTTCTTATATTCTCAAATAATTATTAATTAATGGAAAATTGTAAATATTACCCGCAATTGTAAATTGCCAATAATTATTAATTTTTTAATCTTCTTACCAAACAATAGGACCCAAAAACTCCAGTCAATTCCAAGGGCTTATACCCAATCAATCGCACCCAAAAACTCCGGCCAATTCACAAATCTTATCCAGCCGTGCGTGAGGACTTTTCGAGAGGAGATAGAGGCCGTGAGCACCAACAGCAGGTCCAACCCTCGACCAGAAGCCGAGTACAGCAACCCCCTCGCGGACAGACCAAGTTTCGAACCTGTGAGAGCTTTGGGTGTGGTTGAGTTGTCATAGAGCTTTGGGGGTTTCCCCAAATTCTTGGATGTGGTCGGTTTTCATGATCGTAGCTTCTTAATGTCTTGTGGATTCTTATTTCCTAGAACATGTTAGATGTTGAATCTACAGGGAAGTTATTTTTTGTTAATGTAATTATGATTCGTTTGGAGTTAGAAATTGTTTTTTCATGACGGAAGCTTCTGAAATTTTTGCATCCTCCAATTTTTACATATTTTTTCAGATTTTAAAGAATCTAACTGGTAAGTTTGTGTTGGGGTTTTTGCATCGATTTTTTGTAAGTATATACAAATTTCCTAAGTTTTAGGCTATTTATCAAGTTTTAGGCTATTTCTCTTGAAATTAAAATGTTCATTGATTTTTACTTTGCCAGTTTATCACCCTCAATTTCGTAAGTTTTAGGCTTTTTTCATGATATTGTACCTGAACATATTAGTTTCCCAATTTTTGTTAGTATTGGTATTCTGTATGCTATGTTTGCCTCATGGATCATTACTGAAAGATTAATGAATCAATTGGGGATAAAAACTAATGATCTTTCTGGGTTTCTTGTTTCTTTTGTTATGCCTTTTTATCTGATAACAAACTTGATTTGTTCTTATTGTTGTTCCTTTTCTTTTAATTTCTATTATCAATACAGTTTGGCTATTTATTGTTTGTGATAAAAATATTTGTTAGTGTTTGAAGAAAGAACTCACTTTGACAAGGTGCAAATGAATTAAGAAAAATATTTGTAATACTATTGGTATATTATGCTTGAACAACAATGAAGATATTTCAGATATATACTCTCTTGCCATTTCTGAAGATTTAAAGGAAATTCAATTGCGTCGGACAAAAGTATATTTAGCCAAGATCATAAACAATACTAATATTTACTTGGAAAGTATGAGAAAATGTATATGTGAATATGATCTTCCATATATACCCATGTATTTGAATAACACAAATGACATAGAGAAGTTGGAGATGAATTATTGATAAATATACATTTTGAAGATTATGCAAAATATTGATTCTTCAACAACATAAAACACATTTAATGGTATTAGATTGTACATAAAGTGACAAGACGACATTTTTTTTATGGATCAGGTGAAACTGACATAACACTTTTATAGGTTCATTGTTAGCTCATCATCTAGATCAATTAGAATTTGAAACCACATTATCTAGATCAATTATTCTAAGTATCAATTGATGTAAATGAAGGAAACAAATGTAGTATGTCAAAACAAATGAATAGTTAAGTTATATAAGACACAATTAAGACAATAGGCGATAATAACATTTATTTTTAATGAAATATATATTGAACAATTTAAAATATTAATTAGAGACGACATTTTTTTTATGAAACATGTGAAACTGACAAAAAGATAAGCAAGTGTATATTGATAAAAAAGATAAACGTAGCAAGGGCCAAAATATGGGTGGTGCATGTCTTCATACCAATTAAGTTTTTTATGGATCATAAGGTTAGAAATTTTTTATCCTGTAATTTAAAATACATACAACTTTTTACGAGTTCTAAATGAGTGGTATATGTTTTATTATACTTCAATTTTTTTTTTAATGTATTAGGTAGATTGTCATCATGCATTTCATTTTTCCATGATTAATATTGTTAGAGATGTAATGGTATCAATACTTTACTTTTGTATAAATAAAAACATTAATGATGTCTTTGGTGTATATACATAATTAATTTTGATTTACCCATAAATATAACTAATATACTTTTCATTGGTAAAAAAATTTGCATTTATCACTTAATAAAAAATATATTAATATATTATTGGTTTATATTGTATTTAATGTGATTTGTTATATATATACTATATCAATATTATTATTATTATTATTATTATTATTATTATTATTATTATTATTATTATTATTATTATTATTATTATACAGGGAAAATATAAATTAGACCTTTCATTCATTTATGTGATTTGATAAATAATTGGTATCTGACAAATAACAACAACAATAACAACAACAACATATATAAATAATTACATTCTTTGTGTTTACAGGTGTCGATCCATTATAGTCTCCTTATGGGATGATATGGCGCAAAATGAAGGATCTGCCCCACATGATATGGTTGCACAAAGGCCGTTTGTAACGTTCACTAAGCTAACGACATCAAAGATATACAACGGTAAGACATAATACATTATATTAATAAATACTAAAATAATTCATTTTGAGAAATGATATTTATATTCTATAGTTTTTTATTGATGAAACAACTGGACTATCAATTCTAATATTGTTCACTTTAATATTATTATGTTAAATGCAATTGCAAACAAACAACGCATCAATTCTGAAAATCAACGCGTCTTGTGAAGGAAACAATCAATTTCGTTAATGGTATAATCCAAATTCAGGGAAGTAGATACGATATAGTGCAATATAATTCAAAATAATGAGACCTTATGTTTATATGTAATATTTATTAGGTTGCGAGCACATGACAAGCATATGAATTTGCTTGAAATGTCGATGAGACAAAGGATGAAGGATGTCGAAGTTGTGACCTTACATCAAATTTTGTTCAATCGAGACGAGCTCAATAAGGTAAATTAGATAAATAAGTAAAATAAGAAGTCAATTTTTCCTTGCTAAATATCTCTATGTGTGAGCGATAACATTATCTTGACGTTAAGTGGAGATTTCACGTATCAAAATTCTACACTTAATATAAATGTATCATATTATATAAATAGTGTAATGGGTTTCAATTCAAGATCTCATTTTTTACTTGATGTCATCAATATGATTCACATGGACTTGGGAAGTTGGTTAGAAAATAATATACATTTACAATAATTAATATTCCCTAAAGTTTATTTATTTATTTAAGTTATGGTTAATATCTAAGTTTGTTTACAAATAAGAGTCATCTTTCAAAAAGATAATTAACTATTCATTTTTTACTATATTCAATAATAAACTATTTCTTGCAATCGGGCTTGCCAATGGGTGAAAGATGTTAAGAATGAAATATTCCTGCTGGGGGCGAATCCTTTTTCATGGTGATCCTTTAATATTTGTGTACAACATGTATTTTAGTATCTTTTGTTTCAATTATACTCCCTCTGTGTTGCAATATATGTCGTTTGAGTGTGTCTTTGTTTTTTAGTATTTTAGTATCTTTTGTTTCACTGTTCATATAGTGTCTGTTATCAGTTATTATTATTATTATTATTATTATTATTATTATTATTATTATTATTATTATTATTATTATTATTTTATTTTTATTTTTAAGTTGATCATATGGATATTAGATGGGTGTTTTTTGATTTCATAATGTAGCAAAGCATTGATGTATTCTATTTTTTTCCTCTGTTAGCATCTAAATGGTACCATATAGAAATATCTCAAAACTTTCAACCAAGAAGAATCTTTTTCAATTTTGTTTGCAATATTTTTCATTACTTTTCTTTTCATTACAGGAAAAATACTATTCTTTCAACAGATACGTGGATAAGGTCATGAATAAATCATCTTTGTAGTATGAATCATGTAAAAGTTGTGCCGCTGCAATTGCGAAGACCGACGACAACATGTCATGCAAAAAGTGCAATAGCAAGTCATGGAACCAACTCCAAGGTATTAAGCATAACAAAAACACCGCATCTAATATTTTAAGTACACAAAAAGATTACAAAAAAAAATATACATTCATTGCAGATATAGATTGGTCTTAAACGTCGTGGGAGATACCCACAATGCGACAATAACTTTATTTGAGGATGCCGCAACGGTGTATGTTGAATGTCCGATTAATGATTACATCAGAAAAAATTGAGCAGGTGAAATATATACTCATTTTCAAATTCACATGAATCGTCATGTATAATTTTAATTAAACACTTACTTTTTGATGCTCATTAGGGGGAAGAATTATCTAGATATTACAAAGGGTTGAGCTTACAGTCAGCATTTAAATTTTAATTCATCATTCCAGTCAATGGTAAGTCGTTCAACTTAAGAGGAGCATTCAATGCGGTGGCAGAGGCAATTGCAAGGACGCAAACTACACATGATTAGGAAATGAAATGATAACCAAGCAATTTCTCTAAACAACCCTAATGATCTGCATGTGGACGAAGCCAATTCGTCAAAAAGGACCAACAACAAAAAGAAGCGATCCATCAACAAGATAATAGAAGATAAAAATGATTGCGTTATTGAAGTTGAAGATCATGAGACAATTAGTACTATTAAGAAGAAATGTGCAAGAAAAAGTACAAAAGTAAAAGTGGGGAAAACGTATTTTCATAATACGTTTTTCAATTAAATTTGTGAAGAAAACGTATTCACTGAATACGAGTTTTTGATTTTTTTCCACACTTTTTTTTTTGTTTTTTTTTGTCCAATTACCTTAAATTTATTTTTTTTTGGTAAAAAAACCAATAATTAAGAGTCTAAAAAACTGAAATCGGTAATTCACTAAAAAATACTCGGTCAACTTTTGAAACTAGAAATAAAATATCCGACAATGGACATTTAGAACATGATATTCAGAACATATTAAAATATAAGTATAACAATCTTAAACATGAGGTCAGCAAATTAATCGAATCTGATAATAAAAAGTTATGATCTGTCATAAAAGTTTCAAAAGATAAAAACAAGTAAACACACATACACACACACAATAAAAAAATGACCTATATCAATAACAAGTCGTTCTTGTGATTGTTAGCTCTATTAGGGCTAAAAACATCTAAGATTTGTAAATGCAAAAAGATTTAAGACTCATAGAGAAAATACTGACAAGCCAATAGTTCTGTTAAAATTATCATAAGGCAAATAAAGAGGAATTCAAGAAGCCTAAATAATTAGGCTCACATTTGTTTATACCAATTTTTGTTTTCCAACAAAGGTGCAGAGAAGTAGCAGAACAAAAACCATTTCATTCAGAAATAGATATACTCTCTCAAATTACAAACAAAAGGAAAGAAGCTTTTATCCTTAAAAACACACAAATCAAGACAAAATTGGATCTAAATGCATCATAACGATCAGAAATTCTACAAAAAATTAAAGTGTGCCAGAAGTTGAAGGTGATGCAGAAGTACGTGTCAATGATGTTGAATCAGGAGAGGCGTCCGACTGAGAAGGCGATCAACAACTAGTCCTTAACCATGCTGGCGACGTTCATGGTCAGCACCGAGCTCGAAAACCTAGGTCGCTATCTGGCTGCCTCAGAAGGGGGAATTCGGCAATTAGACAAGAAAATCTCAAGCGGTAGCGAAATAGACATCGGAGGCCTATTGCCCATCCTCGCCCCCGCCGTCGTCGGTTTGGATCTCAACCACAAAAGTAACCCAACAGCAGTGGCCCGGAGCTCTCGCTGACTCATCGGGCCGGAGCACGAGAAAGAGCACCCGACTCGTCCTCGTCGAGATCCTTTCCTTAGTCGTCGCCGCCGTTTTGATCTCGGCGTTGAAGGTGATGTTGAGTGGCAAGTGAACGGAAGTTGAAGATGGAGACTGATAGTCACACTCAGGACGAAGAGTTTTGTTATCCTATGCTCTATTCGCTAAATGTCTGAAATACCCCGCAAGTTAATAATTTGATGCCTCCTGTGTTCGTCCGATCAAGCATATTTAGTGGCAGAAATTCATTCTTATTTCTTTCAATGAGCACTATTTTCATCCGAGCGCATCCCTAAATATATATATATATATATATATATATATATATATGAGTTGGGATCAAGTGAGAATGGTAGATATATATATATATATATATATGAGTTGCGATCAAGTGAGAATGGTAGATAGTGAAAGAAATAAGAATAAATCTGAACCATTCAATTTATCTTATCAATGACCATGATTAAGTCAAATTTTATTAATGACAGTCAAACAAAGTGTGGCAATTCCATAATTAAATGGTCATATTGTGGTCATATATATCTATTTGACCACTAAGTAAGGGTACATTAGTCAATTAATTTTTTCCATCTAAGGCCCACACCACCTACTCTCTCTCTCTCACATACTCACACACACCTCACGCAGCAACACACACAACCAGGCGGTGGTCTTCCCCCGATGCACCACCTCGACACCTCCATCTTCACCACCTCCGGCCATTGACTTCCGACCACCGCCGTCAACACACCGGCTGGTTCTGTCACCACCGCAACCAACCACCAGTAGCTCCACCACCAACCTCCACCATCCCCGTCACTCCACCATCCCCCTCACCAACCACCACAATCACCGCCACCAACAACCACCAGCTCCGCCCACAACCACCACCAATCTAGCCCCAAACCACCACCAGCACCACCACCGGACTCGAAACACCACCAGCCCAGCCATCGACACCAACCCCCAACAGCCCTTCCACACCCGTGAACAGACCGGCCGCCGCTCGGCAACCGTTCGTAATTATCAACCACCGTTATATAGCCACTCCGACCACCACCAGTCCATCCACCACCAACCCCGCCACCGACTCGAAACACCACCAGCCCCGCCATCGACACCAACCACCACCAGCCCTGCCACAGGAACACACCCGCAGCTGCACAACCACATCGCCGCCGCACAGCCACCGTCTGCAATTATCGCCACCGACATCTAGCCGCTTCGCCTCTGCCACAGACACCATCGTCCTCGTCCGTGCCTCCATCTCCTCTCCGTGGCTTGCCATCGATTTCAGACGTCCAAGGCTGACACGGTCCGCCGGCGGGATTGAACACATCTGCTAAATGAACACTCGATTCCAATCGTCCGCTGGCCGTAAATGCCGGCGGCGATCTGAAGAGTGAAGGGAGACGATGGCCAGATTTCTCCCTTTTTAGCTGTGCGTGATTTTCAATTTTAGGGATGAGTTCAATTTGGGGATGAACCATTATTTTATTAATTGTCATTTTAAAAAAATATATAATATAAATAAATTAACAGCCTAAATATTTTATAGTAAATTTAAAAATTTAATAAATATAAAATGTTGGTAAAAAATGTAAAAAAAAAAAAAAAAAGTCGACATGGATATGTAATAACCAAAATTTTAAAATATAAAACGACAATCAACCCGATATATAAAGTTCCGAACCAAAAAATTGATTTCGGGCAGTTTTGATTGCTACGGTGTGCAATTTGTGAGGCATTAATGTGCATTTTATTAAACAATATAGTGCACGACTTTGGTCGTTAATATGCACTCTAACCGACATTAATTGAACCGACTTTCTTTTATCACAATCAAAATTAAAACCAAACATAAATGTCTGATTTAGCCGGTCAGTTAAACCATTTTGACCAAAATTATCGAATTACATTATCATGCATATTGTAGTTCGTATCCTGAAATTGAAATAAAAATTAGATAATCGACACGAATATAAAATTTCCTTTCGTATATTTTAGTTTGGGCAGTTTCGATCGCTAATGTGCAATCTAATATTCATTTGTGTGCAATCTGCCTAACAATATTGTGCATTTCCAACACATAAAAATGTATTAATAATAATAATAATAATAATTATAATAATAATAACAATAATAATAATAATAATAATAATAATAATAATAATAATAATAATAATAATAATAATAATTTATATAGTTCGCTTTGAAACTTTATATTTCGGTTCGATAATGTGCACTCTTACGCTCACTAGTGTGCAACCCATCTAACATTGGTGTGCATTCTGTTTAGCATTATTGTGCAGTATAGTGATTGATTATTTTATGTGCATTTTTTCTCAATTTTTTAGAAACCGTTAATATTGCGTATTCAATCAACTATATTTTGCATTTATAGTAATATTTATATAATAAACATAAATACATTTTTTATTTATTATTTTATACCATTATTTGTTGAAAATAAATAATACACGTATATAAATAAAATTTAAAGAAAAATATTTTTATATAGTTTTGTCGATTCTCGTAATTCCTTTTTTTTAAATAAATTTATTTTTATTTTATTTTATTTTTAAATAAATCCAACCAATGAACCAAACTAACAGAATTTTTAATATATGTGAAAACCGTTATTGTGCATTTGATCTATCATTATTGTGCATTATGATGTGCATCTTAATTACTATATTGTGTATTATGCAGTGTGAGATCTTTTTTTTATGTGAACTGAGATAATTTGGTTATTTGATTGGTTAAAATTAATTTATTATTTATATTATCAAGAGATATTTTATATTTTAATATTGTTATTTGATTATTTTATATTATTTTTTATTTAAATACATAAGTTACATATGTATAAAAAATATATACAAAATAATATGTTTTTATACATTTTCTGTAAAGTAAAAATTGGACACATGGGCTAATTAGTAATATAGTTAAAAATAATAAAATAATAATAATACTATTTTTATTATTATTCGATCGGTTTGGCCATTTCGGTTATTTTTAAAAATAAAGACGAGAGTGAACTGAAATTACCGTGATTTAAGAGTAAAAAATATATAATCGAACTGTAATATAAAATTTCTAACCGAGAATTTGAGGTTTGAAAGTTTAAGTCTTTAATGTGCAGTCTGGTAGTCATTAATGTGCAATTCGTTTATCACTATTGTGCACTTATAAGGCAGACATAATTAGTGATTTGATTCATACCAAACTAGACCGATCTGAAATAAACGGTTTATTTGATCGATTGACCGAATTAATCTAATAATATAATATTCATTATTTATAATATAAAAATATATTCATTGTTTTAATATTATTATTCAATATTTTTATATTACAGTTTGGTTTAAAAGACACAATATATAAAATATTGAACCATAATTGTGCACTACCACATACAATAATGTGCATTTTGTCTAGCATTATTGTGCAATCAATTGATCAATTTTTCTTTTGTGAATTTCAATTTTAGAAATTTCAATAATGAGTATTTTAAGTAACATTATTTTTGCAATTATATATTTATCTATAATAAGATGTAGGTACTTATTATTTTGTTTAATATTAGATATTACTATTGTTGAAAAAAATATATTGGATGTAAATTTCTATAAATTACATATTTGCTCAATTTACTAAATTGAAAAATATATTGAATGTAAATTTATATAAACTACACATTTTCTCAATTTACTAAATTGAAAAATATATTGAATGTAAAGATATTGGTATTTTTTTATGTGCATTTCTACACTCATGTGCATTTCATATAATATTTAATATATTTTTTATTTAATATTTAATATATTGTTATTTCCAATGTGCATTTCTTCACCCAATAATATGCATTTATTATACATTATTAGCAATTCATTATATTTTTGTAAATTGCAAAATCACCCAGGTCTTATTATGCAATATACAAGAACTTATAAAATTGCATATAGGTCCATATTATTCATCTAATTTACACAAAAAAACCCCAAAATCATATTCTCCATCTTGTCTCCCATATCCGCCAACAGTGCGGCGTCGCCGCCGCCTCACAGGGGGAAGATGAAAGTGACGTCGTCGAACTCGGCGGCACCCCTACCGCAGCCCTGTTTCGTTGATTAGAAAGCCATAAATGGCTAGGAACTCAGTGGCCGTGAACATTTCTCAGCCCGACGCCGGCAGAAGTTGCGGGTCGCGTCGCGACGGCTGGGGCGACGGCGGCTGTGAGCGGATCGGTGGTTGCAGCGTCTTTGCGTGGGGTGGCCGGACGTGAGAGTGCCGATCAAGGTGTGGGTCTGTGTGTTGATCTGCGTGTGTGTGTGTTAGAGGCGGAGGTATCAAGAATCTGCTGAATATTTTGATCCAGAGATTCCGTACTCAAGCCATTCTTGATGAAAGTTATTTTATCTTCTCGATTATTTGACACAAAGCCCAAAGAAGTACAACGAGAGTCACAGTTCCAGCGAGCACATTTATAGCAGCCGCCTATTCTTTTTGCTCTACGTTTCTTGACAAAAGTGCTTTTACCCATACCTGACAGATACTTGTATGCATTGGGATACTCGCCAGATACATGAACTTTTGCTTAAAGATAAACGGATTTTCAAGATAATGAGTTTGAGTAGCATCCCGAGTTAGTCGCAAAAGATTTCGAAAGAATTAAGTATATTAGAAGTAAAAGTTGCGAAAAATTTACTCTGATAAGCGGGGTGTTACAGTGTGTGTGTTTGTCGACTTAGTGTGTGTGTGGGTGTGTGAGAG
>BKCP01004927.1:288611-320063 GCA_008636005.1 Striga asiatica
GGGATGGGGGTGGGGTGGCTGGTGGGTGGGTGGGTTTAGTTATGACTCGTGTATGATGGGTGGGTGAAATTTGTTGGCAAAGGGACCCACCTATTTTGGGTGTTGTGTAGAAAATTACAACATTACCCTTAATGAAAGTGTAATTTTGACTTTTTTTTAACCATGAGATCATCCGATCTAATGGCTACGATTCATTCTTATTTCTTTCACTGAGTATATATATATATAGTTGAGTTCAAGTGAGAACGATGCTTAGTGAAAGAAAGAAGAATGCATCTTAACCATACAATCCGAACATCTAACGACAAAAAATAATCCCCATATTTACACTTATTAAAGGCTTATTAAGGGCATATTAGACATTTGCCTTATCACAACCCAATCACCCACCTATGACCTATCCCACACACACATGTGGGTCCCGCCACTACCAAATCTCCCCCTTCATCTTCTACTCTCTCTCTCTCTCTCTCGTACATACTCCATCCCCATCTCTAAAATTTCGGCCGCCGCCGCCGCCACCTCTAAACCCGCCTCCGTCGATACCTCCCCCGCTAAATACGCCGAATCTGCTGGACCTCCCGTCGTCGCTGCCCTTTTCTGAGATTTCCGCCGCTGCCCCTTTTCTGAAATTGTGGTGTGGCCATCGCATCGTTTGAAATGGTGGTGTGCCCACTCCCCGTCGGCGCCACTCATGGCCACCGTCCAAATCCCGTCCATCGTTACCGTCATCTTCCTCCTCAGCCGCCACGTCAAAATCCGCCATTGCACACTCCCGCTGCCGCCTCCATCCAAATCTCAATCGATGATGTCCGGCGAGGCGGCTATCTCCGCCCTCCTCGCAGCCGCACTCGCCCTTCCCGCTGCCGTCTCCACCAATCCCGACGTTGGCGCCGTCACCTTGGCCGGAGAAAGGAAAATAGCTGCACAGAATTAGGGATTTTGAAATTAACGTGAAATTAGAAATATGGCTATTTTTTGTAAATTAAATATAATCAAGGGACTTATCCGAAAATTAAGAAACTTTAAATATATTACAATTTAGTTCTTAGATTAAATTTTTAAATTAATAAATGTTGATAGTTGCACATTTATGTTCAGTGCATTGCACTACATCGCATTGGGAACTGCACATTAAAAATATCAATATAAATATACAGACTGCACCATATTTTATAGAAGTTGCACATCAGTGTATGTGATATTGCATTTTATCGCAGACACTGCATGTGATATTTCAATTTAACCCCTAGGTCAAACCTATAATTATTGGAAGTTAATAAAAAAATGATTTTTTATATATATATTGTTATGCATATATATTAAACAAAAAATAAAAAATTTAAAAAATAATATAAATATTAAAAATATAAAAAAATGTATAATAATAAATAAATTATATAATAAAAATAATAAATAACAAGATATTTTATTTATGTAGTTTAATTCGATGTACGATTAGATATATTAAAACTATTTTTGAATACACATAATTTATCTGGTAAGATATAAATTAGTGCACCTTATATAACAAAAATGTTGCACTTTATAAAGAAACACATTACACTCTATAAAACAACACGTTGCACTTTATCGCCATATTCCACAAATAATGTCAACAGCTCACGCAAAAAATATTACGCAATATAAAATTAAAAAGCATATCAACGTAGTACTTTAATATTCATCACGAAATCTATTCACAAAAAAAATATAAGCATGCTAACATACTAAAATTCAAATAGTTTACTCTATACATCATCACGTTGCACTTTATAAAACAACAAATTGCACTTTACAAAATAACACGATGCACTTTATCACGATTACCAGATTGCACACTATATATCGATACCGACCGAATTTAGTTTTTTCATCCACAAATAATTAACAAATTAACATATTAAATATAATTTAAATATAAAAATCAATTTTTCTTTTTTTATTGTTTAGGATAATTCGGTTAACTGAACCGAATAAACCATGCAGTTTCAATTTGATTTGTGACAAAAATTCGGTTGGTTCAATCTGCACAATACAGACTGTTACCGTGCACCATATTGTTGGCCGACTTGCATCTTAATAATTGATAGATTGCATAGTATAATTCATTTATCATCTAACCTTTAGTAGGATTTTTTGTCCGATTTTTATATGTCAATCCAATTAATGATTTTTTTACTTTTATAATTTTAATTTTTTTATTATGGTTGAAAATCAAATAATCGACCGACCCATATACAAATAATAATTTTTCATTTATATTTTTTACATGTATATTATTTTTAAGCAAAAAAATGATATAAAGTATTAAATATATATATTAAAATACTAAATAATTTTTTATAATAATACAAATAATAATTTAGGGTTATTTGAGTCAATTCGGTTAACCAACAAATTAAACCAAGCTCTCGGACAATATTTTATGCTCAACCAATTAACAATTAAGCACGTGAGAATTTTGATAGATTTGTGAATTTTCAAACATGTAGGCGATAATAATTATGTAATCACGCAATAATTTAACAATAATTTTGTGTTGTGACAAAAGTGCGATCGATTTGGTTTACTTATTAATATTGTGTACTTTTAAATTTTTAATAATTGCCAGTTTAACACATGAACTCAATTGAAAATATACTTTTTTTTTTGCAAAAATTCTTATTTTATTTATTATCTTATAATCTTTTCTCATCTTCGAAACTAGAAAGACCCTAAAAACACACCCAATTTTCACCCAATAAAGGTAAATTTCAATTGAAAATATACTTCTTTTTTGGAATTTGCATACAAGTCCCTAGAGTATATCTAATTTCCAAAATCATGCCCCAATTTCATTCACACAGGCCACAACTGAACTTCACCCAATCAGTCCACCGATGCCTCTGAAGATGACCGCTATAAACGGAATGATGACCATCAATCGATCCCAGTGACGGTGTACTGAAATCAAACACAAACCTCTAACTGATTACCGAAATCAGAATAAATGTAATTACAATTGGTGCTCAATTTATGTACTTACAATTTGAGAAGAAGACAAGCGGCGTATGAGAGAAAATGGACGGGATGGCGACTGCAATGGCGTGGCATAGGCGGATGCCGGAGACGACAGCAGGGGCAGAAGAACTCGTCGGAAAAGCTAGTCGTTGGAGGCGCTGTGTAACGCCCCACTTTTATTTTCCGAAAATCCGAATAAATTTTTCAAACTTATTTCAAAATACCTGAGGCGCTACTCATTTTCAAAACGAACTTTAATACTTAATCAATTTCTCAGTGTTTCCAACTCCCAAAACGGGTATTCCCAAAAATTCATCAACATCCCAAACTGGGTTCTAACAATATTCATAGTATCCAAGGAGCATCTCCTTTAACATTAATTCAATCATAATATCCATAAGTCATAAAATCAATATTATCCCATGTTCTCAAATCATAAATCAGTTCATAACGCGGAAACGTAAACAATAATAACACCGGTCTCATAGACCGACCACCACTCGCTCTACTCCACTGTCGTACCTGCCTCGCTTAACCTGAAACGTGAATTTCAGGTGGGGATGAGCACAATTGGAAAAAGTAGTGCTCACCACTACGCAGTTAACATTATTCATAATAATGAAACAGTAATCAATAATCAATAAGGTATGGTCGCAGCATGTATTCGAACAAATTATTTATCCCATCTCCTATCCCAGAGTCAACTCTCATGTGCACACCTACGCGTAGACTACTGCTGATACTCGATGCGAATGCCAAAACCTACGCCTTGGTTTTACAACGATGCCCAGCCAGTAGGAGTAATCCACCCCGCCCGGCCAAGACCTACGAATTGGTCTTACAAAGCGGAGATCACCAGCTGTGGCCTACGCCCTGGTCTTACGGCCATACATAACATAATATAAAGGAGACTACCCATCGGGTACGTTCTATAGCTACGGAGATAACCGTTCGACGGCCGGTACAGCTCACATCGAAGGCTACATGGTTCACATGCATACATTGATCATACCAAAAATTATACGTTTATAACATTTACGGCATAGCAAATGTTAAATAAAACCCACCTAGTCGCAAATAGGAGATAATCACGAAAGCACGATTAGGCTGCGAGCTCGGCTCGTCAAACACCTACATTAAGTTCAGATGCTATAATCAACATCTATTCTGACTTAGACGGAAAATCACAATCATACTTACTCGAACTTGATTCAACTAAGTTGTTCGTGAAGTCCTGTTGACGTTGGAACACTTAGACTTGACCTCTAGACTCAACCAATTACACATGGGAGTTCACATAATCCAAGGCACAGATCGACAAAGCCAACATTCAAGGAAACGGAAAACGAGATGATTCACAGTTTTTATTTCCAAAAGCTATGTATCCAAAATACTAGATTTTAACCACAAAATAAGTTGACCATGTTATGATTCGAATTTAACTCTGAAATTTTAACCAAAATTTCACCTTCCAGAGTTAAGAAAATACACAACTTTTCAGCTTCAAATCCCAAGTACACTATTTTATAAAGTTCTTACAAGATATCAGCAAAATCGAGCCATGAACTTATACTCAAGCTTAATGAATAATTCAGGACTTGAAAATTTTACACAACATACTACAGCATGATATAAACAACATATAAAAATCTTAGCTCTTAACATTAACTGCTGCTATTTTAAAAATTCAAACGAGATTCAGCAGTTTATCAAATTTAAATCAAAATCGATCCAAAATGAACTCCAAAAATTTCATATTTTAACAGCAGGAATAATTACATAAAATAAGCATCTCAAAAAAGTTTCAGAACTTTCCAGCAAGAATTCAATTTACTAAAATTAAATTATCAAGCTGCCGAATACAATAAATAATTTTTAAATATAGCAAACGAAGTCCAAAAATTCCAAACCTTTTACACGACCTAGAAAACAAACAGGAAGACAATATACTCAAATTTCATAATTTTTGAGGCACAACGGAATTTAATATGCATTTTACAAGATTCTGCTCAGATTTCCAAACAATTATTAAAAATAGCTAAACTTATTATTTAAATCTGAAATTTTTACACAACATGTATTTCCAGCAAAGGGTCGAGCACAGAAAATTTCACATTGATACGAGCATCACAGAATTTATCATAATTTATATATCAAAACAGCAATTAAACAATTTCAACAATTCATAACCGACTCGTTTTACGACAAATCCGTCCGAAGTCTTCGCCATAAGACTATGGACGACGTAAGTTCCAGCCCACAGCGAAAAATTCACGAGTTGACGAGGCCTCGTTCGATTCTCCAAAATCGAAAGGCTTGTCAACGCAAAATTTCATATTCGACACAACAATAACCTCATGAACACAAATAAAATCACATAGGCATATTCTCATGAATTCAATATATATATACGACAATCAAGCACACAATATAAATGAGACGAGTCGAGCCTTGTACCGTTCTCGGGAAAAATAAACGTTCGAACAAACGGTTGACGGGCTCGAACGAATGGTACGCGAAGACGGCTCGAGGCTCGACGGCAAGCTTCGTCTCGCGGGGAAAGGAGAGCTACTCGCCGCTGAGGAGGAAGAGGGTCATCGGCTTGCAGCGGCTCGGGAGGCGTTGCTGCTCACGTCGGAAGAGGTGCTGCGGTGAGGAGAGGCCGCCGGAATTTGCTGGTGTTTAGAGAAGGAGCAACGTCGGAGGAGGGCTCGCCGGAAGGAGTCGCTGAGCACGGCAGTGGTGCTGATCGTCGGAAAAGATCACGAGCAGGGTGGCAGATTCGTCGACGATGGTGACTGAGGGCTTCGCGAGTTCGCCGGTGATTGGCTTCCGCCGGAGTTTCAGGTCCTCGACGAAGAAGATGAAGGCGAAGCTTGCGACGATGATGACGAAAGGAAGCACACGATTTTACGAGAGAAAACAGAGAGAAGAGTGGCTGCGGGATAGGTTTCAAAAATCTGATTTTGCGTGAAGATGGTGAATGGCGTGAAAGCTGCGGGTTTTCTTGAAAAAAATCTGATGCCAAAAGAGAAAGGAGATGTGCATATATATATAACTCACGATTAGGTTTAGTAATATCTTAATGCACAAGAAAGAAATTATCCAACACACGTGCAATGGAGCGGGCCGGGTTACGCGGGTTGGGCTATCGGGCTCGCGGGTTCGGTTAATTAAAACGTATCGGCTCTCGGGCCCGACTACGTAAAAATAATACAATTTCACGGGCTCGGTAAATAAATTCGCACAATTAAATAAATAAACCAAATATATAATATATATTGATAATACACAATTTAAATTTGAATAAAATAATAATAATAATAGTAAAAATATAAATACTCAATTTGACAATTTATAATAATAGCATTTAGACATTTAGACAATTAATTAATATTGATAAATAACTCCCAAAATTCCAGAATTCAAACGGGGCATTACAATCTATCCTCCTTAAAATATTTCCGTCCTCGGAAATACGAAAGAACACACACCACAGATAACGACAGACTCAAATGGGAATTTCCAATCACGAGGTCCGGGCATCACTCTCCAGAACTCGATTTCGTTCCCATGAGTCCTATCGCCTTATACTCGAAAGGTATATACTCACATTCAGGAACCAGTCCGACTCGCCCATGCTCATATGTTTACCTTCTTGCTCGAGAGGGTGATTAGTCCTGTCCGAGCTCAGGCGTACATTCTCTTGCAAGGGACCCAGTTCGGTTTAGCTTATACTCATGAGTATCGACGACTTGATTCGTACCTAACAGCACACAAGACCTCAACAGGTCGTTCGGTGTATTGTCAGCGTACTCCGATTATCTCACCCTCAAGGTGGTCACGTGACGCCAAGTTTCATTCTCGTGTCCGAATCACACTGATAACTTGCTCACGATTTCATCACAAGCCAGTGATGACAACTGCAGTTCGCATGCGAGTCAACGGTCGGCCGCGCGCAAGCCTTACGTCTCTCAGCACGGTCGTGCGTTCTCGGCCACCACTCCGCGTGGTTACACCGAGCCAGGGTCGGGGTTTGGTCCAGGTTTTCAAAAGAACAAGATTTAGAATAAGGACGGGTCTGCACTACGCGATGTGCTTGACTGACTCGTCTATCCTCCTTAAAGGGCTTCTGCTTAATCCTTTAAGGTGGAAAACACTCCATCCGGAACTCACTCCACGCAAGAAAAGAAAAGACAAACGAAAATTTCGACATTGCGAAAATTTTAATAACCAAGGGGAATCTCCAAAACACAATTCTAACTGTCTTGCGAGTAAAGGAAAATAAACAAGGTTTGCCAAAAGCTAAGAGTATTGAAAATCAAATAGAAGAAGGACAGATAATCATCGCATGCCCGACTTTCGGTCAAGCTACTGCCGTGGCCGCTGAATCTTGGGTTGAGGGAGGATCAAAGAGACCTTCATCTTCGGTCGGCTCACTTTTATTCGATGTCTCTCCGGTTTCCAACGGCACTTCTCTTTCTTCCCAAAGACGCCCGAGTTTGATCACAAAGCCATAGAAGTTAACCAAGTCTTGCTTCTTCCTGTTCCTATCCCTCTTTCCTTCCTCCAAGAGCTCTATGTAGAGTCTGTTTGCATTAGCCTTCCATGCTGGTGGCAATGCAGTGAGTAACTTCCTGCAGCCATTTCAATTGGTGAGTGCGTCGTCTTTACGCCATTTCCTTGCTCTTTCCCAGTGGTCGAGTGCAACTTGAATGTTCTCGCCCACAGACTTCCTCTCATCGTATACCAACTGGTTGAACTCCTTGATTCTCTTCGCAGTGGGGTTGCCTGGTCTGAAACCCTTGTTGTACGCTTTAGCCGCCATCCATTCAGCACAACCCGAATCATCACTCACGAGACCCAATAATTATTAAGAGAGATCTAGAGTTCGCCACGAAACACTAGAGTCCAAATCAATTGACGGTGGATAGATCCTATGCCCCAATTTATATCATATCATGTCATTTAATTAATTAGGCAACATAATCAATTTAACTTAATCAGGAATCTCATACCTGAATTGGCGAGGCACGACGGAAGCGAGTGGTCATATTCATATTATGCAATCAATTCATATAATTCACACATACCAGTCTACAGAAACGCGGACTAGCTCTGATACCAAACTGTAATGCCCCACTTTTATTTGCCGAAAATTCGAATAAATTTTTCAAATTTATTTCAAAATACCTGAGGCGCTACTCATTTTCAAAACGAACTTTAATACTTAATCAATTTCTCAATGTTTCCAACTCCCAAAACGGGTATTCCCAAAAATTCATCAATCTCCCAAACTGGGTTCCAACAATATTCATAGTATCCAAGGAGCATCTCCTATAACATTAATTCAATCATAATATCCATAAGTCATAAAATCAATATTATCCCATGTTCTCAAATCATAAATCAGTTCATAACGCGGAAACGTAAACAATAATAACACCGGTCTCATAGACCGACCACCACTCGCTCTACTCCACCGTCGTACCTGCCTCGCTTAACTTGAAACGTGAATTTCAGGTAGGGATGAGCACAATTGGAAAAAGTAGTGCTCACCACTACGCAGTAAACATTATTTATAATAATGAAACAGTAATCAATAATCAATAAGGTATGGTCGCAGCATGTATTCGAATCAATTATTTATCCCATCTCCTATCCCAGAGTCAACTCTCATGTGCACACCTACGCGTAGACTACTGCTGATACTCGATTCGAATGCCAAAACCTACGCCTTGGTCTTACAATGATGCCCAGCCAGTAGGAGTAATCCACCCCACCCGGCCAAGACCTACGAATTGGTCTTACAAAGCGGAGATCACCAGCCGTGGCCTACGCCCCGGCCTTACGGCCATACATAACATAATATAAAGGAGACTACCCATCGGGTACGTTCTATAGCTACGGAGATAACCGTTCGACGGTCGGTACATCTCACATCGAAGGCTACATGGTTCACATGCATACATTGATCATACCAAAAATTATACGTTTATAACATTTACGGCATAGCAAATTTTAAATAAAACCCACCTGGTCGCAAATAGGAGATAATCACGAAAGCACGATTAGGCTGTGAGCTCGACTCGTCAAACACCTACATTAAGTTCAGATGCTATAATCAACATCTATTCTGACTTAGACGGAAAATCACAATCATACTTACTCGAACTTGATTTGACTAAGTTGTTCGTGAAGTCCTGTTGACGTTGGAACACTTAGACTTGACTTCTAGACTCAACCAATTACACATGGGAGTTCACGTAATCCAAGGCACAGATCGACAAAGCCAACATTCAATGAAACAGAAAACGAGATGATTCACAGTTTTATTTCCAAAAGCTATGTATCCAAAATACTAGATTTTAACCACAAAAATAAGTTGACCATGTTATGATTCGAATTTAACTCTGAAATTTTAACCAAAATTTCACCTTCCAGAGTTAAGAAAATACACAAATTTTCAGCTTCAAATCCCAAGTACACTATTTTATAAAATTCTTACAAGATATCAGCAAAACCGAGCCATGAACTTATACTCAAGCTTAATGAATAATTCAGGACTTGAAAATTTTACACAACATACTACAACATGATATAAACAACATATAAAAATCTTAGCTCCTAACATTAACTGCTGCTATTTTTAAAAATTCAAACGAGATTCAGCAGTTTATAAAATTTAAATCAAAATCGAACCGAAATGAACTCCAAAACTTCTCATATTTTAACAGCATGAATAATTACATAAAATAAGCATCTCAATAAAGTTTCAGAATTTTCCAGCAAGAATTCAATTTACTAAAATTAAATTAAGCTGCAGAATACAATAAATAATTTTTAAATATAGCAAACGAAGTCCAAAAATTCAAAACCTTTTACACGACCTAGAAAACAAACCGGAAGACAACATACTCAAATTTCATAATTTTTGAGGCACAACGGAATTTAATATGCATTTTACAAGATTCTACTCAGATTTCCAAACAATTATTAAAAATAGCTAAACTTATTATTTAAATCTGAAATTTTTACACAACATGTATTTCTAGCAGAGGGTCGAGCACATAAAATTTCACATTGATACGAGCATCATGGATTTTTTTTTGATGAGAAAGCACAACAACCTTGATCTTCGGCTTTGACTATTCCGATGGATGGTCGAGCTAGCTCTTCTGCCTTCAAAGTAAATCGGAACTCCAAGCAGACCCTGACTAAGCTGTACCCTCAATGTAATCGATCTTTTCCTTGAAGTCGAGTCCTACCTATCCTCTCCTTTATAGTCGACTAGAATTTATCAAAACAGAAATTAAACAATTTGTATATCAAAACAGAATTTATATATCAAAACAGAAATTAAACAATTTCAACAATTCATAACCAACTCGTTTTACGACAAATCCGTCCGAAGTCTTCGCCATAAGACTATGGACGACGTAAGTTCCAGCCCACAGCGACAAATTCACGAGTTGACGAGGCTTCGTTCGATTCTTCAAAATCGAAAGGCTTGTCAACGCAAAATTTCATATTCGACACAACAATAACCTCATGAACACAAATAAAATCACATACGCATATTCTCATGAATTCAATATATATATATGACAATCAAGCACACAACATAAACAAGACGAGTCGAGCCTTGTACCGTTCTCGGGAAAAATAAACATTCGAACAAACGGTTGACGGGCTCGAACGAATGGTACGCGAAGACGGCTCGAGGCTCGACGGCAAGCTTCGTCTCGCCGGGAAAGGAGAGCTACTCGCCGCTGAGGAGGAAGAGGGTCGTCGGCTTGCAGCGGCTCGGGAGGCGTTGCTGCTCACGTCGGAAGAGGTGCTGTGGTGAGGAGAGGCCGCCAGAATTTGCTGGTGTTCAGAGAAGGAGCAGCGTCGGAGGAGGGCTCGCCGGAAGGAGTCGCTGAGCGCGGCAGTGGTGCTGATCTTCGAAAAAGATCACGAGCAGGGTGGCAGATTCGTCGACGATGGTGACTGAGGGCTTCGCGAGTTCGCCGGTGATTGGCTTCCGTCGGAGTTGCAGGTACTCGACGAAGAAGATGAAGGCGAAGCTTGCGACGATGATGACGAAAGGAAGCACACAATTTTACGAGAGAAAATAGAGAGAAAGAGTGGCTGCGGGATAGGTTTCAAAAATCTGATTTTGTGTGAAGATGGTGAATGGCGTGAAAGCTGCGGGTTTTCTTGAAAAAAATCTGATGCCAAGAGAGAAAGGAGATGTGCATATATATATATAACTCACGATTAGGTTTAGTAATATCTTAATGCACAAGAAAGAAATTATCCAACACACGTGCAATGGAGCGGGCCGGGTTACGCGGGTTGGGCCAACGGTTTATCGGGCTTGCGGGTTCGGTTAATTAAAACGTATCGGCTCTCGGGCCCGACTACGTAGAAATAATACAATTTCACGGGCTCGGTAAATAAATTCGCACAATTAAATAAATAAACCAAATATATAATATATATTGATAATACACAATTTAAATTTGAATAAAATATTAATAATAATAGTAAAAATATAAATACTCAATTTGACAATTTATAATAATAGCATTTAGACATTTAGACAATTAATTAATATTGATAAATAACTCCCAAAATTCCAGAATTCAAACGGGGCATTACACGCTGAGTTCGACGGAGGAGGTCGTGACGCAGAGGAGAGGACGACGTCGACGGTGGACTGGAGCTCTTAGTCTGCCGTGAGGTACGGAGGTTCGCCCATAACTGCCGGCGTGAGGTTTGAGCGGTGAGAGAGGGAGAAGGGAGATGAGGGCGCAGTAACAAAGAGAGAAAGATAGAGAGAGAGAGGGAGAGAGAGAGGGGGGATCGATAATTGTGTGTGTGGGGCCCAATCTATGTGTGGTAAATGTGTAATGCCTCTATTGTCCTTAATTATTGGTCAAATGTGTATATTTGACCACAAAATATACACTTACTTACAAAATTACCACCACTTGTTTGACTGATATATTTAAATTTTGACTTGATCATGACCTTTGGCATGTAGGATCCAATGGTACACATTTATTCTTATTTCTTTCATTATCTACCATTCTCATATGATCCCTTCTCTCTCTCTCTCTCTCTCTCTCTATATATATATATATATATATATATATATATATATAAGTGCGCTCAAATGAGAATGAGTCACAATGAAAGAAATAAGAATTAATATAGGCCTTTAGATTTAACAAATTAATGGTCATGATGGAGTCAAAGTTAGTAATTAAAGTCAAACTCATTAAAGGTAATTTAGTCATTCAACACTCATTAAGGGTATCTTTGTCGTTAACAATAAACCCTAATCACTAATGAGCCCCACCACAAAACCAAACATAAATATCTCTCTCTCTCACGGAGACACATAGTAACACACAATAACACACACTAAACTCATGCCACACACACTAAATTCATGCCACACACACACACACACACACTACATCAACGGTCATATCCGCCGGTGCACCAACCGGAAATCGAATCGTCGCCGCAACTGACTCCGACACCCGCCGCAACTGACTCCTCGACTTCCGGCGAAGACCTCCAACACGGTAGAGGCGAAATCGGCGTGGAATTATTTTCCGGCGGCAGCGGCGGAGGAAGATGAACGGCTGAGATCTTTGGTTGATGGTGAGTTGGCAGCGGCCAGCGTCAAGGAAGGTGATATAAGCTTCAAGCACCCCGTCTCAGTCTCTGATGTTGAACGCCGGTGACATGGTCGGAGAAGGTGCGCGCGGACAGAGGGCGGATGGCGGAGAGCGACGGTCGGCGGGCAGACGATGGCGGGCGGAGGGCGATGGTCAGGGGCGGAGGACCAGATTTGTTGAGTGACGGGAACTCATCTTTTGTCACTCAGGGGCTGAATTTTGTGAATTGGACAAGTGATGGGGACTTTGATTCATTTTTTTTTATTTTTTTTTTAATATGTGTGACATTTTTGTAATTTATTAAAAGTTTAATAAGTGCACATTATAATACAAAGCAATGCACAATATTTATGGGTCAAAATGCATGCTAAAATTTGCATGGTAAATTTATTAAACTATAGATTTTGTACCGCTTATCGTTCGCTTGGTTTCATTTTTTCCGTCGTATTAAACAATAATGTCGACAAATAATCAAAATATTAGAATTTTTAAAAGTACAAAAAAAATGATGAATAAATTGAAACATTAAAAAATCGAACCGAAAAAATCTTAGTTCGGTTGTTCTTGGGCACTAATGTGCAGTCTGATATACATTAATGTGCAACTTGTATAACACTATTGTGCACGTTCTCTGTTGCTTTTGGCAACGTAAATTAAAACTAATATTAGTTATTTTGTGTATTCTACTGGTTAACCGTATAACCATAAATATAAAAAAATAAATAGTAATTGTATTAATATTATATTTAGTATTTAAGAATTTATTATTTAATAACAATATATCAAAAATGTACTCGGTTGTCATTGATATTCTTAAAAAATCGGTCAATATATACACAATTTTACTAATCGGCTTGTTGTTGTCTTGAATTAACAACTCTAAATTAAACACAGTTGATGTAAAGAAAACAAAGATAATTGTTTTATTTTTATTTTATTTGTTATAATCACAAGAGTATAGGAGTCGGTTTTGTACTGAAAACCGAGATCATCATAAGTTCGTGTATCATGTGTTCGAAAAAGGATCCTTGTACTATCATAAATTCTGCTATTTATAGTACGGTGGCTTTTGTTTTCTTCCTTGAAATGGATAAAGATGCATTTAATGTTGAGCTGCTTTACTTGAAGTGGCGGGAAACATCAATGATTGCCTTTTTGTTTTGTTGGTCCAATCAGATGCTTCTAATGATTACTTTCTGTTGGAATATTTGGACTTTGTGGTAGTCGATCGAAATAGAGGAATCTGACCTTGTCATAATATTTGTTGAACTGAAGTCGGTGTACTCGTATTAACCTCAGATATCGGTTCTTTTGAAGATCCTTGGAAGTCGGTAATTCTTCACAAGTCGGTAATTAATTCTAATTAAAACCGACTTGCTGTAAGTTCATCTTCTTGAGAGGTTATTTCTTCAGTAAAGTGATTAATTTCTGTTTTCGATTTGTCAATCAAATCGGATATCAACAGTGAGGCCCCCGACATTAGTAGGTATTTGGAACTTTATTGAATAGCTACTAATGTCGTTTGTTGTCCTGCTTTATCTCGACTTGTTTTGTTTTGTCTACCGACATGAGAACACTTCACCTTATTTGCAATTTCTTGTATGGCATGTGGTCTGACATGGCGGCTCTCAAAAGATGTGTCCACATTTAATGGGTCCAACGGATATAAATGTGTAACGACATGGCGTTTCTGAGCATGTCCACGTGTATCAATAATTACTGTACCGTTACACCATTTTAAGACACGTCCGTTACACGCGCCGTTTCCAGATTTTGCCAACGGTAATAAATCAAAACCTTTAAATAGGCATTGATTTTGACTGCAAAGGGTTTCCTTACTTTTCATCCTCGAATTTTTCACTTGCATTTCTCTGTTTAATTCCGTTCGAATTTCTCTATTTCCATTTCGCGTTTGTTTGTTCGATTTTTCATCTGTTCGTCAATTGATTGCAATCGATTCTCGGTAAGGCTTTGCCCTAATTTTTCTGTGTTCTTCCTCTATTTCGAGTTTTTCTTTATTTTTATCGATTTTGGAAGCAATAATGTCTGCGCATACTGAGGATAGTAGTAGCCGGATGATTTCTGATATTCCAATCTTCACCGATGAGGATTTGGAATTGCCTCTCGAGTATTATCGGTGGGATCCTCTTCGGATAAAACAACTGAATCTCAATAAGGATATTATCGACGAGGACAAACGAGTTGAAGAGGATGCTATGTCGCTTCCTGATTATTGGAGACGTCCTGCTCGTCGGTGGCCCGAACCAATTGACGAATACAGGGGAGAGCCGAGTATTCTTACTGACGCCGACATCGTCATCCTCCGAGAAGAGGTTTATATTCCCTCATCGGTAAAGTTATTCGCTTCCTACCCAGGCGAAAGGATCACTTGTCCGCCTCCGGGCTGTGTTGGCATATTTGCCGACTCGTTAAGATCGGGACTTCGGTTTCCTCTTCCTGCTTTAATCACAGATTACTTAAGGAATTGGGGAATTGGTCTGTGTCAGATAGCACCGAATTCGTGGAAAAGAATTATCAGTCTTATGGTGCTATTGAAGGAGAAGGGTTGGGACATGCCAACCGTTGAAGAAATCAGAAATTTATATTCCTTCAGACGATGTGCTGATAGACAAGTATCAGATCCTCTGATCTGTTACGCTTGCGCGGGGAGACCTCAAGAAGGACTGAAAATCGGTGATTTGATTACCGATATTCCCGAGTCGCTTCATGGATTTCAAGAAGAGTGGTTATGGGTCGGAGGAGATTGGCAGACTCCGAATTTTTCGAAACCCACAATTGATGGGATGACAATTCCCATCAATATTAATTCTGCGATTTGTAAGTTTTTTGTTTTATTCCTTTCTACCGAGTTGCTCTGACCTTGCTTATTTTTTGTACTAACAGGTCTTGTTATTTGCAGCCAAAAGTAAGGGATCAAAACTCGATTCAACGTTAAAAGAAAGGATTACCGAGTTGTTCAAGTTAAAGAAGGCTCAGCGCAGCTTTAAGTTGATTCTGAAGAACACAAGATTGAGAGCTGCTGGTCTTTGTCCCGAAATTTCTGACAGTACATTCCAACCAGGTAAACTTGAGTAGAATTTTTGTCATCTTATTTGAAGTCGGTTATTTTCGAGATCAGTTGTAACTCGGTTTAGTTTTTTGCTTTGCAGTTTATTATCCGCTCATTGGGGTTCTCGGTTTCAAGACCATCCGAGACGCAAAAGCTTTCCGCCAAAAGAGTCCTAATCTAGACCTTCGAACCAAAGTCGGAAAAAGCAAAGAGTTGCGTCTATCAGGAATGGGTCGTAAGAAATTGGTGAAGGCTTATCTGGAGAATCCGATCATGAACCCTCCAAAAGCTGATGTCGGTGATGGCGCGACGTCAATGGCTGCGATTAAGATTCCGCAGCCAAATCCTCTGCTATTGCAACAGCGGGTCCTATGGCTACCATTGCTGCTGCTACTGCTGCTGTGTCTGAAGTTGAGCCGGTTGTTGAGGCTACTCCGGTGGAAGTTCCGGCAATTATTGAAATTGCCTCCGATGAGCCTGATGGTGGCCACGAAACCATTGTTGAACGTGAAGTTCCTGTTATTCGGTCAAGAAAAAGACGTGTTGAAGACGTTCCCGCTGCCGAGGAACGAATGAAGAAAAAACACGATGCCGGCGATCGAGGGAAGAAAAAGAAGGAACCCATTGTTGATCGATCCTTCTTGCCAATCGATGAAGAAAGATTTTTAAATTTCAGACAACCACGGGAATCGGTCGAGAAATGGTTCTCGACTTTTGAGTCGGTGGAGATTCCTGAGATTTCGAGCACTGTCGAGCTCCTCGGGCATGTTGTTGACGCTGCTCGGGTCCCTATGATGGTATGGGATCCGAGGTCCGAGATTGGTGTGTCGTCCCTTCCGAGTGCATACAAGTTCAAATATGCCAAAGCTTGTCTGGGTCGTGCACTTGTCAGTTTAGTGATGGCCGAGGATGATTTCCGATTCAATGCAGCCCAGGTTGAAGAAAAGAAACATTCTCTTGAACTCAGAGATGGAGCACTTGCATCTCTGAAAGAAGAAGCGGCAGCAAAAGAGAAGGAGCTGCAAATTAAGATCGAGGAGCAAGTTGAGCAGTTGACGATCGCTCAAGGGGAGATTGAGGCCCTGAAGGTTGATAAGGCCAGCCTCGACAATGATGTCTTAAAGCTGACGAGTCAAATTATCACTTCCGAGCAGCGCGTCAAAATGCTTGAAGAACAGCTCTCTCGATGTGAAAGTCTTCTTCATAAAGAACAAGAAGCTCACGAGGTGACCCGGAAAAGTCGGTCTGAGGTTGAAGACTTATTGAAGAAGGACCGAGATGCTCATCTGGCTAAGCTAGCAAACTTCAAGAAGAGAAGATTAAATTTGCCGAGGAGAAGTATAATGATGGTCTTCGAGCTGGAAGAATCCTCGAGGCGGAGGTTAACCGACTTAAGGCTAAAGCCGACTCCGATTCTGAAGATGAAGACCGGGAATTCGAGATGAACACTTGTCTTAATCTGCGCTGGATGGTTGAGCGCTTTGACGACGGTCTGTACGACATCGAGGTAATCCGTCAATTCCTTCTGCACAAAATTCAAAGCCATAATTTCAATCCCTCCATTGCAACGACTCATATCGAAGCCGACGAGGACGAGAAGAATTTCTGTGAGGGCCTTCTTGCTTCCATTGGGGCTGAAGCAAGTTCTGAGGCTTCTGAATCGGGCCGAGAAAGGGAGGCTCGTCTACGCCGTGCCTTTGTCAATATGGTGCTCGAGGGTGAGAAGGAGAAGAAAACCGAGCTGGCCAATGTTTATGTTAAGACCTTAACCGAAGTAAGCTTGGAGGAAGAACTTGAGAAGATGACTCCTGAGCAACTTCGAAAGTCGGTCATAGCTTTCCTTGAAAGAAAAGTGGCTGAGTTATCGCAGAAAGGTGATCAACCAGATGTGACTAAGATGCCTGAAGTCGGGGAAGAAGATACGATTTTGAATAAGCATGTTCCAGTGACTCTCTCTGAACTTGAAAAGGCTGCTAAAGTCGAAGAAGATCGAGTTTTTGATATCATTAGCCGCATCATGTATGATCAGATTGCAAAGAATGATGCAGAAGAAGCAGCAATGGATAAAGAGGATCCGATGGTGAGTCAATCGATTGCAGATCCGACCGAGAAGGTTGATGATTCGGCAAAGTCGACTTAATTATTTATTTATTTTTTATGTCGTTTTTAGAGTTGTGTCCTCAGTATGTCGAGACACAATGTTTCTATTGTAATGAATAATTTTATTTAATATGAATGAAAATTTCGTTTTAAGTATTTCCATTCATAATTTATATCCAGCATGGCATTTTACTTTTGCTGAATATTTCAAGTATTAAGAAGTCGGCCAAACTTTATTTTTAAGTGGACACCATCTTTTCGGATGGAAATCTGGATATTATCTTTTTCAAACCAATCTTCAGGATTTGAATTCAAAGACAATCCAATCTTGATTTTAATTTGTCCATAACCTTCCCAAGTCACTGAACTTTGGTATTTGAAGGTTATCAGTTTGGTCGAGAAAGATATAACTTACCGAGTTAATAAGGCTCGGTTTAAATTCGAAATATCTTTCAGAAATTTTAAGTATTAGTCTTGTCCAAGTTATAGGCTTGGCTATATAAAGACTAACTGTATACCGAGTTAAAGTATCTCGGTTCTTTTGAAGAAAAAACATTAGTCTTGTCCAAGTTTTAACCTTGGCTAAATAAAGACTAATTGTATGCCGAGTGAAAGTATCTTGGCTCTTTTTAAGAGACTTTTTAGCACACAATTTCATTATATTCATCAAAATGTGTACAGAGTCATTGTTACATCGAAAACACTTATTGGAAATATTTCTTCAAATAAACGGCATTCCATGGATATGGAAGAACAAGTCCATCTGGCTTTTCAAGTCGGTAAGTACCTTTTAGGAGTACTTGACTGATTTTGAATGGTCCTTCCCACTTCGGTTTCAAAGGCCCCGGTTCCAGTCCAGTAATTCTTTTAAGTACCAAGTCACCAACTTGAAATGATCGAGGCTTCATCTTTGAGTTGATATATCTTTCACTTCTTTGTTTATATGCAGCATTCTTGAGTTCTGCCATGAGACGAGTTTCGTCCAGAAGATCCAGGCTGACTTTGAGGTTTTTCGAGTTGATTTCATCTTGAAAATGCATCACCCGATAAGTAGGAGATCCGAGTTCAACAGGGATAACTGCTTCTGATCCATAAGTTAAAGAGAATGGTGTTTCTCCTGTTGCATGGCTAACTGTCGTTCTATAAGCCCACAGTACATGTTGTAACTCTTCAGGCCATGACCCTTTTGCTGCATCAAGACGGACTTTCAAACCATTTTTGATAATCTTATTGATTGCTTCGACTTGCCCATTGGATTGAGGATGATATGGCGAGGAGAAGAAATGCTTAATTTGATATTCTTCACAGAGAGCTTCAAGTCGTTTTCCTTCGAACTGTCGACTGTTATCAATTATTATTGAATTCGGTATACCAAACCGGCATATGATTGATTTCCAAACAAAGTCAACCACTTTCTGTTCGGTTATCGCGGCTAGTGGTTCAGCTTCAGCCCACTTGGTGAAATAGTCAACTGCTACAATAGCAAATCGAACACCACCTTTTGCAGTTGGAAGTGGACCAATTATATCAATTCCCCATCTAGCAAATGGCCACGGACTATAAATCGATTTGAGTGATTCTGGGCACTGACTAACATTTGGGGCAAATATTTGACATTTTGCACATTTACGTACCCAGTTTATTGCATCTGTTTTCAAAGTCGGCCAATAGTATCCTTGTCGAAGTATTTTGTACGCTAATGTTCGTGCTCCATGATGATTTCCACAAATTCCTTCATGAACTTCTTCAAGGACATATCGTGACTCTGGTTCAGTTAAGCATTTTAGCAAGGGAAGAGAGTATCCTCGTTTGTAAAGAATTCCATTGTCCAGTGTAAACCGAGCAGCTCGAATTCGAAGAGTTCGGGCTTCTTTTGGATTTTGAGGTAAAGCTCCTGTTTCCAAGTATGTTATAATCGGTGTCATCCAAGTCGGGGATTTTTGTAACTCGGTATGTAAGACTTCAGGAAGAGAGATAGAAGGTATTTCTTGGTGACCGACTTGGACATACTCGACATCTTCCAATCCGGTACTTGATGCGAGTTTAGACAGAGCATCAGCTGGAACATTTTGTGAACGAGGAATATGTTCCAATTGAATATCAAATCGGGACATCTTCTGTTTTACGAGCGTCCAATATGGAAGCAATCGAGGTTCTTTAACTTCAAAATCTCCATGGACTTGATTTACTAGCAATTGTGAATCGGAGAATACCTTTAACTTCTTTACATTCATTGAGTCTGCAAGATTTAATCAGACAAGAAGGCCTCGTATTCCGCTTCGTTATTTGTTGCTGGAAAGAGAAACTTGACAGAATGACAAAACATCTTGTTCTGAGGGTCTATCAATATGATTCCTCCTCCAGCTCGATGTTGAGTTAAGGAGCCATCAACATACAACGTCCATGATTGAACTTCATTGATTGTCTCGATTGCAGGAGTAAACTCGGCAATAAAATCGGATAAAGCTTGAGCTTTTATTGCAGTTCTCGGTTTATAATGAATATCATATTGACCAAGTTCTATGGCCCATTTGATTAGTCTTCCCGATGTGTCAGGTCGGTGTAAGATCGACTTTAAGGGATAAGAAGTAAGTACCGTTATTGAATGTTCTTGGAAATAAGGACGTAACTTTCGAGCAGCGATAACAAGGGCATATGCTAACTTCTCCATCGCTGGATATCGCAATTCGGCTTCATGTAAGGCCTTACTGATGTAGTAAATTGGATATTGTTGACGTCCTTCTTCGCGAATAAGAACAGCACTGATTGCGGAATCACTTACTCCCAAATATAAATACAACATTTCTTCAGGTATTGGCTTCTGTAAAGTCGGGATTTGAAGAAGTGTTTCCTTCATTTTTTCCAGAGCTTGTTGACATTCTTTGGTCCACTCAAAGTGTTTCCCTTTCTTTATGGATTCAAAAAAGGGTTTACATTGGTCGGTTGACTTTGATATGAACCGATTTAAAGCAGCAAGTCGGCCGGTAAGAGCTTGAACTCCTTTTACCGACGTGGGAGGCGTGAGATCCATAATGGCCTTTATTTTCATGGGATTGGCTTCGATACCACGTTGAGTGACAATATATCCCAAGAATTTACCAGAACTGACTCCAAAAGTACATTTCTTTGGATTGAGCACCATAGAATATTCTCTCAAGATGTTGAACATTTCCTGTAAGTGATCAATGTGATCGGCTGCATGAACCGACTTGACTAACATGTCATCCACATAAACTTCCATTGTATGCCCGATGAGTTTGGCAAACATTTTGTTAACCAGTCTTTGATATGTGGCCCCAGCGTTTTTAAGACCGAATGGCATCATGGTGTAACAATATAATCCTCGGGCTGAATAAAAAGATGTATGTTCTGCTTCTTCAGGATCCATGGGAATCTGATTATAACCTGAGTAGGCATCCATAAAACTCATTAATTCATGTCCAGCAGTGGCGTCTACCATGTAATCGATATGTGGCAACGGATAACTGTCTTTGGGACAGGCTTTATTTAAGTCGGAAAAATCAATGCAGAGTCGCCATGCACCGGAACTCTTTTTCACCAAAACGGGATTTGATACCCAAGTCGGATATTTTGTTTCTCGGATGAACTTATTGTCGATCAACTTTTGAACTTCTTCTTCAAGGGCTTTTTGACGATCAGGGCCAAGTTTGCGTCGCTTTTGGACCACTGGTTTGATCGTTGGATCCAAATTTAGTCGGTGAGATGCAACTTTTGGATCAATTCCTTTCATGTCTTCATGTTTCCAAGCGAACACGTCGGAATTGGCCTTGAGAAACTGAATGAGTCGACTTCGTATTGGTTCTTGAAGATTGGCCCCAATTTGCAATGACTTTTTACAAGTCGGTTCATCGACGTGAATTATTTCAATATCTTCAGATGGTTCCGCGCGATCAAGTTTATTCTTCTCCTTGAATTGAGTTCGAGGATCAAGTTCATCCTCTTCTTTAATTGGCTCTTTTCCAGGACGTCTTCCGCGATCACAAACCAAATCATTATTTGATTTCGCTGGATCAAGTCCCATTTCGGTATTGTATGATTCCGAGTTGATGAGTGTTGAGTCTCCTTGATTTTCCACGATATTCTCCATCATGTGCATGGGTATGCATGGTTCATGCCAAGGTCTGACCCAGACCATTCCATGAGCTTCGTACTGATCTCCATAATGAGTTCCTTCTCCATTGTTGGTGGGAAATTTCAGAGCATAATGAAAGATTGAGACAGCTGCACGAAGTTTATATAAAGCAGTCCTTCCAATGATGGCGTTATATTGATTTTTAAGATCCATCACCTTGAACGTTTCCATAATGACTTTGGAAGCTTGTCCAGGAATTCCGAACCGGATTGGCATAGTAATTTCACCAAGGGTCGATGTAATTGTCCCATTAAAGCCTTGTACTTGATCCTTGCAGGGTTTCAACTCGGCTGGATCAATTCCCATTTGTTCGAACGTGCGTAACATCATGATACTTGAATATGCTCCTGTGTCCACTAACATGCGATGTATCGGTATACCACAAATGGGTGCCGTGATTACTAGAGGATCAGCATGAGGGTGAGCGAAGTAACTAGCATCATCCACATTGAATGTTATCGGACAATTATTTCGAGCATTAATTTTATCTCGGAGGTCGGTCGTCAAAACAGTTTTACCCGAATTGAAAGCTTTTCGAGCATATGCTTTTATTTGCCGCCGCGATTCGAACGCTGCATTGCTACTGTTATTGACCCGAGTAACGTGATGAGAATTATCAGGATTATAGTATCCTCCTCGTTTGGTCATCAAATCACTTTCTTCTTGGTTCATCATGTATATTTCTTTATCACCTGGCCTCATCCTTTTTGGATTAATTGGATGTCCCTCATCATCGTCATCATCTGGTAAATCCGACATTCTTCCTTTTCGTTTGTAATCAGCATTTTTAGCAAACCTTTGGACTTGAGGATGTCCAATGAGTCGCAATAAGGCGGAGAGTAAACCGAGGCATTCATCAGTATTATGACCTGCTGACTTGTGATATGAACAATATTTCGTTTTGTCAAGTCGGTCTTCAGGAGTTCTAACAGGTCGAGGGTCAGGAAGAATCCCTTTCCCTTTTAATTCTTCAAATATGGTTGCTGCTCCTGCCGAGAACACCGTCTGGTAGCTAGATTTGATTTCATCAAGATATTTAGTTCTTGCATCTTGCACCTCTGGTATTTTGGGGTTCCCGAATCGAGACTTATTTTGTTTGAAGAATTTATTTTTCTTCTTTCTAGACTCCCGACCGACTTCCGACTTTGTCGAGGAAAAATCGATATTAGGAACCGACATTGATTCTTCAGCTAAAATATGCTGTTGAGCCTGAGCTAGAAAGTCTTGAAATGAGGTTGGTTTATTCTGGCATATACTTCATCGGAACAACGAATTTGGCTTTAATCCGGCTATGGCTGTGACCAATAGCGTTTCAGGATGGCATTGCTCCATATTTTGTATGCGTTCGTTGAACCGAGTAATATAATCTTTTACACTTTCATCATCTTTTTGCACAATATTCGCGATTGATTCTTTAGGGATTAAAGAAACTCGGGCCCCAATAAAATGAGACCGAAAAGCCGTTCTCAATTGTTGCCACGTGGAAATTGAATACCGAGATAGAGAATGATACCATTTTTGGGCTCGAGGTCCCAAAGTTAAAGAAAACATCCGACATCTAAGTGCTTCATTTGCTCCATGAAGATCCATCCAAGACGTATACTGACCAAGATGAGCATCGGGATCAGAAGTTCCATCATATAAGCCGATTTGTGGAACTTTTACTTTAGTTGGAATAGGCTCCCTAATAAAATGAGGGGCCAAAGGAGTTCCAACCTCTTGATTCATCTCGTCTGTCGTTGGAATTCGTCGTGGTGATTCTCCTTGTTCGTCTTGGCGAGTTTCTAATTCAGCAATTCTTTTTCTCAACAGTTCTAGCTCCTCTGATTCGCGTCTTAGACGATTTCTTTCGATTAAACGACGTAACTCATTTTGCCCACGACGAGTATGGTTTTGTTCAAGAGTATGTCGTAAATCAGAGGGTTGATCATGTCGTAAGATTTCGGGTAACGACGGAGTAGGCTGTCGTGGTCGATGCCCAGAATGGCTTTCTGCAGTTGCTTCTGATCGCACTGTTTCTGGAATTCGAGTTTGTACTGGTATTACTCCGCGATTTTGAGTTGCGACATCATGCAGTGATTCATGTGTACGTGGATGAGAAGTTGCATGTGACGCAGCAGGAATTTCATTTCTTTGCGGAACTGGTACAGAATGAGTTCATGGATTTGCCGTTGTGGTTGGTTCTATTCTGGTTCGTGCCATAAAATCAGTTAAATTCTTCAAGAACTCTAGATCTTGAAATAAAGCTGAATAATCAATTGATGTAGATGGCACAACAGAATTTCCAGTAGTGTGAGTTGGGTGACGATTGATTTCAGTATCTGGGTTACGTTCGTTTCGCCCAGAATTCGACATCCTTTTATTATATTGTATACAAGACAAACAATCGAAGGTTCAAGCCCTCCTTCTAGCGCCAAACTGTTGTTGTCTTGAATTAACAACTCTAAATTAAACACAGTTGATGTAAAGAAAACAAAGATAATTGTTTTATTTTTATTTTATTTGTTATAATCACAAGAGTATAGGAGTCGGTTTTGTACTGAAAACCGAGATCATCATAAGTTCGTGTATCATGTGTTCGAAAAAGGATCCTTGTACTATCATAAATTCTGCTATTTATAGTACGGTGGCTTTTGTTTTCTTCATTGAAATGGATAAAGATGCATTTAATGTTGAGCTGCTTTACTTGAAGTGGCGGGAAACATCAATGATTGCCTTTTTGTTTTGTTGGTCCAATCAGATGCTTCTAATGATTACTTTCTGTTGGAATATTTGGACTTTGTGGTAGTTGGTCGAAATAGAGGAATCTGACCTTGTTATAATATTTGTTGAACTGAAGTCGGTGTACTCGTATTAACCTCAGATATCGGTTCTTTTGAAGATCCATGGAAGTCGGTAATTCTTCACAAGTCGGTAATTAATTCTAATTAAAACCGACTTGCTGTAAGTTCATCTTCTTGAGAGGTTATTTCTTCAGTAAAGTGATTAATTTCTGTTTTCGATTTGTCAATCAAATCGGATATCAACACGGCTAGCGTCGATATTTTAACATACTTATATGTTTAATTAATAATTTATATTATTTATTTTAAGCAAAAATATTTGAATTTACAAAAATAAAATCGAATGATCGAAATGAAATATAAAAAATCAAACAAAATATTTTAGTTCGGTCGCTATTGTGCAGTATGACATTCATTAGTATGCAATTCGTCTAACTATATTGTGCATAATTCTCAATCATTATTGTGCAGTCTAATTCGATCAAACTTCGTCTGAAACAAAATTAAAATTGAACCAAAATATTTGGTTTATTCGGTAACCAAGTTAACCAAATCAACTAAAATAAAATATAATTTATATTATAACGAAATTATTTAGTAATTTTAATATCTATATTATATAATATATATATATTACTGTAATAAATAAATTTTTTATGTAAAAATATAAATATGGCATTGAACATAAATAATTTAATTAGAATTGTTAAAAGGTAATGGAATCGAAATAATTCAAATTTCAGAAGTTGAAACATATACTGCACTGACGTATTAACTATCGGACCGAAAATTTTATTTCGATCAGTTTTGGTATTGTGTAGTCTGAGAAAAATTAATGTGCATTTCGTATAACAATGTTGTGCACCGTTTCGATCAATGTCATGTTGTTTGAACATATTGAAATTTTATCTAGATCCAATTGAAACCGAATCTAAATACTAGTACAATTTTAATGTGCATATTCATATGAATTAATGTGCATTTTATGTATTAGCATTGTGCATTTATTATTTTTTAATAAAATATTAGTTTTTAGTAAAGTACAAATTCAACCCATGTACTAAATTGAAATATAGGTAAATTTCAGAAATTTCATCTAAGCCCCTATAACTAATCAAATTTCCAAATAAACACCTCCAAACCCAACAAACATTATCTGTGAATCCCAGCCCACAACCACCCGTCCTTGCCGTCGGTGCTCCGACTACCGGGATGAGACATGCGGATAACTCGTCAGTCAACTGTATCCTCGAGATTTATGTTTTCAATTTTGACGTTGATTTACCTTTTCTTCGATTTTTCGGTCGCCGCAGATGTTCAGGCCGGTGGGAGCCGCGAACTGCTGTGAATCACTCTAGATGAAGAGAGCGGATTCGCCGGTTGGTGTCGCTGGAGGAGTCGCGATTCTTCTCGCTGCCGTTCGAAACGTCGGGAGGTCTGTGAACACGGCGAGCGGCTCTGTTGGCGTCATCTTTTTCGGGAATTGGCCTATCTGCCAGGTGGCGGTGGAGACGGTCCTCGGATGCGGCGTTCTAAGCCGATGCCGGATCTCGTCGGCAGACGGTCGCCGAATCTAGATAACGCATCAGTCTTCACAAGAACCATGGACGGCGGCGCTAACTGACAGCGGCAGCCAGACCGATGGCGATGGATGGTGGTGGAACCGTTGGCAGGCACGGTAGCGCTGTGTATGTGTGTGTGTGTGAAGTGTGAATCGTATGTGTGAGTGTGTGCGTCTGTGTGTGTGAATCGGTGAGTGTGTGAATATTGTGTTTTTAGAGCATCTCCAACCGTATGTTAATTGTGGGATTATAGAAGCAATCTGATAAAAGAACTTCTCCAACAACAATTTTTCCACTTCTATAGGTGATGACGTGGCATGAAAGAGAAACAACAATTTTAGATGTCCTTCTACATGTAGAAGTCCTTCCAGACGTATGAATCATTTTCTTCTCCTTATTTATAAAATTTATAATACAAAATAAATAGATAACATGAAGATAGAATAAACCATTGGAGACTTTTTTTGGTATTGAACTTCTATTTGTTCCACGTGGATGGAAGACCATCTATTTGATTGTCACACACACTACAATTCATGTTCACGGTTGGAGATGCTCTTATTGTGTGCGTGGGAGATGGAGTTTTGGGGGAGATTGAGTTTTGGGGTTAGGTTATTGTGGACCCCACAGTTGTTAAGTGTTTAGAATGATTAAATTTACTCAATTACCCTTAATGAGTATAATAATTTGGCTTTTTCTTAGTCATTGGATCATCCAATCCAATGACTGAGATTTATTCTCATTTCTTTCATTGAGTACCTTTTCTCACTGGAGTCTGTCCCTATATATATATATATATATAGTCGCGCTCACATGAGAATGGTGCTTAGTGAAATAAATGAGAATAAATCGTAGTCATTAGATCGGATGATCTAATCGCTAATAAAAAAGTCAAATTTATACTTTCATTAAGGGTATTGCGATAATTTTTTACCCCACATTACATTAAATTACTGTCAATTAAGTGCCAACTACCACCGAACCCCCACCCCACGTTTTCTCTCTCAGCCACACACACACATCACATTTCGCCCTTCACACACCAACACACACACACATCACACACCAACATCACCGCCGATAAAAGGTCGACCGTCAGACCCGCCGTCCGCCACCAGACACCCGCCCGCCGTGAAGATCCACAGAAACACGCCGGCCGCCCGACCTCAAACGGCTCCTCCTCGCATCCCCGTCCGACCTCCACCATGAATTCGCCAACATCGCCGTCCTCTGACGGATTCCGGCGACCGCGGACTGCGCCCCAGTTTCCATGGAAAGGAACCAAATCCATAGTCGAAGCCCGACACACCCGCCACTGCCCGTTTCCGCTGCCACCGCCCCCCGCCACCGTCGGCACACACACACGGCTCACCACACACACAGTTGCTGCCCGATTTCAACAAGGAACGAGAATGAAGATTTAATTTGGATTGTGGGGTTATGGTTTGAGAATTTGACAATTTCAAAGGGTCTAATTGCAAATTTATGAGTTTTATCAAATTTCAATTTGACCCTTGGGTCTAATTTGAAATTTATAAAAAAATATATAAACATTATTGTTTTTTGTACAGTTTCTATACATATATATATAAAAGAAAATATGTATATATATACTATCCATTTGCAACAAAAAATACATATAAAAGTATTAAAATATTTTATAATATAAATAATAAATTAATTTGAAATTTTATGATAAATATATAAACATTGTTGTTTTTTGTACAGTTTCTATACATATATATATATATATATATATTAAAATACATATAAAAATATTAAAATACATATAAAAATATTAAAGAAAATATAAATATTAAAGAAAATATGTATATATATACTATCCATTTCAACAAAAAATACATATAAAAATATTAAAATATTTTATAATATAAATAATAAATTAACTTAAATTATGTAGGTTAATTTCATTTAAGCAAATAACTCGATTATAAAACATGTAGTAATGTGCAATGGTATTAAACAAAATGCACATTAGTGATTGTCATACTACACGATAGTGTTAGACACATGAACTTTTGAGGAAACATCTTGGTAAATTTTGATAAATTTATGAACGAATTGAGCCGACTAATGAACAACTCTATGTAATTTCGTATATTATAATGGATATTTTTAATTATTACGAATGTTATTTATAATTACAAATATTGTTAATAATTACAGTAGTTCGAGTTATACACTATCATGTTGTACTATATAAGACAACACATTGCACTTTACAAAACAATACGTTGCACTTTATCGTTCGATTAATACACTATCACGTTGCACTTTATAAAACAACATATTGCACTTTACAAAACAATGCATTGCACTTTATTACGATTATCGGATTTCACATTATATATCGAAACCAACGAACTCAATTTTATTCAACAAAAAAATAATATAAAAAATAATAAATTAAATTATTAACATATTAAATATAATTTAAATATAAACAACAAATTATTTCAAATATTTAGGATAATACAGTTATTCGAACCGAATAAACCAATTGACTATGTTCATTTTTTCATTTGTTTTGGAACAAAAGTTCGGTCGGTTCAATCTGCACAATACAGACCGACACCGTGCACCGTAGTGTTGAACAAATTGCACTTTTATAAATGTTACATTGCACGATATATTTCGTTCACATAAATACTAAATTTTGATTCAAAAAATAATATAAAATAACAAATAAAAAAATATTAAACACTAGTCGTGCTTTTTATAATAAATGATATAATTTATGTCAATTATTTTGGTTATTTGTGTTTGTCGACAATTAAATCGATTATGTCGCAATTTTTAGTTCGAACTTTTACATTTCATTTTGATTATTTATTTTTTAATGTTAAAGTGCATATCTATACATAATTTGTGCAATTCACTATCCTAAAAAAATAGCCTATTTATTAAATTTTTTAATAATTTCGTATCTATATGACATTATTTTTTAAGGTACACGCCTACACACAATATTGTGCATGTAATGTCTCGTTATTGTGCATAGATTAGTACTTAATTAATTATAAAATGTCATACATAAATACAAATATACATATATTAAAAGTGTATTGATTGCAAAATACTCCCTAAACATATTGAAATTTCAAAACATACNGTCGGCCAGTTGGTGACGGAAGTGGAGGACGGTGGAGATGGAATCGGCGAAAATAGGCTTGGTTGAGGTTGTGTCGACGGGCGGTGGTTGGCGGCGGGGACGGTATTCGACGACTGCAGGCAACGGGCAGCTGATTTCCGTCGGAAACTCATTGGTCGCATCAAGCTCCGGCGATGGAATGCGGAAGCGCGGCGGTGGACTGCATAATCACGGTGGCGGAGATCCGCCGCTGAGAAGACGACGGTGACAACTGCACAATTTAGAGAGCTTCTGTGTGTGTGTGTGTGTGTTCGCGTGCGTGAGTGTGGAAGAAGATGAGGGTGGGGAGGGGTAGGTGGGGGAGGGGTAGGAGTAATTATGTTTATAATAATGATGGTAGTGGTGGGTCCCACAGGATGTTGAATTTGATTAAATGTCCAAACTACCCTTAATTATTGGTCAAATACATATATTTGACCATAATATGATCAAATAATTACCAAATTGCCATTAATGATTGACCATATTTTGATTTCATCAAAACCATTGGTATGTTAAATCCAATGGTCCAAAATCATTCTTATTTCTTTCACTATCTACCATTCCCATATGATCCTCTCTCTCTCTCTCTCTCTATATATATATATATATATATATATGATGTGGTTCAAATGAGAACCAAGTCCTAGCGTGAGAACCGCTATTTTTAATTGTATGACGTGCTATGATTTGTTGTAATTTAATGCTATTTTTAACCAAGATATACTTTATTAAAAATAACAACACAATTTATATTAGAATTTGTGAAAATGATAGCATAATGTATTATTAAAAATAGCATATACAATTAAAATTAGCATTAAATATTATTCTCACGGTTCTCACATCAGGACTAGTTTTTATTTGAACCAGCCTATATATATATATATATATATATATATATATATATTTACTTTACACCCATATGTCAAACATGAAACATTGTTCTCATGAAAACCAGATACTTTACATGATTCACCTCTAATACCAAAAAGTTGTACGTAGAACATAATTTAATTTATACATAATATGAAATCCACTTATGTCCGGTTGCTTCTCTAACTGATTTTTTTTTATTTTTTTTTTATTTTTTTTTTCAAACATCAAATGAAACATATCATTAAAAGTCGAAATGTACACAGCGACCAACCGACGGTTGGGGTCATGACTCTTGCCTATACATGCTAATAAGGCAGGAGCCCACATAAGGAGGATATCCGTGGATTCCCCGACCAAGCCACAACGGCCCCAACAAACCAAACCCACCTAATCAAACACAAAACAAAGAGCAAACTAAGACCTACACAAGCAGCATTACTGTCCACAACACTCCAGAAAGAATAAAACAAAACACAGACTGCAAAATTTAAGTCCCTACATCATCATGCACTAAAACCACGTATTCCAAGGCATCAAACAAGCAGAAAATATCATTAGCTAAGACAGCAGCATTAATATCATTAGCTTCTCTAACTGAATCTACTAAAAACCATGCTTCACTAGTTTTATTTATCTAGTAAAATCTGTACAATATCGTAGTCGATAACTCAGAAATATAATAGAGAGGAATGTAATGTGAATTTGCAGGTGATGTGACGAAATCATTAAAAAGAATATTTAAAGAATTTTACCGTTGAGTGCTCGCCACTTTATTATACAGACCCAAAAAACCAAAGTACCTCCAAATTGTCTTGTGCACTATTATTTTTTTTCTACAATACGAAAGCCACTTAGGTGACCATAAGCCGAAAGGTACAAAGGAAAAACCTTATCACACTTTTGGTGTTCGAAATCCACCGGATTTCGGCAATCATCGTCCATCCATCCAACTATCACACATTTCACACCAACTCTAAGAACATGCCCCCGTTACTCGGTTGCCAGGTAGGTCATTGTACAACAGTAAATTCCCCAGATATTGTAAGAAAAAAAAAAAAAAAAAAAAAAAAAAAA
>BKCP01004927.1:320097-376876 GCA_008636005.1 Striga asiatica
GAAGAAGAAGAAAGCAATAGTGAAAAAAAAAAGACATGCAAATAACCTCAGCCATTGCAACACCAGAATGTGAAATGTTCCTCCTTGCGATTATTGCTGACGAGTCCCCCACACTTGAGGCACACAAAGCTGCTCCCGTCCGAGAAGGCATCGAGCACAATCTGCTTTCTCCCTGTCTCCGCAAGAATCGAAGTTCCCTGTGGGTCCGGCTCCGCCAGCCTGTCATCCTCCATATTATTATTATTATTATTATTATTATTAGGTTGCTGTAAAGGCATGGCCTCGGCTATTGCGCATTCAGCAAAAAGTGAAGCTAGTTCATCGGCTGCTGCAGTGGCTTGTACTTTATTTATGTACATCTCACGAGCACGTTTTAGAGCTTCAGACACGGCTTGCTCACCGCCTTGCATTTTCATAGCCATCACCACCTTCAAAATGAGAGTGAGATTTGAGGGGACTAATGACAAATAGTTGGGGACCAAAAACAATTGATATCTCATAGGGCTGGCTCTGGGACTAGCAGACATATCAAACACAGAAAAAGTTATAATGTAAAGCACATTTTTGAAAAATAAAGTGCCAATATCTTTAACTTAATTTTTTATCTTGTCTAGACAGGGGAGTCGAGTAGTAGTCCTTACTATGAATTTGAAGTTATCTGTAGCAAGTGGAAAAATTGTCCACAAAAGACTGTATCAGCTTCTTGAAGTAGGTGCCGTACAGAGTCAGGACCTCAGTAGCTACTGAAGTTGTATTTGGCATTTGACAGTCTTAAAGCAAATATATTTATTCATAAACTCAATCATAACATAGGTATCACTATCCCAAACCTCACAAGAGGTGTAAGATTATCATGTTCAAGCAATCTGATTCAGAGGCCAAGGAGGAGAAGGTATTCAGTCTTCCCAGCAGAAGCTAGACAAGTTCTTTCTTTTTTTTTTTTTTCGAGTTTTTTCATGTTACATTTGAAATATCCAGGAATTGTAATAGCACAGGCTGGGGACATTTCAGGACCCTTAAGTTGATAAATTTGTCAAAGCAAGGCATGCTGACTAACAAATCTTTAACACTAAATCGATACAGGTCAAGAACAGGCATTCCATGAGCTGAGAAAGATATTTTCCGATACATCAAGATTGAGACTGCTGGAAGAAGACAAACTCTCACAAATCAGATTATCAGATCATAAAAGATAGTTAGAGAAGGAAAAATAATTCCACCATTGGATTTGTTTTCTCCTGAAGTAACATAATGTCCAGATTATGAAGCCCAAATCACAGTCCTTACCTCTTTTAATCTTCATGTAGTCATGAATACAAAACCAAGAAGTAAGTTGTTGTATTGCATGAATACAAAGTAAATACATAAATAACGAAATTGTATGTCAACTTCAACATTTGGCGAAATGAATAAATCCAACCATATTATGTAATTAAACAATCGATATGACTGTAGAATATTCTGAAAATAAAGGATGAGCAGAGGGCCAAGCAGTTTTCAGATTTTTTCTTTCTGCAAACTTCTAGGGAAGTTCGATGATAACATGGACTGATAACACTTAGCTCATGTCTAATTCATTCCAATGTACTTCCATCATACAATCTTTAATAATTCTGCACAATTATTAGGCTTCACATCCAAATAATAAATGGATGCATGTTTTGATAATTAATCATCCAAACACATGTACCAGTAAATTAATGCTCAATTTGCCTTAGGAACTGTTTCAGGACTTCTATGTGGCACAGAGTAGCATAAACTTGCGTGAACACAACTTCCATAATTATTAGTATGCCACGGGTAAGTGTTTTCCATGACAATTACAATCTTAAGGTTGGTAATCAAGGTCTGCTACGAAATATTTCGCCAATGCAAGTTCCTGAATTTTTCCAGGACAAATAATGAACTGGTAGTATTCTGATGGGCCATGAACTGGATGGTGTAAGATAATATTCATGCCTGTATGAACTGACTAAAGTTAGGGCAATTTAACGAGAAACCAAGCTCTAAATTCTAGTCTAACTATCCTGATGCATCACTCAGCTATCTCAAAAGTGCTTACCCTGTTTCAGTAAGTTGTAACATTTTCAAAGTTTTTAATTATCCACTAGAGCTTCAGAGAAATAAAAGAGACAGACCTTGATTTAAAAGTATGTGAAATAGTTGTTATTTAGAAGACAATCGAATTCAAGCAAGGATTACTTTATAGTTGTCGTTTCCAATAGATAAATAATTAAATATACGATGGTACATGCGATGGATATTACATGATGTGAGGTTAATGAACACTTTTTTCAAATATATAAATTGCACTGGCAAGCCTAGACCACTGTAACATATTCCTTAAAGCACATTTAAGCTTTATTAATGGTTTGCTTTACAATAAAAAAATTCTTTACTACAATTTCACAATTTTCAGTATGTGTAATTAAGGATCAACACTGAAATCTTAAGCTCATTTCAAAGTTTGTTCTAGGTTATGCAATGTCAAAGTGCAGAGGAAGAAAAAGAAACAGGAACATGTGATCTAAGTTTGGTGTGATTATTAAGTTACCAAACATTATACATTGAACATAAAATAACTGCTACTTGAATCCCTTTCATGCCCGGGCAAATGCCATAGGACAAAAAAAATATCACTTTGATCTCTACAAAATTGATTAATGCATTGGTTATAAGGTGATACTACTCAATGCATTAGCGTACGTTTCAAAACCCCTTCACGAAAAAATAATTTATGCCAACAACATTGTCAAAATCGACTTGTAAATACCACGACAGCAAGACAATAAACGGAAATGTGTGCGTATATATATATGTACAAATGACACCTCTGAAGTTCAGTAACAGCTGCACCCAAATGGATTCCAGCAAAACCATTACATCTACAACTATCATGAATCAATAAATTATAAAATTGATACAACACAAATTTGTAGACAATACTATATTCAAATTAAAAGACTACAAAAATTACTGATCGCAAACAACAAGCAAACGCTTCAAGGTAGTAAACCTTTTGGAATTAACCAAATAAATACAATATTAGGTCAAAAAATCATTTTGAACTCGAGTGGATAAAAAAATTACCGCCTGGAGCGCCTGGGAAGGCTTTCCTTGATGAACTAGTTGACGAGCCATTGTCAGCAAATTCCTAACATCGTTGGGATCAGCACTGGAGACCGCTACGTGCGGCGGTGGAGGTGCAGCCTCCGCCTCCGTCATATCGGCATCTCTACAGTTCATTGTGCTATGGTTCCTACTTTTTCTCTATTTTTTCTTTTTGGTTGTCCTTGTGCAGTTCGTCTGGTGCTTGAATTAAACAGAAACCAGATGTTTCCAGCAAGTTCCGTTGCAATTGCTGTAATTTTCTCACCATTTTGTTGCTGACATTATTATTTATATTAGTGTGTGATTTGGGCTTATTACGCAACGTTGGGCTCAGCTATACTGGTTGGGCTTCATGCAACTGGGACTGGACGAATCCTGTGCTAACTATTGGGCTATGTACATAACTGGCAAAGTTATAAAAAGGAAATCCATAAAAGCTAAACCAATCTATCTATCTATCTATCTATATATATATATAATCTATATATATATAATTGCTAGCTAACCCTATTTAATAAAACATTTAATAAAAACATTTTTATTTTCCCTCCAAAAGAAGTTACATTTTTTTAATTAATTACTCATTAATCTCACATTTAAGAAGGTTTCTTTTAGTTAAACTTAATTAGTTAATGACTAAATTAAAAAAGTTTCTTTTAGTTAATCCCACATTTATGTTTCTTATTCTCATTTATATATATAAACGTGTCAGTCATTATTGTTGTGCAGAAACTATATATTATTATTTTTTATTTCATTATTAAACAATTAAAGTTATAAGAAATATTAATAAATGTATTAATTACAAACATTGTAATACATATCATGTTACATTACAATATGAAAAATGAAATTATTTTTTTTGTAATTTAATTTCCAACCATACTCAATCAAACATATAACTACAAAATGATAAGAAAGATTAGTTTCATAATTAAAATTAAAAATTTAGTTCTTCAAATAGTAAAATCTTATAAATTAGTAGTATAGATACATTTAAATGACATATAATTTATAAACTTAGACTATATGCATAATAAGATGAATTAAAAAAAAATTAATGAATTAAATAAATAAATTATTATTATAACACAGTCTATATAATTATTATAGCAAAGTCTATATTTTCAAATCATTTAAAAAGTTCATTGAAAAAACATATGTATAAAAAAAAATCCATATGATCATAATTAATAGTGCAAAATTAACTATCTTTGACTTTCTATTTGGTAGTAATAATAGAATATTTTATATTACTACTATTCAATAAAATGCATGATTTCTGCATATTTGATTATCGCAATCAACATTCTTTTTTTATAAATTAAAAAGTGTTTTGAATAAATTGTCTCATATTTTTCATTAAAAAAAATAACTGTTGGCAAAAAAAAAAATATTATTTCACAATTATAAATATAAATATGATTAATTTTCACTAAACAATTCCTCTTTAAGAAAAAAGTGGCGGGACAAATTTTTGCATGATTATAGCATCAAAACATATCCAAAACATCAATATTTTAATGCATTAAAAACATACTTTCAGCAACAGAAAAGTCATATTAAACGAAAATCAACAAAGTCAAAGAATGAGATTGACAAGGCATTGTATGTAATGGCAGATTGTTGCATAATATAGAAATATCAAGCATAACTAATAATCAACAAAAAAAAGTCAAATCTATATGAAAAAATCAAAATTAAAAACACAACAAATTATGTGGAACATTATTGAACACTATACAATATAGAAAGAAAAATAATTTGATTTTCCTATCATTATCAACACATTCAACTTTTACCAAGACATCTGCCTTTATATTAAAATCGATTTTTTTGCGTAAAAGTTTTAAAAATAATAATTCCTACAGATTCTTTTAAGCATTAAACAATAAATTCCTAATATGCGATAAATATATCTAAACAGATTTGTTATAAACTTACCTAATATTTCCAAATTTTGAACAAAATACTAAAAATTTTGAAAATCTTCGGCAAAAGACTTTGAACAACTTCGAAAAGCGATTTTGAACAAGTGTTAGCAAAGCTTCACTTACTGATATGATGAGAAAGACGACAAAGAATTGAACTATTTAGTTTTCAAAATCTGAACAAAATACATAAAAGTTACATATGTATGTTATAAACAGATATGAACAGATATGTTATAAACTTACCTATATATTTGTTAGTAGAGCTGAACAGATCTGTTAGAAACTTACATATTTTTTCAAACCCTGAACAAAATTGTCATGTTCTCTTCGAAAATTTTTTTTGAAAAACATCTAAATAATTTCGAATTATGTATAAAATATGATATATCTTGAAGCTTATTCACAAACAATTTCAAAAAACGACACAGATCATTGAAAATAATAAAAAATAAAAACTACGTTTAACAAAAAATATTTCAGCTTATCATAGATTTGTAATATTATCGCCCGATTTTGACCGACCTGTTAAGATTTAGCAACACAGATTAAGGGACGAATATTTTATTTTTCGATCACTACTGTTGGTCACAAAAACAACATTTCTTGGATGTCTCTTTTTTTTAATTTTTTAAGCCTTTACCGGGAGAAAATCTCCGGTAAAACAGTTGTTTTGTATTGAATCTCGCCGAGTTTGTCGTAAGATCGGGTTAAGGCTTAGGGTTTCAGACAGAGTGAATAACGAGAGAAGCGCCGACATAAAAAAAAAAAAAATGTCTTACATCACTCTCAAGGAGTTTTTCTCTATTTATAGTCATGTTATCATTGACCTGTTTTATATTTGATTTTTGCTACCCTAAAAAATTAAGTGGACTTCTAATTTGGGCTTTTTTTATCATTCAATTAATATATTTCTTTATGACCCAAAAATTGCCATTTTGTTCAAATGTCTTAAATATTTGGCACATATCATTATTATCAACCAAATACAATTATTTATTTTGTAATATTTTGCTGGTATTTTTTTAATATTTTTTTTAAATTTTCTACATGATTTATAGTACAAAATACAATAATTATTTAAACAATTAAAATCATTATATGTCTTAATTTGAAGATATGATTTGTAGTGATGGAAATTCTGTTCATAGAAAAACCACAAACGTTGTATATAAAAAATTGTTTAACAATATTTAGTTATTACTACTTCTTAGAACACTTTTCTAATGCTTATATTATGATTTTTACTATTGTCTATATATTTTTATTATTTTTTGTTCTATTATATTGTTTTCCGTGCAAATGCACGGGTTAAAAACTAGTTAGAATAATCATTCCCCAAAAATAATAGCAAAAAAATAGGTCAAATTAAATACAAGTAAGTTTTATTATTTTCTTATTTTTTTTAAAAAAAATCATACAACATTAAATGCTACCTTAAATTTCGGGTTTTAGTTCATTTTATTACTTAAAAAAATCCGTCTAAGATCTATTAAGTGTGCATGTTTTCATTTTTATATTTTTTTCTTATAAACAAAAAAAAATTATTAAAATGTCGGTCTCTATATTTATAATATCTCAATTCAAAATATAACTAAAGTTTTAGAATACCAGTCTTTATATTTGTGGCTTTTAAAAAAATATTAAACGCTAAAAATATTCTTTAAATTGCATAATCAATCAATTAATCTTAATATTTTAAAAATTACTATGTTTACTTTTTATTAATATGCATAATATAAAAATAGTTAATTCATCTTTAGATATATAATTTGTAATCTTAATATACTATCATTTGGTGTAGACATTTATTATATCATGAATCATAAAATATTTTTATTTCATAAAATTAAATATATTTAAAAAAATAATAAAATTTATTTGGATCGATCGGGCGATTGATTAGGGCACTGCTGATTGAATTACTTTTAGATGATATTTAAAATAGTCAAAAAAACTTCATACAACTTGGTTGGTCCCAGGTGACTATGTTATGTATCAGTTTGACCATGCCAAAATCGATTACTGAACCTAAATATAAATTTTAATATTGAAAATACTTTATTACGTGAATGTGACATAGTCCAAACTTCAAATTATCATATTAACAATACTTTTATGACAACATGTTAAATAATTTATAAATATTTATCATTTTATTAATACTTATGTGAATAAAATAATATTTTATTATAATTTTTCTTAATATACAGTAAATATAAGATTTTCAGAACCAGACCGTCATCGAAACGATCAAGTTATTTTGTTAAATCATTTGTGGTTTGTTCGATTTTAATTTATAAATATTTTAATATATGTATATATATAGTACTTTTTGTAATAAATTTAAATAAAATGTGTTACATAAATATCTAAATAATTTACAAATTCAAGCGTTTAAACTAATTGATAAATAATTTATAAATCTCTATTATATTTAAATATTTAATTTTATTTAAAATAATTTTAAATGTAACAAAATTTATATAAGAAATCGTATCATTCCTACCAGTCCAACCGACTGGTGTTGACGGATTCGACAGCAAATATTTTATTCAAGCGAACTAGACTTATTATAAATCGGTTCTCGGTCCATCCGGTCGGACAGTATCCAACACAATTTAATTTAAAAACAATGGGTAAATCATTATTAATGTTATTTATATATTTAATTTATAATAGAATCGTAAATATTTTTTTCTCATGTATCGCACGGGCCACACACTAATAATGATAGAATAGGAAGTTACAATAATCCAAAATTCAACTGCACTAATTCTCTTTCACTCTCTTCCTCTTTTTTCTTCTTTCTCTTCGTTCTCACTCTTACATCTCGTTCCACTTTTCTTCTCTCTTCTTCCCTTCCCCCTTCTTGTTCTTGTTCTTCTTCTTCAAACATGAATTATTAAGAATTAAAAAAAAAAAAGAAAAGAAAAAAACAAATAGGTTATATGTATACATAACAATTATATTAACTAAAAGCATGAAAAATTTGTTAAATTAAATAAGCAACAACAACGATAATAATAAAATAGAATACATACATACAAATTATAGTCATTCAAAAAATCGAATAAATACAAAGAACTCAAAAACCTTCGATGTAACAATAAAACAATAACATAACAACAGTTAAGCAAAATGAAAACAACATTCAAGCAACTGTTACCGCGTAAATCAAAAGCTTATTTGAAGAGAAGAGCAGACCCGATATCTCCTCATATCTCATCAAATCTCATGGCTTTGGAACTCGAAACGGACCCAATATCCAAATACATCAAACACAGAGAACAAATTAGAAACTAGGGGTGCATAAAGTTCGGTTAACCGAGCCGAACCGACCAAAACTGAAACCGAATATTTAGTTCGGTTTTTGGTTTTCATTTTCTTAAAATTTTGGTTTTCGATTTGGTTTTAATAATAGTGATCAGTTAACCAAACAGAAAATTGATTTATACACATATATATTTATGTTTTTTTATTTATACATATAAGTTATAAAAACATTAATTTTCTTAAATAACTGATGATTTTCAAGCTTCAATGACCTTTAAAATGGCCCAAGCATTAACTTGCACTCATGATTGGCTTCGTCAAAATCCAAGTCACGGTTCAGGATCGAGATCTTCCTTTGAGGAGAATTTGAAATTTATTGAGAAGATTAAACAAGGTGATAAAAAATAAAATTATTTTGGTTCGAATAAAAAATCATATTTTTGGTTCGATTCAAAATTCTGAATTTATTGAGAAAATTAATTATTTTTTGCGATTAACAGATAACCGAACCAAACCGACCACTGATTTTTGGTTAAAAACCAAACTGAACCATAAATTTCAGTTCGATTTCCGGTTCTAAAAATGGACAAACCGAATTTTTGGTTGACCGAAAATTCGGTCGGTTCGGTTAGGTTTCAACCGAATGAGCAGTCATATCGGTGTTGGAGTATACAATAAAGCAAACGTTTCTGTGAGCTTTTAGATTGTATTTATTCGATTTCCCATTTGACTGAAATAAACGTTTTTCACATTGTTGGGTTCTTTATGATTGCTTGTATGCTAAAGGTACAATTATCTTATAATGTAGGCAATGTGGTGTGTTAGTAGTCACACAGAAGATTACATTGTAGGTTCCTTATAAGATATAAATGGTATTCACAACTGACAGAGTTATGGACATGACTATTGGTTTAGGTTGCAGATAAACTGGATGTAGCTTGTCTTGGCTATTGGTTTATACTAGTGCGCTGCGTCGCATTGAATGGATCACAGTTACGACATGTTCTTCTGTTCTGACTATCATGAAGAACCAAAGTCTCAGTGACTCTACTAATTTTTAACCCTAACTGTGGTACTTAGATATGTGGAATATTTGTTTGTTACTTTGACTTACCATGGGTGAGAACCAAGTATTGGTTCAATATGCTCCGTATCTTGGGTAACGACATTATCTGCATGATATCTATTTATTGGCATTAGGGCACCTTATCCTGGACATCGAGGTTGATGACGTCCCTTTAAAGAACTCATAAGGATTATCGTATAAACCCTGCAGGTGGATTTATTCCGTACAATAATGAGGTTGAGTGGTACTACTTAAGGAATAAAAGATATTAATTAATTAAAGCAGTCGGATGCTTTAATAATTAATGGACGTGCGATATCTTAAACACGTGGAATTATATCGAGTCTAATAAAAGCCCTGATTCATTTCGGGATAGGACGGGAGTGCAATATTAATTCTCTAGTGGAATGAATTAGTATTTACGAGCCAAATTGTGTTCTGGGCTGAACATAAGAATTTGGGCCTGTAGAGAGCCCAAACCCTGTACCTTCTAAGAGATCCCTAGTCTGGACCAAGGACCTCTATAAAAGGAGAGGATTGCCCACATTCTTGTAACCTAGCATTCGTGAGAGACTCCAGTCACCATCATAGAGAGAGTGACGAGAAGGGTACGAGAAAGACGAGAGCAGTCCACTCATTGCAATCATTTGCTAGGTCGTCCTCCATCGTGCGTCCAAACGTGGTCGGGATACAGATTAGAAGATCGCTCAGATCGAATCAAAGTCTCGAAGAAAGGTATTTCTATGTTCATCCTTTAGGAGCATGTCTAGAGTAATTCGAAATCATGTATGCACATGTTTGGTATCCGATATCGACCCGGGGATGGACCGCCTCGCCGGCGTGTTCCAGCAATTGGTATCAGAGCCGCGGTTTCGTGGATTATCAGCTGTGCCTAAAACATGTAGTTGATTTCATGTATTCGTTTTCAATTATGTTTATGTTGTGTTGAATAATTATTTCGATTTTGCCTCTGAATGGTGTCTATCGCAGCCCTTGTGTATTGTTGTAATTGTTTTTCCCACCAGATAATATGTGTGGGTAGTGTAGGCGATTTTATAGATTGTAGTAAGGGTGTTCTTGTTTGTTTTTTCTGTATTTTGCTGCTATAAGGACGAACACGATGAAGATGGGCAATCAGGAGGCTGCTGTTTGTCCCATTTTTGTTGTTATTTTTGTCGGTATTTTGTTGGTCGTTCCCCCTTTTAGGTCGTTTTTAGGTTTTTCCGGTCGATTTAGTTGTTTAGTGTGTTTTCTTTGTTATTTTGGTGTGTTTGATATTTTTGTTATTTCTATTCCTATTTTTTCTTATTTTCCGTGCTTTCCGTTGGTGAAATTTCAGGTAGTAGGTCGCCCGGGTGTTGAGCACAAACTAAAGAAGCGATTTCCCGTCCGATTCCGAGAAGTCCCATACCGTTTCATGCGACCAAACACGTGGAGGTTAAGTATTCAGGTCAGGCGGGACTCGGCGGATGCTAACCGAGAGCACGAAAAATCAATATTTGGAGCTGCCCGGGACTTAGCCACCGGTAAGGGGCCTTAGCGGCCGCTAAGGCCATATGGGTAGTGGCGTTATGAAAAGATAACGGGGGCTGAGACTTTTAACTGAATTGCCTTAGTGGCCGCTAACCCCGCGTGACATACAAAAGTTTATTATTTCCCTCAAATTCTGGCATGTTTGGATGGAGCTCGTAAATGGGGGACTTTAGACCAGGATTTGCACCTTGAATTAGGTTGTGATGTTGGGGAAGATACTACTACTTATTGTTTTCCATTCTACTACACTTCGGACATCTTTTCACCACCATTGATCATTATCTTGCATCATCTTCTGCACCATCTTTTAATTCATTTTTCCTAAGTTTTCTTAAGTTTGTATTTTGCTTTTCTTGGAGAATTTATTGAAGACATTGTTGTACCTAGGATTAAGTTTGCATTTGCTCTTGACATGTGGATTCACATTACTAGTAAGTTATCTCTTTCATTTTGTTTATGTTGAGAATGGCTTATTTTTATATGAATGTTTATGTTGAAATTATTATGAACAACTAATCCTCTAGCTAGGGTTAGGGGATAATCATTTCAGTTCGTTCTCGTTTATGTGTATATCAATTGCTTAATCTTTGCGGGTTTTATTAATCCTACAATTGAATGCTTGATTACCATTTTAATCTATACAATCAACTTCAAAACCGAGAGGGGGGAAATTGGTAGAACTTGGCTCGTTTAGAGTAGACATGTTCGGAGACGTATTGTCTATGTATTAATTGTTTCATTAATTTGCTCTTTTATGTTTATCCGCATATTACGAGAGTTAATGAGGTTAAACCAATAAATGAGTTAGTTAGTCGAAACATTTAACCGAGTTGTTGATTGTCGTTAAATGTGTGTAGAACCGGAAGCGATTGTCCCCGATACCCTAGCCCGTTTATATCTCTTGAAATTATCTTTATAAGTTGCGACATTTAAATTGCTTAGTTTACGAATCATTAGCTAATAATCAAAATCGACATTTTGATTAGACTGTTTAGGACTATTTTCGTTTTTGTGAATTGAATACCCGTACAATTTGATCCGGCTAACCTTCCTTGAGAACACGACCCGGTGTTCGAATCTTTCGATTCTACTCCGGTAAAATAAACTACAACAAAATGGCACCACTGCCGGGGAAGGTTTAGGAATTATTTAGTGCGTCTATTCGTTTGTTTTCGTGTTTCGCTTAATTCTTGTGATTTATTGTTTTTGTGTTTCTCTTTGTTTCTTGTTTTATTTTTCTAATAGTAATTAGTATTTTTGGGGTGTTTGTCAATTGCTCTTTTTCGTTAACGGGTGCTCGTAACGTGTTGTTGTTTTTGTATGCGTACTAGGAGTGGTCGTGTACTCATTCCGAGCGACAAATCCATTAACGAGGATTTACGAGATTTGTTTTCCAACCTTTCTCTCGAGTCATCAAACTCCGACAATCAAGGCGAAATGGCCCGAAACGACGAAGAGGAAGTAAACAACCCCCCGCGGTATCTTCTCCGCGACTTGGCCCATCCGGTGATTGGGCCGGTGATTTCGTGCATTCGGTTGAGACCGGCAGCTCGGAACTACGAGCTCAAGACGATACACTACAACCAGCTCTCATCCTTTCACGGGCTTCCCAACGAAGATCCACTCCATTTCATTCGTGAATTTTACAATGTCTTTCAAACCTTTCCACTCGACGGGCTCAACGAGGACCAGCTGAAAATGAGATGCTTTCCCGAGACACTCAAGGACCGGGCGAAGGCGTGGTTCATGACACTTGCTCTCGACTCCCTCACTACTTGGGAGCAAGTGTATTCAAAGTTCATTAGGAGGTACTATTCTCATCAGAAGACACAAGAGCTCCGGTCCCAAATCGTGTCTTTCGCACAACAACCGAGTGAGCCACTGCACGAGGCGTGGCAATGCTTCAAAGACCTACAGAGACAATGTCCACATCACAACTTTCCACCCGTCCTATTGATGAACAACTTCTACGATTCCCTCCACCAAAACCTTCAGTACATGGTGGACAACGCGTCTGGTGGAGATATCGGAGCGAAAACGATCGAGGAGATGATGGAGATTTTTGAGACGATGAGTGCCAACTAATATCAAAAGAGCAGTCGTGGGAAGAAGGCGATGGTACATGAAGTAGCTCCCGGACTAGACATAATAGCTCATCAGATAGCCGAGCTCACGGAGAAAATGTGGCTACTTAATGTGAGAAGCGTCCAGCCGGTGCAAGCTATGGCGGTAGAAGCATGTGGAACGTGTGGAGTCCACGGGCACCGATCCGAGGTGTGCCCGGCAGCCTTTGACCAAGACTTCGGGGAGCAATATGCGGATGCCAACGCTCTCCAAGGATACCAAAACCGGCCAGCCAATGACCCTTATTCGAATACATACAACCCGGGGTGGAGAAATCACCCCAACTTCTCGTGGTCCAACAACAACAACACCCAACAACCCCGACAAAACTTCATGCAACAACCGAACCATCCCAACTTTGTTCCACAACAACACATGCGACCAAACTACCCTCAACAACAATAACCGCAAAGAGGCCCCATGGGAGGAATGCAAACCCAAGGGGCCAGTCCTAGCTCGCTCACTCAAGACGACAAGTTGGACAAGATTCTCCAATTTATGACGAACCAAGAATCGACCATCAAGCAAGACGACAAGTTGGACAAGATTCTCCAATTTATGATGAACCAAGAATCGACCATCAAGCGTATGGAGACGCAAATTAGCTAACTCGCCACGAGAGTTGGAAATTTTGAGGCTGAATCCGACAAAGGGAAGCTCCCGAGCCAACCCGAGCAAGCAAAGGCGATCACCGTATTGAGGAGTGGGAACGTCGTTGATAACCACGTAAAAATTCCCGAAACGGAGGAACTTAAGCCGACCGACCAGCCCAAAGAGAAGGAAGATGATGCCGAGGAGAGAACACGGACCAATTCGAGAAAGCCGATAGAGGGCCCAATTTTACACAAATCCTCGAATCCATTCAAACCAAGCATTCTTTTTTTGGGCCAACTTCGGTACGAGAGGCAAGAAAAGCAATTCCGAGACTTTACAACATGCTTTGGAAAGTCAACGTCAACTTGCCACTTCTCGACGTGATCAAGAACATGCCGTCTTACGTAAAATTTTTCAAAGACTTGGTGACGAAGAATAGGAGATTCGAAGACGGGGAGAAGGTTGTGGTATACAAAGCGGCAAGTGCAATGCACCACGGGATACCCAAGAAGGAACGTGATCCCAGGGGTTTCGTGATCAAAATAGCCCTCGAGAATGGAAAAGAAGCTTCGGGGATGCTTGACCTCGGAGCTGAGATCAACCTTATGCCATTTTCGATATTTCAACGACTCGATCTCGGAGACCTGAGACCGACTCGTATGTGCCTCTAGCTTGCCGACCGTTCGATACGATACTCCAAGGGGGCGGTGGAAGACGTGCTTGTTCATGTGTGGAAGCTCATTGTGTAATATCCCATTCAGTAATTAATAAAAGTAATTATTCTAAGTTGAACTAATTACTTTTATTAATAATGCTCGTTCCTAGTTCCGAGCCAGTTATTGAGTTATTCAGTTAAAAGTTTGACTTTAAGTCGAAAGTATTCTCTGTTAAATTTTATTCAGTAATCGAGCCAGTTCAGTAATTAATTAATTCCGGTCTGTTTATTTTTATAAATGGATTTATAAGACGGGATTAATTAATATAAGATAACGGATAATCGAAATTGAGTATATTTTGATTAATCGTTTAAGATAAGTAGTGAACTGAACTCAAGTATGATCGGTCATGAGTTGAACTTAATTAAGAAATAGTCGAGCCTTAGTACTAAATACTTAGAATTTTTCTAAGTGTTCAAGTCATCAAGATAAGATCATAATATTGAGCTTTAGCATAAGTTGATACAAGTTAAGTCTCGAAGTGCGGTTAAGTATCCATGAACATTTAAGTGATAAATGTTCAAAGAAGTGAGAAAATTTATTTAGACATTATAGTCTATTTAAATTATTTTAAGAGAAACCGAAATTTTTAGAATTTTCGGATTTACGGTAATCGTTCGGTTTAAGTCCGAATGTGGTTCCGTAAATGTAGAATATTTCAAGATAATTATATTAGATCCTAAGAAGCAATATGTTTATTAAATTAAAGAAAAACTGTGAGTAAAGGATTTAAATTTTAGAATTTTCAGTTTTACAGTAAACGTTCGTTTTAAGTCCGAATTGAGTTCTGTAAATTGTATTATTCTCGGTTTATTAGAATGATCCAAGACCATATATGAGCATTACTTTTCAGTAAAAGAGTTTTAAAAATCAGCCATTTTGAAAGAAAATGCATAAGTAATAAAAAAAAGGATGATTTTTATTATTATTATTATTTTGTTCCAAAGATTTTTATATGATGAATGGTGATATTTTTTCAATAATATATGGAATCAATTACATCACATTAAGCACGAAATTTTGGTCATCAATTGGTGAGAATGAGATGAGAAAATCACAACAAAGTTTTGCTAAGTCTTTAAGTTAACATTTTTTTTTCAACAATTGGTGAATATTTTATTAAACTTGGTGGAATAAGTTTTATCTACCAAAAAGCTCATTCATGGCTATGAATTGAGGCCATTTTTTATGATTAATTATGTTTGGATAAGAATACAAGTTAATCATAAAATCGTTTATGATTAATTAAGTTTATAAGTTTAAATTGTTTATTTTGTTCATTTCTTCACTCATTATGATGTCTTGCCAGATTGTGCCTATAAATAGAGGCCTAAAAATCAGAGTTCTCACACCAAAGAAAAATACCAAAAGATATATATGAGTGTAAGAGAGATAAGTAATAGAAATTGTGAAGAAGTGAAGAATTTAGAAGTGAAGAATCAAGTTACGATTCTAGCAAGAAGGAGGTAATTTACTTATCTTAAAGTCTTATGCTTAAGTTCATGTTTTGATAATGAGTTTACATGTTTATAAGTAAGTATATCATAATTTAGAAGTTAAATTTATAATTGATTCTATGAATACAAAGAGTTAAAGTTGTTCAAGATCAATTATATGATATATGTGCTAGATTTGATGAGATGTTGATAAAGATATGAATAAGCTGAAAAGGTATGATTTAAATGAATGATTCTTATGTAAAAGAGGAGTACATGAGAACAAGAATTAAGTGATTTGGCAAAGTATAGCTTGAGTTATGAATTTTTGAAGTTGAACATGCAAGATAAATTTTATGTTCACTATGATTTTAAATTCTAATAACTTGATGTATATGCATGCTGAAATTATGAAATTTTTATGACATGTCTAATTATGAGTTGAGATTATGACTGTTAAATTTCATGATTTGAAGATGAGAAATGAATGAGTTATGATAATTACAAGGAATATATGTAAAGATGAGTATATATGCAAGAATATTCATGATATGATCAAGTTATTAAAGTGAGATTATTATGATCAATTCTCATATAAGTGATGAGAAATTTGGCAAAGTTTTAGTTTAATATGTTGAGTATATAATCTCATAAAGATTTCAATAAGTATGACATAAGTCATATTAATATCATGATTAAATGTTATGATTAAAAGTTGAAGTATGACTTGAGTTTATTTTCACTTTCAAGTTAATTAAGTGAAAATTTAATATAAGCCAATATTTAAAATTTGGGAGATATGATATATGATGAATTAAGTATTGGATTGAGTAAAAGATTAAGATGAGTTTATAAATCATGTTGATGATGTTGGAAAAAGTTAAGATGTTTGATGACTTAATATTTATTTGAGACATATTAAGCTTATTGAATATCTTTAAGATTCGGATAAGTAAGAGTTAAATCTTCTTGAGTATACGAGCATAGTACTTAGTATATTTGCTTATATTTTTATGTAGCTTGCAGATATAGCTACCCAAGAGCAACACTTACATTTTTCAAAAGTTTTCAAAAGAAGAAAGGTGGGGACCCAGACTGGGTATTACATTGAGTATAATATTGATATCATGTTCGAGGTATGTATACAGTTTAAGTTTATACGCTTGGGATGAGGAGGCATTCAGTTGTCTCAGAGTATATCCTAAGTTCTGATGGAGGCCGTTTGAGTTGTCTTGAGAAATATCCATCAGATTGTGCACAAGTATCTGATCAGATATCGGCCAAATTCAGTTTAAGTTACTGGAACAGATTTCCAGTCCAGATATATACCAAAGATCATGATATTGTATTATTATTGCTGTTTACTTTAGTATGGGTGTTTTTCAGGGTACAAGAGGATCAGTACTCACCCCCATTGTGTTTTTCAGATAACATGGTCGGGACGGAGGTGTGAGCTGAGCAGTGGTGGTGGTGGTCGTGCACTTAATTCAAGTGGACATTTATTAAGTATTTGATCTGTCTGTATAATAAACCACGTTTTTAAGTATTTTCGCTATACATATTAAGTATTGAACTTGCATTTCAGATTTCAAGTTTTTACCATTTCGAGAAGTATGAATATGGTACAGTTAAATGCAAGTTTAAAGGAAATCTGTTTTCTTTATGTCTAAAGAAGTATTAGACAAAAGTTAAAAGATAAATAGATTTTCAAGAAGATGAGTTTGAGTAGCATCCCGAGTTAGTCGCAAAAGATTTCAAAAGATTTATAAGTATTTTCGAAGTAAAAGTTGCGAAAAATTTACTCTGATGAGCGGGGTGTTACAGGTGGTATCAGAGCTACAGTTTTAAATGCTCTGTATACTAAAAGTTTAAGTTCTGAAAGAGAAAGTTTTTAGAGAAGCCAAAGGGTTTACAGAGAATTTCAAGAAAACCCGACCACACCACACTCACACCTCGCCGACTACCAGGTAAGTGTTGTTAAAAAGTTTTTATAAAAGTTTTTAAATATTTTCAAATTTACTAAGTCTATGCTCAATAAGAATTCAGATATCCGAACTCTAAAAATCAGTCTATATGTTCAGATTAGTATTAAAGTTTGAAATCTAGTTTATCAAATTAACTAGATCCAGAAAGAGACTCGAACGTTCTAAGTTAAGCCATCAGATTAAGATTTGAGTTAAGATCTGACTATAAAGGTTGATTATGTATTTGAGACAAGTATTAGAAGTAACGGTATTTCAGTATATAATAGCCAAAAAGTACGGGTAAATCATAGGGGTTTGAATAAGAACCAAAAGCCGGATAAGATCCTGTAGGCTTGAAACTGAACCGTAGAAATAAAGTTTCAGAAAATAGTCAATCTTTATAAGACAGAAGTTTTGATATCTTATCAGTTAGATATCATAAGCTAAAAATTGGCAAAGTTCGAGATTAAGTTATAAGTTATTTTTGTATTAGTACTTGTTAGTAACAGTACAACTATACAAATTACTTTTCAGAAATCAATGAGTATAAGTTTAAGGTATCGACATATAATAGTCATGTAGCCGGGAAAATTATGGAAACCTGAAATAAGGGTTATTAGTCCGAGTTTACCTGAAGACTTGAAAATCGAACCTTAAAAGATATCAGTTAATAAGTATTACACATTCCAGATACCGAGATAATTATTTAAACTTCTCGGAAGAATCTTTGAAGTTAAGCAAGAGTAATCTGGACATGTGAAAGTTAAATATAGCCCTTTTAATAAGTAAAGACTAATATGTTTTTTTATCTCTTTGGAGAAAGTATTTGTCCCCAAAGATAAATGATGAGTTAAAATCCATAAGTAAGAAATGGCGAGAAGAAGTGTTGATATCAAATTCAGTAATCAGAATTAAGGTACTAAGAGTCGGAATATATTATAACAAATTACCGACTTCTTAAGAAATTGCCGATTTCCGAAAGATCCAACTTCCGACAGACTGTCAAAAAAGGATCAAAACCGACATCCGAAACCAACGTAAGTAAACCGACTTCAAATCAACCGACTACCATAAAGTTTGAGCATTCCAACAGAAAGAAATCATTAGAAGCATCTGATTGGACCAACGAAACAAAAAGGCAATCATTGATGTTTCCCGCCGCCTCAAAATAAAGCAGCTCAATATTAAATGCATCTCTATCCATTTCGAAGAAGAGGACAAAAGCCACCGTACTATAAATAGCAGAATTTATGATAGTACGAGGATCTTTTTCAATCACATTGTACACGAACTTAAGACAATCTCGGTTTTCAGCTTAAAACCGACTTCTGTACTCTTGTGAACAAAATAAATGAAATCCAATTAAACCTTTATCTTCATGGTTTTGTACATCAACTGTGTTTAATTTTAAGTTGTTAATTCAAGACAGCAACAGTTTGGCGCTAGAAGGAGGGCGGCCAGGCACACTTCTCCCTTTTCAATTGTTTGTCTTGTAAAACAACACACAAAGGATGTCAAATTCTGGACGAAATGAACGAAATCCTGACCCTGGGATCAATCGTCATCCAACTCATACAACCGGAACTTCTGCCGTGCCATCTACATCAATTGATTATTCAGCTTTGTTTCAAGATCCAGAGTTCTTGAAAAACTTAACTGATTTTATGGCACGAACAAGAATAGAATCAACCGCAGCGGCTAATCCTCAAATTCACTCAACTCCAATTCCACGAAGAAATAATATTCCTGCAACATCACATGCAACTTCCCATCCACGTACACATGAATCACAACATGATGCAACGACTCAAAATCGTGGAGTAGTTCCAGTACAAACTCGAGTTCCAGAACCAGCGCGATCAGAAGCAACTGCAGAAAGCCATTCTGGACATCGACCACGACAGTCTACTCCATCGTTACCAGAACTATCACGACATGATCAACCTTCTGATTTACGACGCACTCTTGAACAAACTCATGCTCGTCGTGGGCAGAATGAATTACGTCGTTTGATTGAAAGAAATCGCCAAAGACGCGAATCAGAAGAGTTAGAAATGCTGAGAAAAAGAATTGTTGAGCTGGAGACTTGCCAAGACGAACATGAAGGACCACCACGACGAACTCCAATGATAGAAGAGACGTATCAAGAGGTTGGAACTCCTTTAGCCCCTCATTTAACGAGAGAGCCTATTCCGACTAAAGTGAAAGTTCCACAAATCGGCTTATATGATGGAACTTCTGATCCTGATGCTCATCTTGGTCAATACACATCTTGGATGGATCTTCATGGAGCAAATGAAGCACTCAGATGTCGGATGTTTTCCTTAACTCTAGGACCACGAGCTCAAAAATGGTATCATTCTCTATCTCGGTATTCAATCTCCACATGGCAGCAGTTGAGAACGGCCTTCCGCTCTCATTTTATCGGGGCCCGAGTATCTTTAATTCCCAAGGAGTCAATCGCAAATATTGTACAAAAAGATGATGAAAGCGTGAAAGACTACATTACTCGGTTCAACGAACGCATACAAAATATGGAGCAATGCCATCCTGAAACACTATTGGTCACAGCCATAGCCGGATTGAAGCCAAACTCGTTGTTCCGATGGAGTATATGTCAAAATAAACCGACTTCGTTTCAAGACTTTCTAGCTCGGGCCCAACAGCATATTTTAGCCGAAGAATCAATGTCGGTTCCTAATATCGACTTTTCCTCGTTGACCTCGTTGAAGTCGGAAGTCGGGCAGGAATCAAAAAAGAAGAAAAATAAATTTTTCAAGCCAAATAAGTCTCGATTTGGGAATCCAAAAATCCCCGAAGTACAAGAAGCCAGAACTAAATATCTTAATGAAGTTAAATCTAGCTACCAGACGGTATTCTCGGCAGGAGCAGCAACAATATTTGAAGAATTAAAAGGGAAAGGAATTCTTCCTGATCCTCGACCTGTCAGAACACCCGAAGAAAAACTTGATAAAACGAGATATTGTTCATATCATAAGTCGGCAGGCCATAATACTGATGAATGTCTCGGTTTACTTTCTGCCTTGTTGCGACTTATTGGGCATCCTCAAGTCCAAAGATTTGCCAAGAATGTTGATTACAAACGAAAAGGAAGAATGCCCGATTTGCCAGACGATGAAGACGATGAAGAGCGTCCAATTAATCCAAAACGGGTGAGATCGAATGAGAAAGAAATATACATGATGAATCAAAGAGAAAAAGATTTGACTGAAATGATGTATCGAGGAGGATACTATAATCCAGACAACTCACACCATGTACCTCGGGTCAACAACAGCAGTAATGCAACATTGGAATCACGAAGGCAAATAAAAGCGTATGCTCGAAAAGCTTTTAACTCGGGAAAAACAGTTTTAACTACCGACCTCCGAGATAAAATTAATGCTCGGAACAATTGCCCGATTACATTCAATGTTGATGATGCAAGTTATTTTGCTCACCCTCATGCTGATCCCTTAATAATCACGGCACCCATCTGTGGAATACCAATACATCGTATGTTGGTGGACACTGGAGCATATTCAAGTATTATGATGTTACGTACATTTGAACAAATGGGAATCGATCCAGCCGAGCTAAAACCCTGCAAGGATCAAGTACAAGGCTTTAATGGAACCATAACGACAACCCTTGGCGAAATCACTATGCCAATTCGGTTCGGAATCCCTGGACAAGCCTCCAAAGTTATTATGGAGACATTCAAGGTCATGGATCTTAAAAATCAATATAATGCCATCATTGGACGGACTGCTTTATACAAGCTTCGTGCAGCTGTATCAATATTTCATTATGCTCTGAAATTTCCTACTAATAATGGAGAAGGAACTCATTATGGAGACCAGTACGAAGCTCGCGGAATGGTATGGGTAAAACCCTGGCATGAACCCTGTATGCCCATACATATGATGGAGGACATCGAAGAAAGTCAAGAAAATTCAACACTCATCAACTCGGAATCATGCATTACCGAGATGGAACTCGATCCTGTGAAATTAAACAACGATTTTTGTGATCGTGGAAGACGTCCGGGAAAAGAGCCAATTAGAGAGGAAGATGTACTTGACCCGCGAGTTCAATTTAAGGAGAAAAGTAAACTTGAACGAGCCGAACCATCAGAAGAGGTCGAGATAATATTCATTGATGATCCAGTTTGTCACAAGTCGGTGCAAATTGGGGCCAATCTTCAAGAACCAATACGAACTCGGCTCATTCAATTCCTCAAAGCTAATTCCGACGTGTTTGCCTGGAAACACGAAGATATGAAAGGAATTGATCCAAAGGTCGCTTCTCATCGACTCAACTTAGATCCAACAATTAAACCAGTGGTCCAAAAACGACGAAAACTCGGTCCTGATCGACAGAAAGCTCTCGAAGAAGAAGTTCAAAAACTGGTTGACAACAAGTTCATTCAAGAGACCAAATACCCGACTTGGGTGTCAAATCCTGTTCTCGTGAAAAAGAGTTCTGGTGCATGGCGGCTTTGCATTGATTTTACCGACTTAAACAAAGCCTGTCCCAAAGATAGTTATCCTTTACCGCATATCGATTACATGGTGGATGCCACAGCTGGACATGAATTGATGAGTTTTATGGATGCATATTCAGGTTATAATCAAATTCCAATGAACCCTGAAGAGGCAGAACACACATCTTTTTATTCAGCCCGAGGATTATATTGTTATACTATGATGCCGTTCGGTCTTAAAAATGCTGGGGCCACATATCAAAGGCTGGTTAATAAAATGTTCGCCAAACTCATCGGCCATACCATGGAAGTTTACGTGGATGACATGTTGGTCAAGTCGGTTCACGCGGCCGATCACATTGATCACTTACAGGAAATGTTCAACATCTTGAGAGAATATTCAATGGTGCTTAACCCAAAGAAATGTACTTTCGGAGTCGGTTCTGGAAAATTTTTGGGATATATCGTCACTCAACGGGGTATTGAAGCTAATCCAGTGAAAATAAAGGCAATTATGAATCTCTCGCCTCCCACATCGGTAAAAGGAGTTCAAGCCCTTACCGGCCGACTTGCTGCCTTAAATCGGTTTCTATCCAAATCAACAGATCGATGCAAACTCTTCTTCGAATCTATAAAGAAGGGAAAATGCTTCGAATGGACAGAAGAATGTCAACTAGCTCTGGATAAAATAAAAGAAACACTCCTTCAAATCCCGACTTTACAGAAACCGATTCCCGAAGAAATGCTATATCTATATTTGGGGGTAAGTGACTCTGCAATCAGTGCTGTTCTTATTCGTGAAGAAGGACGTCAACAGTATCCAATCTACTATATCAGTAAGGCCTTACATGAAGCTGAATTACGATACCCGGCGATGGAGAAGTTGGCATATGCCCTTGTTATCGCTGCTCGAAAGTTACGTCCTTATTTCCAAGAACATTCAATAACGGTACTCACTTCTTATCCCTTGAAGTCGATTTTACACCGACCTGATACGTCGGGAAGACTAATCAAATGGGCCGTAGAACTCGGTCAATATGATATTCATTACAAACCGAGAACTGCAATAAAAGCTCAAGCTTTATTCGACTTTATTGCCGAATTTACTCCTGCAATCGAGACAATCAATGAAAATCAATCATGGACGTTGTATGTTGATGGCTCCTTAACTCAACATCGAGCTGGAGGAGGAATCATTCTTATTGACCCTCAAAACAAGATGTTTTGTCATTCTGTCAAGTTCCTCTTTCCAGCAACAAATAACGAAGCCGAGTATGAAGCCTTCCTATCTGGATTAAATCTTGCAAACTCCATGAATGTAAAGAAGCTGAAGGTATTCTCCGACTCACAATTGCTCGTAAATCAAGTCCGTGGAGATTTTGAAGTTAAAGAACCTCGGCTACTTCCATATTTGGCGCTCGTAAAACAGAAGATGTCTCGATTTGATATTCAGTTGGAACATATTCCTCGTTCACAAAATGTTCCAGCTGATGCTCTGTCTAAACTTGCATCAAGTACCGGATTGGAGGATGTCGAGTATGTCCAAGTCGGTCATCAAGAAATACCCTCTATTTCTGTACCTGAAGTCTTACATGCCGAGTTACAGAAATCCCCGACTTGGATGACACCGATTATAACATACTTGGAAACAGGAGCTTTACCTCAAAATCCAAAAGAGGCTCAAACACTTCGCATACGAGCTGCCCGGTTTACACTAGATAATGAAATTCTTTATAAACGAGGATACTCTCTTCCCCTGCTGAAATGTTTAACTGAGCCAGAGTCACGATATGTCCTTGAAGAAGTCCATGAAGGAATCTGTGGGAATCATCATGGAGCACGAACACTAGCATACAAAATACTTCGACAAGGATATTATTGGCCGTCTTTGAAAGCAGATGCAATGAATTGGGTACGAAAATGTGTGAAGTGTCAAATATTCTCCCCAAACATAAATCAGAACCCAGAACCTTTAAAATCGGTCTATAGTCCATGGCCGTTTGCCAGATGGGGAATCGATATAATCGGTCCACTGCCAACTGCAAAAGGAGGTGTTCGATTTGCTATAGTAGCAGTCGATTATTTTACCAAGTGGGCCGAAGCTGAACCATTAACTACGATAACCGAACAGAAAGTAGTGGACTTTGTTTGGAAATCGATCATATGCCGGTTCGGTATACCGAGTTCAATAATAACTGACAACGGTCGACAGTTCGAAGGAAAACAACTCGAAGCTCTTTGTGAAGAATATCGGATTAAACACTTCTTTTCTTCGCCATACCATCCTCAATCTAATGGGCAAGTCGAAGCCATCAATAAGATCATCAAAAATGGCTTGAAAGTTCGACTTGATGCAGCAAAAGGATCATGGCCTGAAGAATTACCACATGTACTGTGGGCCTATAGGACAACAGCAAGCAACGCAACAGGGGAAACACCATTTTCTCTAACTTATGGGTCAGAAGCAGTAATCCCTGTTGAACTCGGGTCTCCGACTTATCGGATAACGACATTTCAAGAAGAAACCAACTCGGAAAATCTGAAAGCCAATCTGGATCTTCTGGATGAAACTCGTCTCATGGCAGAACTTAAAAATGCTGCATACAAACAGAAAAGTGAAAAATATATCAACTCGAAGATGAAGCCTCGATCATTTCAAGTCGGCGACTTGGTACTCAAAAGAATTACTGGACCAGATCCGGGGCCTTTAAAACCGAAGTGGGAAGGACCATTCAAGATAAATCAAGTACTTCCAAAAGGTACTTACCGACTTGAAAAGCCAAATGGATTAACTCTGCCATATCCTTGGAATGCTGTTTATCTGAAGAAATATTTCCAGTGAAAGTTCTTGATGTAACAATGACTCTGTACACATTTTGATGTATATAATGAATTTGTGTGCTAAAGAGTCTCTTAAAAAGAGCCGAGATACTTTAACTTGGCATGTCATTAGTCTTTATTTAGCCAAGGTTATAACTTGGACAAGACTAATGCATCATTTCTTCAAAAGAACCGAGATATTTTAACTCGGTATACTGTTAGTCTTTATATAGCCAAGCTTATAACTTGGACAAGACTAATGCTTAAAATTTTTATAAGATATTTCAAATTTAAACCGAGCCTTATTAACTCGGTAAGTTATATCTTTTCGACCAAACTAATAACCTTCGAATACCAAAGTACAGTGACTTGGGAAGGTTATGGACTTAATAAAATTAATGTCGGATTGTCTTGAAATTCAAATCCTGAAGATTGGTTTGAAATAAGATAACATCCGAGTTCCCATCTCAAAAGATGGTGTCCACTTGAAAATTTAAAGTTTGGCCGACTTCTTAACACTTGAAATATTCAGCTAAAGTAAAAAGCCATGCTGGATATATGAATGGAAAAACTTAAAATGAAATTTTCATTCATACTTAATAAAATCTATTACAATAGAAGGATTGTGCCCCAACATGCCGGGAACACAATTCACCAAAAAAAAAAAAAGACAAAAATAAGCAAATACTGCTAAGTTGACTTTGCCGGTTCATCAACTGCCCTGGCTAGATCAGCGTTGCCTTCATCTTCATCGGCTACTTTGACTCCTTCGGCACCATCCTCCTTCTCGGCTGCTTTTTCCGCATCGTTCTTGATAATCTGTTCGTACATCATGCGGCTAATGATGTCGAAAACTCGGTCCTCTTCAGCCTTGGCAGCCTGTTCGAGCTCAGAAAGGGTCACGGGGATATGCTTGTCTAAAACTGTATCTTCTCCCCCGACTTCAGATGACTTCGTCGCTTCAGACTGATCACCTTTCTGCGACAGCTCCGCAACTTTTCTCTCGAGGAAGGCCACAACCGACTTCCGAAGCTGCTCAGGAGTCATTTTCTCTAGTTCTTCCTGTAAGCTGACTTCGGATAAGGTTTTCACATAGATGTTAGCCAGCTCCGACTTCTTTTCCTTCTCCCCCTCCAGCACCATGTTAACAAAAGCGCGACGAAGACGAGCCTCCCTTTCTTGGCCCGACTCAGAAATCTCAAGACCGGCTTCGGCCCTGATAGAAGCAAGAAGGCCCTCACAGAAATTTTTCTCGTCCTCGTCCGCCTCAATATGAGTCGACGTGATGGAAGGGTTGAAGTTATGGCTTCGAATTTTGTGCAGAAGGAACTGACGAACTTCCTCGATGCCATACAAACCGTCGTCGAAACGCTCAACCATCCAACGTAGGTTGAGACAAGTATTCATCTCAAATTCGCGATCCTCATCTTCGGAGTCGGACTCTGCTTTTTCCTTGAGTCGGTTGGCCTCTGCCTCAAGAATTCTCCCTGCTCGGAGACCGTCGTTATACTTTTCCTCGGCAAGTTTGATCTTCTCTTCCTGAAGCTTACTGAGTTTAGCCAAATGTGCGTCTCGGTCCCTCTTCAACAGTTCTTCAACCTCGGACCGACTCTTCCGAGTAACCTCATGGGCTTCCTGCTCCTTTCGAAGAAGGCTCTCGCACCGAGATAGCTGCTCTTCTAATACTTTGACGCGCTGCTCGGAAGTAATAACCTGACTCGTCAGCTTCAGAACGTCATTGTCAAGGGAAGCCTTATCAACTCTCAGAGCCTCGATCTCGCCCTGAGCAATCGTCAACTGTTCGGTTTGCTCATCAATCTTCACTTGCAGCTCCTTCTCCTTGGCTGCTGCTTCTACTCTTAGAGATGCAAGTGCTCCATCTCTAAGTTCCAACGTATGCTTCTTCTCATCGACCTGGGCCGCGTTAAGCCGAAATTCATCCTCGGCCATCACTAAACTGACAAGCGCGCGACCCAAACAAGCCTTGGCATATTTGAACTTATACGCACTGGCCAGTGAGGACACGCCGATCTCGGACCTCGGATCCCATACCATCATAGGGACCCGAGCAGCATCTATGACGTGGGCAGGCAGCTCCACAGTACTTGATATCTCGGGAATCTCAACTGATTCAAAAGTCGAGAACCACTTCTCGACCGATTCCCGAGGCTGCCTGAAATTCAAGAATCTCTCCTCATCCATTGGCAAGAAGGACCGATCAATAATGGGCTCCTTCTTCTTCTCGCGATCACTGCCATCGTGCTTCTTTTTTCTCCGCTCCTCGGCTACTGGAATATTTTCAGCTTGCCTTTTCCTCGCCCGAGTAGCTGGCACTTGTTCAGCAATAGTTTCTTGGCCTTCCTCAGGCTCATCAGAAGCCAAATCAATAACTGGCGGATTTTCAACTGGAACAACCTCAACAACCGGCTCGACTTCGGGTGCAGTAGCAGTAGCAGCGGCAATAGCGGCCATCGGACCTTCGGCCGCAATAGCCAGAGGATTTGGTTGAGGTACTACAACCGCCGTCGCCGACGTCGCACCATCACCAACGTCGGTTCTCGGCGGATTCATGATAGGGTTCTCCAAGTAAGCCTTCACCAACTTCTTGCGACCCATTCCCGTCAAGCGTAATTCCTTGCTTTTCCCAACTTTGGTTCGGAGGTCTAGATTCGGACTGCTCTGACGGAAAGCTCTGGCGTCACGAGTAGTCTTGAAACCGAGAACCCCAATAAGTGGATAATAAACTGCAAATACGAAATCGAGCTGTTATTAGTCTCAAAAACAGCCGACTTCGAATAAGATGAACAAAAAATTTCTAAAAGCTTACCTGGTTGGAACGAACTGTCAGAAATCTCGGGACAAAGACCAGCAGCTTTCAATCTCGTGTTCTTCAAAAGTAACTTAAAGCTACGCTGAGCTTTCTTCAACTTAAATAACTCGGTGATCCTCTCCTTTAAAGTTGAACCGAGTTTTGATCCCTTGCTCTTGGCTGCAAATAACAAGACCTGTTAGTACAAAAATAAACAAGGCCAGAGCCATTCAGAAAAACAAAGGCAAGAAACTTACAAACTGCAGAATTAATGTTGATAGGGATTGTCATCCCATCAATTAAGGGTTTTGAAAAATTTGGAGTCTGCCAATCTCCTCCGACCCATAGCCACTCTTCTTGAAATCCATGGAGCGACTCAGGAATGTCGGAAATCAGATCACCGATCTTTAATCCCTCTTGGGGCCTACCCGCACAGGCATAGCAAATCAATGGGTCGGCAACCTGTCTGTCGGTACATCGCCGGAACGAAAATAGACTCCTAATCTCCTCAATGGTTGGCATCTCCCAACCCTTCTCCTTCAACAGCACCATAAGACCGATTATTCTTTTCCATGAATTTGGTGCTATCTGACACAGACCAATTCCCCAATTCCTTAAGTAGTCTGTAATTAAAGTGGGGAGGGGGAACCGAAGTCCAGACCTCAGCGAATCGGCAAATACACCAACACAACCTGGAGGCGGACACGTAATCCTTTCGCCTGGATATGGCGCGAACAGTTTAACCGACGAGGGAATATAAACCTCCTCTCGAAGAATCACGATGTCGGCATCGGTAAGAATGCTTGGTTCGCCGCGATATTCATCAATTGGTTCAGGCCATCGCCGAGCTGGACGTCTCCAATAGTCAGGAAGCGACATCGCGTCTTCTTCAACTTTCTGGTCTATTTCGACGATGTCTCTATTTAGATTCAATCGTCTAACTAATAAAGGATCCCACCGATAATACTCAAGAGGCAATTCCAAATCCTCATCGGTAAGGATCGGAATGTCCGAAATCGTTCGGCTACTGCTATTTTCGGTTTGCGCAGACATCTCGAAATCGATGAAAACAAAAATTCGAAACAAAATACGAAAACAAGAAAGATTAGGGTAAACTCTTACCAAGGCTTTTGAAGAACTCTGGGTTGATGAAAAGATCACAGAAAAAAGCGAATGCACGAAGAGAATACGTAAAGAAGAGATTGCTGAAAGAACGCAAGAAAAATCGAAGAGATTAAAGGTACAGAAATTTTTTGCGCCCCAAAACCGACTTCAATTTATAGGTTTTGATTTATGACCGTTAGAAGCATCCGGAAACGGCGCGTGTAACGGACGCATCTTCAAGGGGCATAACGTTACAGTAATTATTATTCTACGTGGCCATACCCTGAAACGCCATGTCGTTACAAAATTGTATCCGTTGGGCCCATTTAATGCGGACACGTCTTTTAAGAGCCGCCATGTCAGATCAAACATCGTGAAGTGTCAAGCAAAGCAAAGTGTTCTCGTGTCGGTAAATGACGCAAAGCAAGTCGGAATAAGATGAAGCAACAAACGACATCAGCAATCATTTAAAAAGCTTCAAATACTTACTGATGTCGGGGGCCTCACTGTTGATATCAAATTCAGTAATCAGAATTAAGGTACTAAGAGTCGGAATATATTATAACAAATTACCGACTTCTTAAGAAATTGCCGATTTTCGAAAGATCCAACTTCCGACAGACTGTCAAAAAAGGATCAAAACCGACATCCGAAACCAACGTAAGTAAACCGACTTCAAATCAACCGACTACCATAAAGTTTGAGCATTCCAACAGAAAGAAATCATTAGAAGCATCTGATTGGACCAACGAAACAAAAAGGCAATCATTGATGTTTCCCGCCGCCTCAAAATAAAGCAGCTCAATATTAAATGCATCTCTATCCATTTCGAAGAAGAGGACAAAAGCCACCGTACTATAAATAGCAGAATTTATGATAGTACGAGGATCTTTTTCAATCACATTGTACACGAACTTAAGACAATCTCGGTTTTCAGCTTAAAACCGACTTCTGTACTCTTGTGAACAAAATAAATGAAATCCAATTAAACCTTTATCTTCATGGTTTTGTACATCAACTGTGTTTAATTTTAAGTTGTTAATTCAAGACAGCAACAAGAAGCTAGAAAGATACTAACCGGAACTCTAGCACAAGCTAGGTGTTTTCGGAAAATTAACAATTTCCTTAAAGTTTAGTATAGCTATTTATTAATGGTTATACTGTTCAAGTCATATAGTTAGTGGTTTTAAAATGCGCGAGGCAAAGTTTCAAAACCACAACTGAGTAAAGTTTAAGAAGCATAGAATCTTGACTAAATCAAGAAGTTATCTCAGTCCAGAAACAAGTAGTATTGATGTGTGAATCAAGTATATAAGAGAAGAGTATATTTTGCACAATCAATCTACTTGATAGATGGAAATTCTAATATCATTGAAAGTCGAAAGCAAGACAAAGATTCGAGCACACTGTTGAGAATTTCCTTATTTCTAAAAAGCTAGTATAGAAATATCAGAAAAAGGAGATACAGATAAGCATAAAGGAATTCTCAACTAGTACAAAGTTATATTGCATAAAGGGAGGGTGCGTCTCTAGAGCACAAGACTCCATAACTCTGGCACCCATCATGGCTGTAGTTTAACAAAGATAGATCTAAAGGATCAAATGCTCAGTTGCGTTTGAATCCTGGAGTTTCTACAGAATCTTGAACTGTTGAGATGCTGTTTTGAAGTTTCTTGATAAGTTCAGAGGAAGTGTTAGCAGACTTGAATATTTCTCTTTGGAAAGGAGATAAAAATTTGATACACTCCTTCATCTAGAAATCCAAGCAAGTGGTGGAAAAAGTTATTGAAATTTAACAGACCAATAGGTTTGGTATGAAATTTCATTTCTGCCCAAGTAGCAAGGGTAAAAGTAGTCATTAAAGTTGCATATCCACCTGGAAGAATGATGAAAGCATCACAACCAGATATCATAGACATCAAACATTCATAAATTGAAAGAGTTATCATCAAAGTAGCAGAATCTTTGACAACCTTTGATGAAGTGAGATAAAAAGGAAGGATACTTCTCACCTGGATATTAAAGCATTTAGCAGCCATTAAGAGGTTGTTAAAGAAATAGATACTAGTTCCTCCATAAAGTATGTTGATTTTATGTTTTCCCAACTCTTTCACCAGTTGGCTTACAACATAGATGTTATGGGGGAATAGTACAAATCTAGAACCACCAAGAACGCACACAGTTCTAATGGGTTGAAGAAGTTTGGAACCTTGAAAAGACTCGGTAGTAGCCATTTATTATGAGAGATATTTGGTTATGAAGATAGATTTGCCTTTTAAAGAAGAGAAGTCCCGACAAGAAAGCAGTTGAGTTTTAAATGACTCTTATCTGTCAGAAGCGATAAGATCTATATACAGTACATCGGTACTATCAAGAACAATGTTGACAAACATGATCATTGGAAATAATATTTTCCAGACTATAGAGTTTTTCTTCATGTTTGAGCAGAAGCCATAAAGACATCAGTTCTCGATGCACATATCCACTAGAATGTGTATTAAGAATCTGCTGAATAGTTTGATCCAGAGATTCCTTACTCAAGCCATTCTTGATGAAAGTGATTTTATCTTCTCGATTATTTGACACAAAGCCTAAAGAAGTACAACGAGTGTCACAGTTCCAGCGAGCACATTTATAGCAGCCGTCTATTCTTTTTGCTCTACGTTTCTTGGCAAAAGTGCTTTTACCCATACCTGATAGATACTTGTATGCATTGGGATATTCGCCAGACAGACGGACTTTTGCTTCAATCAGCCATCTTATATCATTTGGGATATTATTGAGCATAAGTACTCTCAACCTTTTGTTGTAGAAAATTATTTTATTTTTTTACCGTGTACCGAATCGAAGGATTCGTTACCCGAGTCAATCTCTCGAGGAAGACTGTTCGGAATTTAGCGTTGGTCTTGATCACACACGAAATGAAAATAAGTACTAAACACTCTAATCACGATTGATTTGGGGAATCAACTAAAACAATCTAGAACTAGAAAAACAATTTAAAGAAATAACAATTAAATTTCTAGAGAAAAAGAAGAAGGTCTAGGGGTCGGGAAATCTCATCAAGTCTTAAACTATGTTGAACGCTTATTTGTTCGGTCACGAGATTAAACAAGCCTACACGTCTAGAGGGCTATACTCAATAACTCTTCGTAACAAGAGCACAAACATAAACAATAAATTCATTCAAACAAGCATCACATAGACAATACTTTTACGAACATGTCTACTCTATACGAGCCTAAATAGACCGAAGTCTCCCCTCTCGGTTCTAAACATCGATTAACTAGGTTAGAATGGTGATCAATCAACTAACCATATAATTCACACAACTCGTATAGATTGAACAAAACACATTCCTCATAATTCAAAACAAGAATCAAAATCCCTAACCCTAGGTGAATGGATTACCTCATGCTTAGATTCAATTTCATGTTAACCGGAATTAAGAACATAAAACCAATCAACAATAATAAAATAGAATTGAAAAACTTACAATCGGATTAAGAGTTGCAAGATTTCAATCCAAATAACTTTGTGTCCAACAATCCAAGCATGAGAGAAAAAAAAGAAAAGCGGAGAAATTTATCCTAACAATATTGAGTTTTTGGAGAGAAAAATTGAAAGGAACGAATTGGGGATTGTTCCTTAGGTCTGGGGGATCGTTTTTATATATAGTGCTCGAAAAACGGAGCTAATCGAGTAAAAACGGAGAAAAATAAAAACAAGGTCCAACAGGTCGCGACTCGCGAGTTGACTCGCGAGTCGCGAGTCTAACGGGTCGTGGGGTTGCGCAGCTGGTCGGAGGCTCTATTAAAGTCGTGAGTCGCGACTTTGCTCTCGCGAGTCGCGACGTAGGCTCGCGAGTCGCGACTTTGGACTGCACTGCGCCATTTTACGTTTCGGGCTCGTTTGGGCTCGTCCAAACTCGGAATTGAGTTCCGTTTTTTGCTACGCGTCGCTAACGAACCCATCTATCCAATTGTGCTCTCGAAATCAACTTTTCCTGAAGATAAAATTCGCCCGAAGCTCCCGACCTACACACCAAAAACGACAAAACACGAAGAAAATCGGGAAAACAAACGAAAAAATACCTAAAGACTCAAAATGAAGGAAAACACATAATAAAACACGAAACGGACTAAAAACTAAAGAAACGACCTAAAACGGGAGAAAAAGAAAGATAAAATAAACACGAAAAACGCAACAAAAATAGGACAAACAACTCCCTCACACTTAAACCTTTGTCCGTCCCGAACAAAAAGAAAAGAAAAGAAAAGAACGATAAAAAAACTAAAACCGAGCATGGTCAACAGTCATTAACAAGATAGCCTCAACATGTTCAACTTCAACAATGAGCATTCAAATGGCATATACGAGCATCAGACAACTACATGCTTGATCACTATACCTCAACATGGCGTTCTCTCAGTATGGGAATATATATATATATATGCCTCACTCGAATTTTTATACAGATAAAGATGGGTGCACTCAAATTGGTCGATAACAAGTTCAATCATATGCTTGCCCATTGTCTAACTTCTACTCTATACCAACCAAAATCGAAACTAGTGCATCAAAAGGTCTTTCATGGTTGTAACGTAGGCTCTTTGGTTAGGTAGATAAATATAGGCTAAGTGGCTCGAATTCATTACATAACTCAAACACCTTACCCCAAGAATGATGCACTCAACCGGTTGCACAAACATACCGGATCTTCCCCCACACTTTTTCTAAAACCACACGTTTCACCCATCTTATTTTGTTTTGCTTTTTGCTTTTTTTTTCTTTTTTTTTGTGTGCGACCTTTTTTGGTCACTTTTTTTTTAAACCTCTTTGGACATTTACATCCATTCGGCTACATCTTTTTTTTTTTAACAAGAATCAAAATCCCTAACCCTAGGTGAATGGATTACCTCATGCTTAGATTCAATTTCATGTTAACCGGAATTAAAAACATAAAACCAATCAACAATAATAAAATAGAATTGAAAAACTTACAATCGGATTAAGAGTTGCAAGATTTCAATCCAAATAACTTTGTGTCCAACAATCCAAGCATGAGAGAAAAAAAAGAAAAGCGGAGAAATTTTATCCTAACAATATTGAGTTTTTGGAGAGAAAAATTGAAAGAAATGATATTGGGGATTGTTCCTTAGGTCTGGGGGATCGTTTTTATATATAGTGCTCGAAAAACGGAGCTAAAACGAGTAAAAACGGAGAAAAATAAAAACAGGGTCGAACAGGTCGCGACTCGCGAGTTGACTCGCGACTCGCGAGTTTAACGAGTCGTGGGGTTGCGCAGCTGATCGGAGGCTCTGTTAAAGTCGCGAGTCGCGACTTTGCTCTCGCGAGTCGCGACGTAGGCTCGCGAGCCGCGACTTTTCTCGCGAGTCGCGACTTTCGACTGCACTGCGCCATTTTACTTTTCGGGCTCGTTTGGGCTCGTCCAAACTCGGAATTGAGTTTCGTTTTTTGCTACGCGTCGCTAACGAACCCATCTATCCAATTGTGCTCTCGAAATCAACTTTTCCTGAAGATAAAATTCGCCCAAAGCTCCCGACCTACCCACCAAAAACGACAAAACACGAAGAAAACCGGGAAAACAAACGAAAAAATACCTAAAGACTCAAAATAAAGGAAAACACATAATAAAACACGAAACAGACTAAAAACTAAAGAAACGACCTAAAACGGGAGAAAAAGAAAGATAAAATAAACACAAAAAACGCAACAAAAATAGGACAAACACCTTTCTACACGAGCTCGATAAATTCTCTTTACGATATTAAGAGGAAGAAAAGAATAGAATTTCTAGATTTTTAGTAGTGCTAAATCCATTGGTGAAATCAGACCATTGCTGAAGAAGATGGAAGGATTTCCAAGTATGTTTATAAAAGAAAGATGAGTATGAGATAAGTTTTTGGGTATGATTATATTATACTGAATGTCAGAAGATGCACAGCCAGTATGCATTTAATGCAGTTGAAATCAGATGTGAGATGTCGGCAATAAGTGAGATGTTGCGACATTATTATTACAGTTGAATCATTAAAGGTAAATAAAGTGTACCTTAATGGTTGGACTTGTGGTATGACCAGAGAATGGTCAAGTTATTCCACATCAGAACAGAAGTTCAACGAAATTCTCGACTATAGTTAAGTCGGAGAAGTTGAAGTAAATATCAATAGTAATATTGACTAAAAAGATTTCTCGAGAGAGAAGCAAGTATAGAATGGAGATGTGACTTGTTAATGATTACAAGTGACATCGACATTAAGGTACAACACATATAGATGTTCCGCAACCGAAGGGCCCCGGGTAGTGGGTAAATCGTATGCAATGTATTGCATAGGCAGTCAGATAAGTATTTTATATCAATTCTTCTCTAAAGTTGTCCAGTGGGCATAAAGTTTTAAGTAACAAAGTTACTTAAGTATGTGTGCGATTCAGAGTATGTGCTTTTGCACAATGAGTTTCAGTAAGATTTAACCTACGAGGACCAGCCGATAGAAGTTTTGGACCAGAAAGTTTATTGGCTGAGGAATTGAGATATTTCCTCGTAAGTATAAAATGGAATCGCCACATAGAGTTAAATGCCCCTGGGAAGTGAGAAATTGATATTAGCACTCGTTTTCTAGATTTCGAGTTCTGATATATATATATATATATATATATATATATATATATATATATATAAACATAGTTGTATATATCTCAGTTTCAGTATTTCCGAGGATGAAAATAGTTTTAAGGGGGGTAGATTGTAATATCCCATTCAGTAATTAATAAAAGTAATTATTCTAAGTTGAACTAATTACTTTTATTAATAATGTTCGTTCCTAGTTCTGAGCCAGTTATTAAGTTATTCAGTTAAAAGTTCGCCTTTAAGTCGAAAGTATTCTCGGTTAAATTTTATTCAGTAATTGAGCCAGTTCAATAATTAATTAATTCCGGTCTGTTTATTTTTATAAATAGATTTATAAGACGGGATTAATTAATATAAGATAACGAATAATCGAAATTGAGTATATTTTGATTAATCGTTTAAGATAAGTAGTGAACTGAACTCAAGTATGTTCGGTCATGAGTTGAACTTAATTAAGAAATAGCCGAGCCTTAGTACTAAATACTTAGAATTTTTCTAAGTGTTCAAGTCATCAAGATAAGATCATAATATTGAGCTTTAGCATAAGTTGATACAAGTTAAGTCTCGAAGTGCGGTTAAGTATCCATGAACATTTAAGTGATAAATGTTCAAAGAAGTGAGAAAATTTATTTAGAGATTATAGTCTATTTAAATTATTTTAAGAGGAACCGAAATTTTTAGAATTTTCGGTTTTACGGTAATCGTTCGGTTTAAGTCCGAATGTAGTTCCGTAAATGTAGAATATTTCAAGATAATTATATTAGATCCTAAGAAGCAATATGTTTATTAAATTGAAGAAAAACTGTGAGTAAAGGATTTAAAGTTTAGAATTTTCAGTTTTACGGTAAACGTTCGTTTTAAGTCCGAATTGAGTTCCGTAAATTGTATTATTCTCGGTTTATTAGCATGATCCAAGACCATATATGAGCATTACTTTTCAGTAAAAGAGTTTTAAAAATCAGCCATTTTGAAAGAAAATGCATAAGTAATAAAAAAAAGGGATGATTTTTATTATTTTTATTATTTTGTTCCAAAGATTTTTATATGATGAATGGTGACATCTTTTCAATAATATATGGAATCAATTACATCACATTAAGCACGAAATTTTGGTCATCAATTGGTGAGAATGAGATGAGAAAATCAAAACAAAGTTTTGCTAAGTCTTTAAGTTAGCATTTTTTTTTCAACAATTGGTGAGAATTTTATTAAACTTGGTGCAATAAGTTTTATCTACCAAATGCTCATTCATGGCTATGAATAGAGGCCATTTTTTATGATTAATTATGTTTGGATAAGAATACAAGTTAATCATAAAATAGTTTATGATTAATTAAGTTTATAAGTTTAAATTGTTTATTTTGTTCATTTCTTCACTCCATTATGATGTCTTGCCAAATTGTGCCTATAAATAGAGGCCTAAAAATCAGAGTTCTCACACCAAAGAAAAGTACCAAAAGATATATATGAGTGTAAGAGAGATAAGTAATAGAAATTGTGAAGAAGTGAAGAATTTAGAAGTAAAGAATCAAGTTACGATTCTAGCAAGAAGGAGGTAATTTACTTATCTTAAAGTTTTATGCTTAAGTTCATGTTTTGATAATGATTTTACATGTTTATAAGTAAGTATATCATGATTTAGAAGTTAAACTTATAATTGATTCTATGAATACAAAGAGTTAAAGTTGTTCAAGATCAATTATATGATATATGTGCTTGATTTGATGAGATGTTGATAAAGATATGAATAAGATGGAAAAATATGATTTAAATGAATGATTCTTATGTAAAAGAGGAGTACATGAGAACAAGAATTAAGTGATTTGGCAAAGTATAGCTTGAGTTATGAATTTTTGAAGTTGAACATGTAAGATAAATTTTATGTTCACTATGACTTTAAATTCTAATAACTTGATGTATATGCATGCTAAAATTATGAAATTTTTATGACATGTCTAATTATGAGTTGAGATTATGACTGTTAAATTTCATGATTTGAAGATGAGAAATGAATGAGTTATGATAATTACAAGGAATATATGCAAATATGAGTATATATGCAAGAATATTCATGATATGATCAAGTTATTAAAGTGAGATTATTATGATCAATTCTCATATAAGTGATGAGCAATTTGGCAAAGTTTTAGTTTAATATGTTGAGTATATAATCTCATAAAGATTGTATTAAGTATGACATATTAATATCATGATTAAATGTTATGATTAAAAGTTGAAGTATGACTTGAGTTTATTTTCACTTTCAAGTTAATTAAGTGAAAATTTAATATAAGCCAATATTTAAAATTTGGGAGATATGATGTATGATGAATTAAGTATTTGATTGAGTAAAAGATTAAGATGAGTTTATAAATCATGTTGATGATGTTGGAAAAAGTTAAGATGTTTGATGACTTAATATTTATTTGAGACATATTAAGCTTATTGAATATCTTTAAGATTCGGATAAGTAAGAGTTAAATCTTATTGAGTATACGAGCATAGTACTTAGTATATTTGTCTATATTTTTATGTAGCTTGCAGATATAGCTACCCAAGAGCAACACTTACATTTTTCAAAAGTTTTCAAAAGAAGAAAGGTGGGGACCCAGACTGGGTATTACATTGAGTATAATATTGATATCATGTTCAAGGTATGTATACAGTTTAAGTTTTTACGCTTGGGATGAGGAGGCATTCAGTTGTCTCAGAGTATATCCTATGTTCTGATGGAGGCCGTTTGAGTTGTCTTGAGAAATATCCATCAGATTGTGCACAAGTATCCGATCAGATATCAGCCAGATTCAGTTTAAGTTACTGGAACAGATTTCCAGTCCAGATATATACCAAAGATCATGATATTGTACTATTATTGCTGTTTACTTCAGTATGGGTGTTTTTCGAGGTACAAGAGGATCAGTACTCACCCCCATTGTGTTTTTCAGATAACAGGATCGGGACGGAGGTGTGAGCTGAGCAGTAGTGGTGGTGGTCGTGCACTTATTTCAAGTGGACATTTATTAAGTATTTGATCTGTCTGTATAATAAACCACGTTTTTAAGTATTTCCGCTATGCACATTAAGTATTGAACTTGCATTTCAGATTTCAAGTTTTTACCATTTCGAGAAGTATGAATATGGTACAGTTAAATGCAAGTTTAAAGGAAATCTGTTTTCTTTATGTCTAAAGAAGTATTAGACAAAAGTTAAAAGATAAATAGATTTTCAAGAAGATGAGTTTGAGTAGCATCCCGAGTTAGTCGCAAAACATTTCGAAAGATTTATAAGTATTTTCGAAGTACAAGTTGCGAAAAATTTACTCTGATGAGCGGGGTGTTACACATTGTCCCCTGTGGACTTTGTTATTCTCGAGGTGGGAGAAGTGCACGAGAACAGGAAGGATCACACCATCCTTCTCGGTAGACCATTCATGGCCATCACCAACACCCTCATTGATGTGAAGAATGGGACGCTTAACATGACGGTTTTGGGTGAGTCTGTATCCATCTCTGTCCGGGATGCCACATCCATATCTTCGGTGAATTTTGTGGAGGAGTGCGCATTTATTGATGTAACCGACCCGTTCGTTGAAGAAATAACCAAACGAGAATGAGAGGCGGGGCACTTACCCGAGTCTGACGATGAAGAGGAGCCGACCATTGATATTTTCGAAGCCGACAAGCCCGGCACACAACCGACCCTAGAACTCAAAGAATTACCTTGAGCCTCAAGTATGTATTCCTCGATGATAAAAGACAAAAGCCGGTAATCATTTTTGCCGAGCTTGAGCAAGATGAAGAGAGAGAGCTACTTGAGGTACTTCGGAAGAATCAAAGAGCCATCGGGTGGGGCCTCAGAGACCTAAAAGGTATTAGCCCCTCCAGTGTATGCATCGGATTGTCTTAGAAGAAGGTGCCAAACCATTTCGGGATAGCCAACGATGGCTTAACCCAAACATGATGGAAGTGGTAAAGACGGAGGTTCTTAAGCTCTATTCTGAGGGGATTATTTTCCCGGTGGCCAATAGCGAGTGGGTTAGCCCCATTCATGTGGTGCCAAAGAAAGGGAGCATCACCGTTATTGAGAACGAGAAGAAGGAGATGATCCCCACCCGTATCACTACTGTGTGGAGAATGTGTATAGACTATCGATGACTCAATGTCGTAACAAAGAAGGATCATTTCCCGCTGCCATTCATCGATCAAATCCTCGACCGCCTCTCCGACCACCAGTTCTATTGCTTCATAGACGGACTTTTCGACTACTACCAAGTAGCCTTAGCACCCGAGGACCAACCAAAGACCAACTTCACATGCCCATTCGACACATTTGCTTTAGAAGGATTCCTTTCAAACTTTGCAACGCACCCGAAACCTTCCAAAGGTGCATGTTCTTCGTACTTTCCGACATGCTCGAGGACTTTCTACAGGTATTTATGGATGACTTTTGTATTTCCGGTGATTCGTTTTCTCATTGTCTCCGTAATATATCTCGTGTTTTTTAGCGTTACATCGAGTCTAATTTGACATTGAGTTGGTACAAGAGTCACCTCATGGTAAAAAGTGGAGTCGTGTTAGGATATATTGTGTCTAGTGGGGGATAGAAGTTGATAAAGTGAAGGTTGATGTGACAGAATTATCCCCTTCCGTGAATGTGAAAGGTGTGAGAAATTTTTTGGGTCATGCAAGTTTAGGCGATTCATCAAAAATTTTTCAAAAATTAGCCAACCATTGTGTCACTTGCTTGCTAATGATGTGCCATTTGTGTTTGATGATGCATGTTTAGATGCTTTCAATAAATTGAAAAATAAGCTTGTGACTGCACCTATTGTTATTGCTCCGGATTAGTCGTTACCCTTTGAAATTATGTGTGATGCATCAAATCTTGCGGTTGGTGCCGTCTTGGGTCAACAAGTTGATAAATTACTATGTGTAATTTATTATGCTAGTTTGAACCTAAACGGTGCCCAATTGAATTATACTGCCACCAAAAAAGAACTTTTAGCCGTAATATTTTCTCTTGAGAAGTTTAGGTCTTACATTTTGGGATCTAAAGTGATTGTTCATTCTGACCATGCGGCTCTTAGGTATCTCTTGAGCAATACTCAATCGAAACCTAGGCTTATTCGGTGGATTTTACTTTTACAAGAATTTGATGTAGAAATTCGTGATAGAAAGGGTTGTGAAAATGTTGTAGCAGATCACTTCTCTCGCATTGTTCCTTCCGATTCTTCACTTGCATTGCATGAGCATGTTAGCATAAATGATGATTTTTCATATGAGCAAGTGTGTGAAGTAACTAACCATCCGTGGTATGCAGACATAGTGAATTATCCATCCGATGGAGTATTGTTGTCTAACCTCTCTTCCCAAGAGAGGAAGCATTTTGTTTTGATTTGTAGGAGCTATTTTTGGCACGACCCGTTCCTTTATAAGATGGGGAAAGACGAGATTCTTCGGAGGTGTGTGCCCGAAGAGGAGCAACCAGACGTTCTTGCCTTTTGCCACGAGCTTCATTGCGGAGGCCATTTTGGAGGTCGAAAGACCGCCTTTAAGGTCCTCCATTCGGGTTTATTTTGGCCTACTCTTTTTCGAGATGCTCATAACTATTGCAAATCTTGTGACCGTTGTCAAAGGATCGGAAATATCGGTTCTAGAAATGAAATGCCTCTAGTTAACATTCTTCAAGTTGAAATTTTTTATATTTGGGGCATTGATTTTATGGGACCTTTTTCTAAATCCTTTGGTTTCGAGTATATTTTGCTTGACATTGATTATGTGTCCAAGTGGGTCGAGGCTACAAGGACATACGCTAACGTAGTGATCAAGTTTTTGCAAGGTAACATTTTGAGCAGGTTTGGATTCCCACGGGCCATCCTGAGTGACGGGGGTAGGCATTTTTGCAACTGCATATTCGAGAAGTTGATGAAGAAGTACGACATATTGCATAAGGTGGAAACCCTCTACCATCCACAAATTTCGGGCCAAGCGGAGACGAGCAACAAGCAAATTAAGACCATTCTTGAGAAAACGGTGAACTCGTCCTGAAAGGATTGGTCCCGTCGGCTCGACGATGCATTATGGGCCCAACGGACAACATATAAAGGAGTTTTGGGGATGAGCCCGTTTCGGCTCATTTACGAAAAGACGTGCCAACTCCCGGTCGAGATCGAGCACAAAGCATTTTGGGCGATAAAGAAGATGAACTTTGACCTTGATGCCGCCGGAAGAGAGCGAATTTTACAGCTCTCGGAACTCAAAGAATTGAGAAAGACAAGGTCAAACGACTTCATGATGCTCGTATTATCCGGAAGGAGTTGGTACCGGGAATGCAAGTTCTCCTCTTTAATTCCCGACTTCGTCTATTTCTAGAAAAACTCAAGTCCCGATGGAGTGGCCCGTTTGTGATTGATGAAGTGTTGTCTTTCGGAGTAGTTCAACTTCGGAACCCGTCTACAGGTGAATTATTTGTTGTGAACGGACAAAGGATCAAGCCTTACTTCGGAGGAGAAGTCGAAACGAAGCACGTCGAGACCGTAAATCTCTACAAACCACAGTATACTTGATCGCGAAAGTGCCGAGCTCCCGGCAATAAATCGAGCACCCTTGTACATATTATTCTATATTTATATCTATATATATATATATATATATATATATATATATAAACAAAAAAATAAATCTGTTACTACTGCAGAAGCTGAAGGGGAGACTTACTACTGCTCCCGTCTTGTCGATACCTGACCCTACTTTGGAGTTCACGATCTATAGTAACGCTTCCAAGAAGGGCTTGGGATGTGCCGTTATGCAGCAAGGGAGGGTCGTAGCCTATGCTTCAAGGCAGCTGAAGCCTCGCGAGCAGAACAACCCCACAGATGATCTTGAGTTAGTTGCAGTTGTCTACGCCTTGAAGATTTGGCGGCACTACCTCTACGGAGGCAAGTGTGAGATTTTCACCGATCATAAGAGCCTGAAGTACATTTTTACTCAGAAGGAGCTCAATATGCGCAAAAGGAGATGGCTTGAGTTGGTCAAGGACTACAATTGCACAATTTGCTACCATCCTGGGAAAGCTAATGTGGTTGCCGACGCGTTGAGTCGGAAGAGTCATGGCCAGTTGTCTTGCCTATTCACCGGGCAAGATGTCCTAGTTCGGGGGTTCGAGCGAGTACAGTTAGAGGCAGTAGAGTCGACTTCGACGGCTGGTGGTATGTTGACCGCTTTGGTTGTGGGACCGACTCTTCGTGAGAAGATAGTCGCCGAGCAGCAGAACGATCGTTTTCTGTGCCGGATGAAGGAGTTGATGGAAGCTGGTAGAGTTAGAGGATTCGCGGTCGCATCTGAAGGAGCATTGGTCTTCGAGGGTAGACTGTGTGTTCCGAAGGTGTGAGAGCTGTGAAAGGAGATTCTTAGGGAAGCCCATAGTGCCCCGTACACCGTCCATCCCGGTAGCTCGAGGATGTACCAGGATCTCAGGATGGCGTTTTGCAGGTCCACCAAAAGGAGTGAAGGGCTCTGCTCGCGGTGGCGTCGCGGCGCGGCAGGAGGAAGATCGTGGAGGTGCTGCACAAACAGGAATTCGTCGGAGATGTTGCTGCCACGGATGAAATTCGCCGGAGATATTGCTGTCACGGCGTCTGGGACACTGCGTGAGGAGGATGATGGAAAAATTCAGAGGAAAAGTGACTGTGCGGGGTGAAGGTGATAACGATCGGTGAAGAAGTGATCGGAAAGGGTGGTGAAGATGACGGGCTGAGGGATTTCCGATGAGGGTTTGGGATCGATTTTTGCGAGAGAAAACTCTTTGCTCCGAGATCGCGATGAGAGAAAACAGAAATAAAGAAAGGCTGAGGTGTTCTCTTTAAATCAGGATAGGGAAAAAAAACGTGTAAGGCTGTTGGGCCGGGTCGGGTCGTCGGGCTCGCAGTTTCGGTTTTCTCGGCCTCGATTAGACGCAACATTAAATTGGTTCCCAAAATTAATCGCCCAATAAAATAAATAAACCAGATATAATATATATTTATAATACACACAATTTAATTTTTAAAATAATAATAATATTAGTAAAAATACATATACACATTTTAATTAAATAATAACACTTAGACAATTAGGCAATTAATTACAATTAGACAACCAATAATATTTAAACATTTAAGCATTTTACAATTTGGCAAAATATCATTTAGACAGTTAAACATTTAATCGCAAGTTGACAAATAAATATAAATATAATAATAATATTAAATAATTCTCAAATATTCTATAATTAAACAACCGCTAAGCTTGGTTCTCGCGAAACTTCCTCCGAAAAACCCTTCTTCACTTTTGAATCGTCTCTTTTGATTTGTACCTGTCCGCCTTCCTCCGCAGGCGTCGTGCTTCGCCGGCGGTTTCTGGTCCCAAGTGCTTGGTTCTCGCCCCTTTTCTCCTGCTCCACCGCTCGAATTCCATGGCTCGAGTTCCCTTCTGCTGCGGCTGGGATTTCTCTTTCCGGCGACGGTTTGTCAATTCCAGCTTGGGGCGGCTCTGTCGTGTGGTGGTGGAGCCGTTGTGCGGTTCCTGGGGTGGGACACGGCTTGATTGCGCGGTGATTGGTTTGCTGAGCGATCGAGACGGTGAAGCTATTCACGACCATCCCTCCTTGTACCAGACTTTAGGGTCGATTGGGGCTGTTGTATCATTTCTTCCTCCAATAAGGCTGGTCGAGGTGCTGATGCGGCGGGATGATGGTTGTTGGGTATCTACCAGGCGATTTCGGGGCCAGGGCTGGGGTCGTGGCATTCTTTTGTCCGTTCGGTGCATTTGAATGTTGTGGCCGTGGTGCGAGTCGGCCTGCTGCGGTTCTGGGATTGGGGTTTCGTCTCCGTTAGGCACCCGAGTGGTTTAGGCAGTTTCGGGGGTGATGCTTCTAGCTACGGGATCCGTGGTTGACTTGTTTCCGTTGGTTTGGCTTGATGTCGATGCGTAGGAAGGGCTCGTTTAATTTATGTCGTTTGTTTTGTTGTTAGATTCGTGATTTTGTGTGTTTGTGTGTTGTTTGGTTGTGTTTTTGGTTTGGACCGTTGGTCTCTGTGAGCCTGAGTGTCACCTTATTCTCCTGTTGGGAGCCGACATTCGGGTATTACCCTGGTGGGGTCCTTTTAGTTTCTTAGTGTTTTCGTGTGTTAGTGTTGTTTGTGTTTGTTTGTATTACCCCGTTGGGGCCGGCTCTAGGCGGTCATTGACTGTCCTCCCACTCTATTCAGTTGTTGGCTGGTTATATTCAGCTGGTGGCTGTGTTCATGTACATTTGTGTTATTTATATAAAATTTCTATCGTTTCGGGAAAAAAGAAAAAAAAAATATAATTAAACGGGCATTACAATCTATCCTCCTTAAAATATTTCCGTCCTCGGAAATGCGAAAGAACACACATCTAAAAGGCAACGACAGACTTGAATGGAAAATTTTCAATCACGAGGTCCGGGCATCACCCTCCAGAACTCGATTTCGTTCCCGTGAGTCCTATCGCTTTATACTCGAAAGGCACATACACACATATAGGAACCAATCCAACTCACCCATGCTCATATATTTACCTTCTTGCTTGGGAGGGTGATCAGTCCTGCCCGAGCTAGACGTACATCCTCTTGCAAGGGACCCAGTTCGGTTTAGCCTATACTCATGAGTTTCAACGACGTGCTTTGCACCTAACAACACACAAGACCTCAACAGGTCGTTCGGTGTATTTCCAGCGTACTCCGACTACCCCACCATCAAGGTGGTCACGTGACGCCAAGTTTCAGTCTCGTGACCGAGTCACACTGATAACTTGCTCACGATTCCTTCACAGACCGTGCGTCTCAATCCGAGACCACAACACGGTACAACATACATAAAACATGACACTATCAAGCTCACATTCTCATGATATCGACTCCACGAGTCAATCGCAACCCTTATGCAGAAACATAAGGCTTGACCCAAAGCAACATGACATTCTCAATTTGCCGACTCGAGAAACTCTCAAGTGAAGCATAGGGACTCATCGACTACTCTCCGTAATCATAAATCATCGATTAAGGATTTACAAACATTTAGTGGGGCTTGGAGCTCTCGGTTCAAAGTTCGAATGAAAGGGGGTTCAAAAAGGATAACCAAGTATTCCAGCATGAAACGGTTTCAACAGTTCAGTAAAACATCGATGGTTGGCCGTATACGCTGGCCTGGGGAGTTCGTGCGTACGGTGATGGCGGCTGCAGTTCGCATGCGAGTCAACGGTCGGCCGCGCGCAAGCCTACCGTCTCTCAGCATGGTCGTGCATGCTCGACCAGCACTTCGCGTGGCTACACCCAGCCAGGGTCGGGGTTTGGTCTAGGTTTTCACAACAAATTACAATTCAAGGCTACCAAAAAGGAATGGTCTTACCAAATTTTGAAAATTTTGGGGTCAACAAAACAATATATATTTCAGGCGTTTCTCAATTTCAAAAGTTTCAAAAAGTCTCAAAAATAGCAAGGTGCAAGTTCGAGTTCCAAGTCCACTAACTTTCTAGATCAACAAAACGCAATACGCCACAGATCTAATAATATGCGAAATCTCAAAGAACTCTCATGATGATTCTCCCTAAGTCAGCGGCTTCTGCCGAGACATTAGATAGATAGCTCGCCTCGGCTCTTCCGACTATCAGCATCGGCCAACACGTGAGCTCTTCGTCGGGTAGCTAATCGTGTCAACATTCCTAAACGAGTGCAACTCACTACCCAATCTTCCCAATTTGGAATTTGAACGCGAAGTTCCTCCCCGGGATTCCGAAAGGAGGAAAAGAACAAAAATTTACGATGAACAAAATTTAGAATAAGGACGGGTCTACACTACGCGATGTGCTTGCTTCTGACTCGATTATCCTCCTTAAAAGGCTTCTGCATAATCTTTTAAGGTGGAAAAGCACTCCATCCAGAACGCATTCCACGCAAGGAAAGAAAAGACAAGCGAAATTTCTAAATAACGATAATTGAATAACCAAGAGGAGTTTCCAAAACACAATTCAAACTTGTCTTGCGAGCAAAAGACAATAAACAAAGTTTGCCAAAAGCTAAGGGAGTTGAAATTCTAATAAAAGAAATGGACAAATAATCATCTCATGTCCGACATTCGGTCAAGCTACTGCTGAATCTGCTGCTGATGCAGTGGTGGAAGTTGTTGCTGCTTCTGATAGGGCTGCTGCTGGAGCGGCTGCTGATAGGGCTGCTGCCTTTTGGGTTCGGGGCACTCGCTGAAAAAGTGTCCGGATTTCTGGCAGTTGTAGCAGACCCTCTGCTGGTACCAACACTCTCCTAGGTGGAAGCGGCCACACTTATAGCACCTTGAGTTCTGGCCCTGCGAGGCGGGGCGCTCGCCAGATCAGTTGGGGCCTCCACGCTTTCCCTTTTGGTTATCCCGGTGGGAACCAAACTTTCTCTTGTTGGAGCTGGAGACAGGATGAACTGATGTGATGGGTTGCACAGGCTGTGCAAAAGGCTGAGAAGGAGCTGAGGCATGAAGTTTCTAATAATTCTCCAGCTGCTGGGCACGGATAACAGTCTCCCCATAAGGAAGGTTGCCCTGGCTAGTGAGGTGCATGCAGAGGTCAGGACGGAGCCCATCACGAAACTGAGTGGCCTTCTTCTCCTCAGTGTCCACCAGCGGTCGAGCAAAGACGCTCATGCGGGCGAAATCCCGCTCGTATTCATCAACAGTCCAGGTCCCTTGGCAGAGATCCCAGAACTCGCGTTGCATCTGCTTCTTGTAGCTGAGGGGGTAGTACTTCTCGAGTATCACCTCCTTCATTCTGTCCCAGGTGAGATTAGGGCGCTCAGCCGGCCTAAGCCTCCAGTGGTCGTGCCACCAGGTGTCAGCATCACCCTCCATCTGATACTGGGCACAAACAATCTTCTGCTCATCGGTGCACATCAAAAGATCGAACATCCTCTCTATCTTGCGGAGCCATTCAGCCACGGCTGTGGGCCCCTCAACCCCGGTGAAAGCCAGTGGGGTCAGCCGCTGGAACTTGATCACCGTCTCACGGTGGTCATCCTACTGAGGTGGAGGTGGAGGCGGAGGTGGAGGCGGGGGCGGGTTTTGATTGTTGCGCAAATTACGGGTATCGCGATTGGCCATAATTCTACATCGAATAGGCCGAAAGGATTTAGTATAATTATATAGAAGAAGTCTAGAGTTCGCCATGAAACACTAGAGTCCAAATCAATTAGCGGTGGATAGATCCTAAGCCCAAATTCACATAATATCATTTTATCTCATAAATCAGGCAATCATAATCAATTTACATTTAATCATGAATCTCATACCTGAGCTGGCGAGGCACGACGGAAGTGAGTGGTCATATACTACATCAATAGTACAAGTACTTCTCATAATTCACACATACCAGTCTACAGAAACGCAGACTGGCTCTGATACCAAACTGTAACACCCCACTTTTATTTGCTGAAAATCAAAATAAATTTTTCAAATTTATTTCAAAGTTTATTTTCAAACACCTGAGGCGCTACTTATTTTCAAAACGAACTTCAACACTTATCCAATTCCTCAATACTAAAGAAATTATCAATATCAATCATCAATCATCAGTAATTCAATCATCAATTTTACTAACTCCCAATCGGGTTTTTCCAAAATTCATAAATCACCCAAACCGGGTTTCAATAATATTCATAAAATTCTAAAGAGCATCTCCTTAACATTATTCAAGTCATAAAATCCAAAATTCATAACTGCAATAATTCCCCAAGTTCATAGTCATAAAATCCAGAATTCATAAGAACGAAAGCATAACAAATAACAAGCCCGGTCTTATAGACCGACTACCACTCGCTCTACCCCGCCATCGTGCCTGCCTCGCTTAACCTGAAACGTGAATTTCAGGTGGGGATGAGCACAGTAGGAAAAGTAGTGCTCACCACTATGCAGTAAACATTAATCAAACAAATCAACAGTATGATCTCAGCATGAATTAGAATCAATTTAATATCCCAATCTCCTGTCATCATAATATCGTCATGAGATCGTCATAAAATCAAGACTCGTGTGCACACCTACGCATAGACTACTGCGGGGTAAAATACCGAATGCCCCTCGGGCTTCTATCGGTGTCCAAGCCAGTAGGAGTAAATCCTCAAAGAAGATTACCCAACGGGTACGTTCTATAGCTACGGGGATAACCGTTCGATGGCCGGTACAGCTCACATCGAAGGCTACATGTTTCACATGCATACATTGATCATACCACAAATTATACATTTAAAGCATTTACAACATAGTAATTTTAGAATAACGAACCCACCTAGTAACTCGGTAGAGAAGTCACACAAACAGGTCGGTAGGTCGAGGGCTCGAATCCTCAAACACCTACATTAAGTCCAGAATATATGTAAAGATGAGTATATATGCAAGAATATTCATGATATGATCAAGTTATTAAAGTGAGATTATTATGATCAATTCTCATATAAGTGATGAGCAATTTGGCAAAGTTTTAGTTTAATATGTTGAGTATATAATCTCATAAAGATTGTATTAAGTATGACATATTAATATCATGATTAAATGTTATGATTAAAAGTTGAAGTATGACTTGAGTTTATTTTCACTTTCAAGTTAATTAAATGAAAATTTAATATAAGCCAATATTTAAAATTTGGGAGATATGATGTATGATGAATTACGTATTTCATTGAGTAAAAGATTAAGATGAGTTTATAAATCATGTTGATGATGTTGGAAAAAGTTAAGATGTTTGATGACTTAATATTTATTTGAGACATATTAAGCTTATTGAATATCTTTAAGATTCGGATAAGTAAGAGTTAAATCTTATTGAGTATACGAGCATAGTACTTAGTATATTTATCTATATTTTTATGTACCTTGCAGATATAGCTACCCAAGAGCAACACTTACATTTTTCAAAAGTTTTCAAAAGAAGAAAGGTGGGGACCCAGACTGGGTATTACATTGAGTATAATATTGATATCATGTTCAAGGTATGTATACAGTTTAAGTTTATACGCTTGGGATGAGGAGGCATTCAGTTGTCTCAGAGTATATCCTATGTTCTGATGGAGGCCGTTTGAGTTGCCTTGAGAAATATCCATCAGATTGTGCACAAGTATCCGATCATATATCAGCCAGATTCAGTTTAAGTTACTGGAACAGATTTCCAGTCCAGATATATACCAAAGATCATGATATTGTATTATTATTGCTGTTTACTTCAGTATGGGTGTTTTTCGAGGTACAAGAGGATCAGTACTCACCCCCATTGTGTTTTTCAGATAACAGGGTCGGGACGGAGGTGTGAGCTGAGCAGTGGTGGTGGTGGTCGTGCACTTATTTCAAGTGGACATTTATTAAGTATTTGATCTATCTGTATAATAAACCACGTTTTTAAGTATTTCCGCTATGCACATTAAGTATTGAACTTGCATTTCAGATTTCAAGTTCTTACCATTTCGAGAAGTATGAATATGGTACAGTTAAATGCAAGTTTAAAGGAAATCTGTTTTCTTTATGTCTAAAGAAGTATTAGACAAAAGTTAAAAGATAAATAGATTTTCAAGAAGATGAGTTTGAGTAGCATCCCGAGTTAGTCACAAAACATTTCGAAAGATTTATAAGTATTTTCGAAGTACAAGTTGCGAAAAATTTACTCTGATGAGCGGGGTGTTACACATTGTCCCCTGTGGACTTTGTTATTCTCGAGGTGGGAGAAGTGCACGAGAACGGGAAGGATCACACCATCCTTCGGTAGACCATTCATGGCCATCACCAACACCCTCATTGATGTGAAGAACGGGACGCTTAACATGACGGTTTTGGGTGAGTCTGTATCCATCTCTGTCTGGGATGCCACATCCACATCTTCGGTGAATTTTGTGGAGGAGTGCGCATTTGTTGATGTAACCAACCCGTTCGTTGAAGAAATAACCAAGCGAGAATGAGAGGCGGGGCACTTACCCGAGTCTGACGATGAAGAGGAGCCGACCATTGATATTTTCGAAGCCGACAAGCCCGGCACACAACCGACCCTAGAACTCAAAGAATTACCTTGAGCCTCAAGTATGTATTCCTCGATGATAAAAGACAAAAGCCGGTAATCATTTTCGCCGAGCTTGAGCAAGATGAAGAGAGAGAGCTACTTGAGGTACTTCAGAAGAATCAAAGAGCCATCGGGTGGGGCCTCAGAGACCTAAAAGGTATTAGCCCCTCTATGTGTATGCATCGGATTGTCTTAGAAGAAGGTGCCAAACCATTTCGGGATAGCCAACGACGGCTTAACCCAAACATGATGGAAGTGGTAAAGACGGAGGTTCTTAAGCTCTATTCTGAGGGGATTATTTTCCCGGTGGCCAATAGCGAGTGGGTTAGCCCCATTCATGTGGTGCCAAAGAAAGGGAGCATCACCGTTATTGAGAACGAGAAGAAGTAGATGATCCCCACCCGTATCACTACTGGGTGGAGAATGTGTATCGACTATTGATGACTCAATGCCGTAACAAAGAAGGATCATTTCCCGCTGCCATTCATCGATCAAATCCTCGACCGCATCTCCGACCACCAGTTCTATTGCTTCATAGACAGACTTTCCGACTACTACCAAGTAGCCATAGCACCCGAGGACCAACCAAAGACCAACTTCACATGCCCATTCGACACATTTGCTTTAGAAGGATGCCTTTCAGACTTTGCAACGCACCCGAAACCTTCCAAAGGTGCATGTTCTTCGTATTTTCCGACATGCTCGAGGACTTTCTGTAGGTATTTATGGATGACTTTTGTATTTTTGGTGATTCGTTTTCTCATTGTCTCCGTAATTTATCTCGTGTTTTTTAGCGTTACATCGAGTCTAATTTGACATTGAGTTGGTACAAGAGTCATCTCATGGTAAAAAGTGGAGTCGTGTTAGGATATATTGTGTCTAGTGGGGGATAGAAGTTGATAAAGCGAAGGTTGATGTGATAGAATTATCCCCTTCCGTGAATGTGAAAGGTGTGAGAAATTTTTTGGGTCATGCAAGTTTTTATAGGCGATTCATCAAAATTTTTTCAAAAATTAGCCAACCATTGTGTCACTTGCTTGCTAATGATGTGCCATTTGTGTTTGATGATGCATGTTTAGATGCTTTCAATAAATTGAAAAATAAGCTTGTGACTGCACCTATTGTTATTGCTCTGGATTGGTCGTTACCCTTTGAAATTATGTGTGATGCATCAAATCTTGCGGTTGGTGTCGTCTTGGGTCAACGAGTTGGTAAATTACTATGTGTAATTTATTATGCTAGTTTAACCCTAAACGGTGCCCAATTGAATTATACTGCCACCGAAAAAGAACTTTTAGCCGTAATATTTTCTCTTGAGAAGTTTAGGTCTTACATTTTGGGATCTAAAGTGATTGTTCATTCCGACCATGCGGCTCTTAGGTATCTCTTGAGCAATACTCAATCGAAACCTAGGCTTATTCGGTGGATTTTACTTTTACAAGAATTTGATGTAGAAATTCGTGATAGAAAGGGTTGTGAAAATGTTGTAGCAGATCACTTGTCTCGCATTGTTCCTTCCGATTCTTCACTTGCATTGCATGAGCATGTTAGCATAAATGATGATTTTCCATATGAGCAAGTGTGTGAAGTAACTAACCATCCGTGGTATGCGGACATAGTGAATTATCTATCCGATGGAGTATTGTTGTCTAACCTCTCTTCCCAAGAGAGGAAGCATTTTGTTTTGATTTGTAGGAGCTATTTTTGGCACGACCCCTTACTTTATAAGATGGGGAAAGACGAGATTCTTCGGAGGTGTGTGCCCGAAGAGGAGCAACCAGACGTTCTTGCCTTTTGCCACGAGCTTCATTGCGGAGGCCATTTTGGAGGTCGAAAGACCGACTTTAAGGTCCTCCATTCGGGTTTATTTTGGCCTACTCTTTTTCGAGATGCTCATAACTATTGCAAATCTTGTGACAGTTGTCAAAGGATCGGAAATATCGGTTCTAGAGATGAAATGCCTCTAGTTAACATTCTTCAAGTTGAATTTTTTTATATTTGGGGCATTGATTTTATGGGACCCTTTCCTAAATCCTTTGGTTTCGAGTATATTTTGCTTGCCGTTGATTATGTGTCCAAGTGGGTCGAGGCTATAAGGACATACGCTAACGTAGTGATCAAGTTTTTGCAAGGTAACATTTTGAGCAGGTTTGGATTCCCACGGGCCATCCTGAGTGACGGGGGCAAGCATTTTTGCAACTGCATATTCGAGAAGTTGATGAAGAAGTACGACATATTGCATAAGGTGGAAACCCTCTACCATCCACAAATTTCGGGCCAAGCGGAGACGAGCAACAAGCAAATTAAGACCATTCTTGAGAAAACGGTGAACTCGTCCCGAAAGGATTGGTCCCGTCGGCTCGACGATGCATTATGGGCCCAACGGACAACATATAAAGGAGTTTTGGGGATGAGCCCGTTTCGGCTCATCTACGAAAAGACGTGCCAACTCCCGGTCGAGATCGAGCACAAAGCATTTTGGGCGATAAAGAAGATGAACTTTGACCTTGATGCCGCCGGAAGAGAGCGAATTTTACAGCTCTCGGAACTCAAAGAATTGAGGAAGACAAGGTCAAACGACTTCATGATGCTCGTATTATCCGGAAGGAGTTGGTACCGGGAATGCAAGTTCTCCTCTTTAATTCCCGACTTCGTCTATTTCTAGGAAAACTCAAGTCCCGATGGAGTGGCCCGTTTGTGATTGATGAAGTGTTGTCTTTCGGAGCAGTTCAACTTCGGAACCCGTCTACAGGTGAATTATTTGTTGTGAACGGACAAAGGATCAAGCCTTACTTCGGAGGAGAAGTCGAAACAAAGCACGTCGAGACCGTAAATCTCTACAAACCACAGTATACTTGATCGCGAAAGTGCCGAGCTCCCGGCAATAAATCGAGCACCCTTGTACATATTATTCTATATTTATATCTATATATATATATAGGGATTGGTTCCAATGCATCCCATTATTTAAAGTGAGAATGTGAGACTCATTTCTAGCCACAAGATTTAGATCTTGATTTAAATAATAATTTTTTATTTTTATTATTTAATTCTTTATTTTTAATTATTTAAATATTATTATGACCATTGACTGTTGACTCCGGCGTTGACCGTTGACTTCCGGCGAAAATCGTTGACTTCCGGCGTTGACCGTTGACTACCGGCGTTGACCATTGACTCCGACGTTGACCGTTGACCATTTGTTTTTTGTTATGTTATTTCTTTCTTGTTAGGTTAGTTGTGTCTTGTTGCTAGGTTAGTTGTTTGCTGTTGCTAGGTTAGTTATTTGTAGCTGCTATGTTAGTTGAGTTTTGTTGCTAGGTTATTTTTTTCTTGCTGCTAGGTTAGTTGTCTTTTGTTGCTAGGTTAGTTCTTTCTTGCTGCTAGGTTAGTTGTCTGATGCTGCTAGGTTAGTTGTCTTTTGTTGCTAGGTTATTTCTTTCTTACTGCTAGGTTAGTTGTCTTTTGTTGCTAGGTTATTTGTTTCTTACTGCTAGGCTAGTTGTTTGATGCTGCTAGGTTAGTTGTCTTAAGTTGCTAGGTTAGTTATCTGTAGTTGCTAGATTAGTTGTCTTTTGTTGCTAGGTTAGTTCTTTCTTGCTGCTAGGTTAGTTGTCTGATGCTGCTAGGTTAGTTGTCTTTTGTTGCTAGATTATTTTTATTTTTTATTTTTTATTTTTTTTTAAAACAACGCCCCGGAAGGGCGGGGGATTGGGCTGGATCCCAAACCTGTACATAGATCAAGGCCCCAAAGCCGGGAGCCCAAATATCAACGAGCAAGATACAAAATTTTATAGAGTCTCACGAATGAAGATAAAAAATAAAGGAAAAAGCAAAAAAGAAAAACCGAAAAACAAAAGGAAACAAAAACTACAATACCAAGTCGATCTTCGGGCTAACAGATGCCCGACAGGTATGTCTATACTAAAGAAAACAGAAATCCTAAGCTATCGAAAGCGGAAAGCAGGATATCCAAGCTGGTCCATCCGTACAAGAGTGCGAAAGCGGAGTGGAGCAGTGTCGGTCTGGAATGTATGTGTGCCTGGTATGGTGGCGCCAAGGCTGTCCAAATAATCGGCCGGTCTGTTCCCCTCACGGAAAATGTGCGCTTTCTTTCTTTCTTGCTGCTAGGTTAGTTGTCTTTTGCTGCTAGGTTATTTCTTTCTTGCTGCTAGGTTAGTTGTCTTTTGTTGCTAGATTATTTCTTTCTTGCTGCTAGGTTAGTTCTTTCTTGCTGCTAGGTTAGTTGTCTTTTATTGTTAGGTTATGTTATTTCTTTTCGCTGCTAGGTTAGTTGTCTTTTGTTGCTAGGTTATTTCTTTCTTGTTGCTAGGTTAGTTGTGTTTTGTTGCTTGGTTAGTTGTCTTTGTTGCTAGTTTAGTTGTTCTTTCTTGCTGCTAGGTTAGTTGTGTTTTGTTGCTAGGTTAGTTGTCTGATGCTGCTAAGTTAGTTGTGTTTTGTTGCTAGGTTAGTTGTCTGATGTTGCTAAGTTAGTTGTATTTTTTTTTTATAAAAAAATTGTAACCCATAGGATTTGAACCTGGTACCTCCTGGACGCAAGACAAGCAATGCAACCACTACACCACTCAAGGTTGAGTGTCTTTTGTTGCTAGGTTATTTATTTCAATACAACGGGTCAACGCCGGAAGTCAACGGTCAACGCCGGAAGTCAACGATTCTCGCCGGAAGTCAACTCCGGAAGTCAACGGTCAACGCCGGAGTCAACGGTCAACGCCGGAGTCAACGGTCAACTATTTTATTATTTAATTAATGTGTATTTTAATTGATTTTTATCTAGACAAAATGAGTGGCTAAGATTGAGTCTCACGTACTCATTTTAAGGAGTGATCTCATTGGATCCACCCCCTATATATATATATATATAAACAAAAAAATAAATCTGTTACTACTGCAGGAGCTGAAGGGGAGACTTACTACTGCTCCCGTCTTGTCGATACCTGACCCTACTTTGGAGTTCACGATCTATAGTGACGCTTCCAAGAAGGGCTTGGGATGTGCCGTTATGCAGCAAGGGAGGGTCGTAGCCTATGCTTCAAGGCAGCTGAAGCCTCGCGAGCAGAACTACCCCACAGATGATCTTGAGTTAGTTGCAGTTGTCCACGCCTTGAAGATTTGGCGGCACTACCTCTACGGAGGCAAGTGTGAGATTTTCACCGATCATAAGAGCCTGAAGTACATTTTTACTCAGAAGGAGCTCAATATGGCAAAAGGAGATGGCTTGAGTTGGTCAAGGACTACAATTGCACAATTTGCTACCATCCTGGGAAAGCTAATGTGGTTGCCGACGCGTTGAGTCGGAAGAGTCATGGCCAGTTGTCTTGCCTATTCACCGGGCAAGATGTCCTAGTTCGGGGGTTCGAGCGACTACAGTTAGAGGCAGTAGAGTCGACTTCGACGGCCGGTGGTATGTTGACCGCTTTGGTTGTGGGACCGACTCTTCGTGAGAAGATAGTCGCCGAGCAGCCGAACGATCGTTTTCTGTGCCGGATGAAGGAGTTGATGGAAGCTGGTAGAGTTAGAGGATTCGCGGTCGCATCTGACGGAGCATTGGTCTTCGAGGGTAGACTGTGTGTTCCGAAGGTGTGAGAGCTATGAAAGGAGATTCTTAGGGAAGCCCATAGTGCCCCGTACACCGTCCATCCCGGTAGCTCGAGGATGTACCAGGATCTCAGGATGGCGTTTTGCAGGTCCACCAAAAGGAGTGAAGGGCTCTGCTCGCGGTGGCGTCGCGGCGCGGCGGAAGGACGATCGTGGAGGTGCTGCACAAACAGGAATTCGTCGGAGATGTTGCTGCCACGGATGAAATTCGCCGGAGATATTGCTGTCACGGCGTCTGGGACACTGCGTGAGGAGGATGACGGAAAAATTCAGAGGAAAAGTGACTGTGCGGGGTGAAGGTGATAACGATCGATGAAGAAGTGATCGGAAAGGGTGGTGAAGATGATGGGCTGAGGGATTTCCGATGAGGGTTTGGGATCGATTTTTGCGAGAGAAAATTCTTTGCTCCGAGATCGCGATGAGAGAAAACAGAAATAAAGAAAGGCTGAGGTGTTCTCTTT